>JANAVB010033618.1:4249072-4359290 GCA_029216955.1 Iris pallida | reverse complement strand
TTGTTAACAGTAACTCAATAACCAAGAATATTCTTCTGAAAAGTCATGAAATCAAATGCACTAAAATATTCCAATTTTATTTCACTCGATTTCCTTTCTCAATCACTATCTAAGTGCTATACCTTTAAATATAAATTCTCTTTCTAATTTGACTTTCAATACAACTTCTATCTATCTTAAAAAAATTCATAAACACAAGATTATATCTTATATGAACATCCTCAAAGTTTAAATTGAATCCCATCTCCTCTACCTCAAGTTTGTAAATTCATAAATACTTATTCAATCATAATCAATGAATCACATTATGCCTTGAGGATGTCTACCCACCTTTGGTCAAACTACTCTATCAAACACATGCTGCCATAAAAAATCTATAACCTTTGCCCAATAATTGAAAGAATCAATATCACTATATAACTATGGCATCCCCAATCCCCTCATATCTATCAAGCAACCAAAATTCAATAAGCAAACTAATTTACACAACTACCTAAGAAAACTAATAAGCATGATCATTCGTCACTCCGAAATAGGAAGGGACGAGAAGCAATTATACGAGGAAGCAAGGGAATAGTTGAGTGCAAATACGAAGTTTCAAAAACGATAGAGAATTTCTAAAACAATTGTCAAGGCAGTTGTGGATTGAGAACCCTAAGAGTCAATTCCTATTCGCATGACCGCTCAGTACAGTAACATAACTCACTACCAGAATAAGTCGTTTTAGCGACACCTAAAGACGTCGCTAAAACGACAAATTTCGTCGCTAAAAATATTTAGCGACGAAATTACCGACGTTTTGGGCTTGACGCGGAAATGTAAGTCGCTGATCTTCAAAATGTCGTCAAACGTCGCAAGTATTGACGTTTACCGACGTATATATACGTTGGTATATTACCGACGTCTACCGTCGTGTCGTCGGTGGATTAGCGACGTATTTAACGTCGCTACACGTCGGTAAATTTACCGATGATTATCGTCGTGTCGTCGGTGGTTTAGCGACGTGTTCAAAGTCGCTACACGTCGGTAAAATCCTGGGAATTTACCGACGTTTACCGTCGTTTAAATTGTCAGTAAATGTCGATAATTCTTGGGATGATTACCGACGTGCACCGACGTTTACCGACGTTTTCTGACGTATAAGGACGTCGGTAAACGTTGATACCCTGGAAAATATTGTAGATTTATCGACGTTTACCGACGCAAACTTACGTCTGTGGACGTCGGTAAACGTCGCTAAATCTGCAAAAAAAAATAAAATAAATAAAATACAGAATGTCCATTTACACAAGATTTGGATCCCTGTTTTGCTGAACACAACATTTGGTTCCCTGTTTTGGTAAATCTGCAGAGTCCCCTCAAAATCTGGAATATATAAACGCAACATTTGGTTCCCTGTTTTGCTGAACACAAGCCATATACACACACACCCATGTGAATGACACACAATCACACACACACTGTTTTCCCTCACTGTACACAGGTTTCAGTCCCTATAACTAAGTCTACAACAATCACACAACAACAAGTATCCAAATAACCAAGTCTACACCAAATAACAAAGTCTACAACCAAATAACCAAAGTCTACACACAACCAACAAATAGAATAGGATCCAAACATCCAAATCTACACAACCAACAAATATCCAAGTCACAAAAAAAGAATGAAAAAAACACAAACAAACAGTCCTAACTAGGACTACTAGGGATCTGGTGCAGGAGGGGCACCGTCGCGACGAAGGGACAAGAACAACTCATACTCCTCAAGTAAAATCGATACCGATGGAGCAGGCAGTGACGTCGGTGGAGTCGATGTCGAAGAAGAAGGCGGTGGACGCGACGGAGTCGACGACGATGAAGGCGCTCCCGGAGGACCAGCACGCTCCAACGCTGTAAGTCGCTGGTGGTATGAATCCATGATAGATAACATTCTATCACTGCTCTGGACCATCGAATCCTATGCCAATCTCAGCCTCTCGACCATGGTCACCTGTCCTGTCTGCAGCTCCGTCACCGTGCGCTCTAACCCTCCAACGGTGCGCTCTATCCTCTCAGTCGTCTCCATGAGGTCCATAATGTCGCGATCGAGCGCATCCAATCGTGCTAGCAGCGCAGGATCATCCGTAGGGTGCTGAGACTGCTCCTCGATCCGTCGTAGCAGGTCGTCACGGAGAGACTCCATCATCTGGTGGATTCGGGCAGACTCCTGGGACGGCTGTGGACCATGTACACTAGCAGGAGATGCCCTAGAGGACTGGGTCGCAACTATGGTGCCATAGGATCTCGTACCGTAGTACGTACCCCTACGGAGTCCACCAGCGGCGGCAATCCACAGCTCATCCGCCGACGGAGCTTGAGTGGGCTGCGAGGAAGTACCGGCCTCTCCTGCATCAGGTGCACTAACAGCCGCCCGTTCCCGCAGCCTCTGATACTCGGCCTAGAAAGTATGGATAGTACTCTATAATTTCTAATTTCTAATTAATGTACTTATTATTACTAACTACATGAATATTTATTTGCATTATATTTACTAAGTTATATTAAAATTGACACGAAGTATTATATTAAGATAACGTATTGTAATACTTACATAGGTCTGCTCGGCCCACTCGTCAATAAGGTCTTTGCCCTTCCTATGGATGGCCAGGAAGACGGTCACCATGTCGGCGTTACCGACCTTCCTTACCTGTAATTAAATATATTATCTTAGTAATAATTTATCAGTTTTGCATTAAAATAATATTTCTAAAAGAGAAAGACATACCAGACAACGAAAATGTTCCGTCATCGGAATCGACCCACCGCACCACTTCGAGGCATGTTTCCTAGCCGCCTTGGCCTTCTCCGACTTCTTCTTGTACCTTGGCTCGTCGAATCGAGCCTTCATCGCATTCCACTGATCAGGGGTGATCCAACCTTGGATCAGCTTTCCGACACGATCACGATCCTTCTGATCATTAATAGCATCGCGGATCAGCTTGGCAGCGACGGCAAGAAACATCCCCTCGATATGCTCGGCCCAGTGCGGTGGATAGAAAAACATATCCTAGAAGAGCGCAAACCAAATATTTATCAGTTATATATAATATGCAAAAATTATATGATTCATGTTAAAAGAAAATATATTTTAACCTTGAAGCGCGCAAACCAGTAGGCCTTCCTCTCATCCGGAGCATCAGAGTAGTTAATCCAAGCACCACCAAAATTATGCCTCAGCATATGGCCTAGACGTCTCTGTACCTCTGGGGGACGATATCTATACAAACATATTATATTCATGAAAAAAGTTAATTTATGATAAAAATAGAAGAAAAAAAATTATAAACCAAAACACCTACTTTGTACCGTCGGCCCAGATCTCCGTCCTCCTCTCCTCCGGAGGTGTGCACGCATCATCTGCATGATGCTGGTCGGCCGTCGGCGCAGCCTCCCCCATCTGCTCATTCGTCTCCATCGTTGTATCAGCAGCAGGAACGCTAGACGGGCGAGCACTCTAAACAGGCCTGGAACTACTCGTCCCAGGAGATATGCCACGTGACATCATCCTATCAGGCCCAGCTACTGTCCGATATGGAGGAGTAATCGGCGACGAGGATCCAGAGCCGGTACCAGTAGGAGGTACCGAAGGAAAACTCCGTCCTCTAGCAGTACCTGTAGGAAGTACCGAAGGATCATGACCTCGTCGTCCCCCTCAAAACGCTCCGCGACGACGTGCCATACCTGATAACAGCATATGATAATACAACAAATAATAGAGACTAGAAATATGAAAGTACAACAAATAATAGAGACTAAAAATATGAAAGTACGACAAAGACAAGATAATAACCAAGACAACATATGATGATACATTCTACAATAAACATCTAAGTCCGGATAATATATTCTAGAAGAAACATCTAAGTTCAGATAAGTATATCTCTCTCAATCATCTTCAGAATAATCATCTTGTTCGTCTTCCTCGACCTCATCTTCCTCTTCCTCCTCATCTTCACTTTCATCTTCGCCTTCGTCGGCTTCGTCTTCCTCTTCGGATAATTCTACATCTTCTACATTATGTGTCGTATAATACGTAACTTCCGTGGAGTCCACATCGACAATATTGGTTACAAGAGGTAGCTCGTCCTCCTGGTAAGCTTTTTCGTCAACATCAAAAGTATCTCTAGCTTTAGTCTTGCATACTGCCCACCAGTCAGACTTCGTTGCTTCCCGTCTCGGATAAGCTGTAAAGTACACGAGCTGAGCCTGAGTTGCTAGGACAAACGGTTCGTAGTCTTGATATCTACGCTTGTAGTTTATATCCACAAGACCATGCTTGTCAATTTTCCAACCTTGATTTTCAATCGGATCAAACCATTCACACTTGAACAACACGATCTTTGTAGGTTCTCTGTCATTATTATATGACAACTCCACAATCTCTCGCAAGATGCCAAAGAAATCATTTTCTGGATCGACGTCTTTGTAGTTCGAAGACTTGATACACAAACAACTATTTTTCGTGGAATCAAGATCCAGGAAGCTGTCTCTGATCGGAGCATTTGTCGACTTGAACCAAAAGCCATTGACACAGTAACTTGGCCATATTTTAACAAAAGTAATTGGTCCCTTGGCAAGAGTTCTAATTAATTCAATCTCGGATGAAATTAGACGATCGACCTGAATATCAAAGAAGCGATAATAAGTTATTTATTGCGCAGTTGCATTAGAAGAGGCCAGTAATTACCGAGCTACTTACATATTCGCTCAACTAAGAAGGAAAATGACGTCTCATTTCTTGTTCTAATGCTTCGTCTGTTAGGTAGGGTCTAACCAGCCTCAACTCATCATTATATGTGCTGGAAAACAACGAAGCAACCGCCGATTAGTACAATAATATTAGCTTATACTATTACAATGAGATGGAGTAAACTCATCATCCTGAGTTACTTACCCCTCTAGCTTTTTCACTTCATCCTCGTCGCAATTGAGTAATACATACAACTGAGCAGCCCTTAGCTCTTCGTCATTCAAATATCTCTTCTTCATTTTCCTCGAAGGCTTTCCGGACGCATTAAATACTTTCAGTATTCCATCATTAAATTCTTGATATCCGTCGTCATTTCTCGGAGCCCTCGTTCCATTCGTAGCAACATGAGGTTTGAAATAGGAGGAGCAGAAATTTGTAATCTCCTCGAGAATATAGGCTTCACAAATAGAACCCTCGACCCGAGCCTTATTTTTCACCTTTCTTTTTAGGTGATTCATTTGTCACTCGAACGGGTACATCCATCGATATTCGACGGGTCCACCAACACGTGCCTCGTTGGAAAGATGAATCGACAAATGCTCCATAGAGTCAAAGAATCCAGGAGGGAACACCCTCTCTAGCTTGCACAGTATTACCGTAATGTCCTTCTCTTGCTTTTCTAGACGATCAACGAGCAATTTCTTAGAACAAAGGTCCCTGAAGAATATGCTAAGCTCCGTCAATGGATCCCAAACTGCCTGCGGTAAGAATTCTCGAAATGCAATCGAAATTAACTGCTCCATGAATACGTGACAATCATGGCTCTTCATACCTGTCAGTTTGTTCTCCTTGAGGTCGACGCATCTTCTCAAGTTCGAAACATACCCACCTGGAAATTTCAGACCTTGAATCCACCTACAAAGCGTCACTTTATCCTCCTTCTCCAGTGAGAAAATTGCCTTAGGCTGCTTCAACTTCCCATTCCCGTCCTCTATCAAATGCAATACAGAACGTCTACATATTTCTTCCAAGTCCAATCTAGCCTTTGGATGGTCTTTCGTCTTCCCCTTTACGTCCATTACAGTATTAATTATGTTGTCAAACACATTCTTCTCAATATGCATGACATCAAGGTTATGTCTAATCAGATTGGTGCTCCAATAAGGAAGATCCCAGAATATACTCCTCTTCGTCCAGTTATGAGTGTGACCAAATCCGTCACACTTGTAGCCCGTAGCAGGCTGCTCAATAGCTCTTGGTAAATCTTTTACCTCTTCCCATATCGTGTATCCAGGCCACCTTGGCGGGGGATTAGCCTTCTCCACAACGCCAGCACGAAAAGCATTCCTGTTCCTCCGGTACGGATGATCCTTCGGCAGGAATTGTCGATGACAATCGAAGAAGTACGGTTTGCCTCCGTGTTTCAAACGGAAAGCCTTAGTGCTGTCCATGCAATACGGACATGAAAGACGACCATGCGTGCTCCATCCAGATAATATTCCATCGGCCGAAAAGTCGTTGATGGTCCACATAAGTGCTGCCCGCATCTGGAAATTTTGTTTTCTAGATACATCGTACGTGTTGGAACCTACTTTCCACAGCTGATTCAACTCATCAATCAACGGCTGTAAATACACATTAATGTTCCTTTTCGGATTGTTCGGACCTGGGATAATAACGGTGAGGAACATATACGGAGTCTTCATGCACATCCAAGGCGGTAGATTGTACGGGGTGACGATCACAGGCCAACATGAATACTGGGATCCCGAAAGTCCGAATGGGGTAAAACCGTCGAAGCAGAGACCCAATCTGACATTAAGCGGATCAGAAGCAAAATCTGGATACTCTCGATCAAAGTGCTTCCATGCTTCTCCATCAGATGGGTGATCCAACACTCCTTCGGTATGTTCCCGCTTATGCCAACTCATATTTTCTGCAGTTTCCTTTACCATAAACAACCGCTGCAACCGCGGCGTCAACGGCAAGTAGTGCATCGAAGAGGTAGGCTTCCTGGCACCAACAAACTTTCCTCTACCACATGCCTTGTAGCGATCGACACCACAAAATCTACAGGTGTCTTCATCCTTGTCGTCTTTGTAGTACAACATGCACCCGTTGCGACAGGCATCGATTTTTTTATATCCCATCCAGAGCGATCTAACCATCCTCTTAGACCGGTAGAAGTCTTTAGGCAACTTCGCACCCTCAGGCAATATTTCTATAAGCAACTCTATAAGACGGTTGTAGCAATCTTGCGACATGTTAAAATCGGAATTGATGCTCAACAATCTTGTAACCACCTCCAACGGTGAATGATCCTCACAACCAGGATATAATAGAGTCCTTGCATTCTCCAGCAACTCCATGAACTGTGCAGCATCGGGGTTCGGTGCCTCCTCAGGTGCATCTTGATCATCCGGATCGAAACTAGGCCCCGCCGCGTCAAAAACCATGTTCACCAACCCATCGTCGTAAGGAGCGTTGTTGTGGACATCCACATAAGGCTCGTACTCCGACGCTAAAGACACAAGTTCTCCGTGCTCGCTCCACTGATAGTAATTCGGCGTGAAACCCTTCGAGTATAAATGATAAGTGACATCCACTTCTGGATGATATTTTAAGTTGCGACATCTCACACACGGACACTTAATTTTGGTACCGTCCATGTACTGAGGGAACGCCTTGGCAAACTGCAGGAACTGGTGTACACCCTCTATGAATTCATCCCGCACACCGCACATGTCATCAGGATGACGGTTGTACATCCACGAACGATTCCGCAGATAGTAATTCAGCTCCATAATTCTGTAAGATAGATACATCAAGGTAGTGAATGATATGCAAGTGTCAAAGCTTTAAAATAGTAGCTCAACCGAGGGATAGAGTTAATTGGAGGAAGTTACTGGGGAAAGTGAAGACCGACATGAACTGATGACGAACGAAAATCAGGGTCTCAAAGCTGGAACAAGTCAAGTTGTTCTTTGGAAAAAGAACTCTTGCAAGCTCTTTGTTCACAAAGCAAGCTATAAATAGAGAATACAGAACAAATATCGAGTTCGTAACTCAAGTATAGAGCATACAAGAGTCGTAAACTCGAGAGATGTTCTGCATTCGTTATATCTTACTTTGTGCACAAAGAACTTAACAAGAATAGAACATGTCCAAAACACAACTTTACTTGTTACAACTTTGATCCCCAAATTCTCGTTTGTTAGTTCATGCGGTCTACACTTTCCGCAGTATATGTACACATGACATTTTATGTTAAATGGTCAGAGATTATCGGTCATCATTTTTTCGTATTGCTAACTTTTGTTTTGCGTGTTTCTGCGTGCGGTGGTCAGAGATTATCGCAGCGGCATATCACCCGTGTCTACATAAGGACGTCGCTACAATATTTCATTTTTTTACCCAAAATTTTCATTCTCCTGCCTCATTCCCCCTCGACGAGCTCCTCCCCCTCGGCGACCCCCTCCCCCTAGGTGACCCCCTCCTTCATTGGTGCAGCGATCGCGACAGCATATCACTCAAAGGCTGATGGGGGAGAGGAGAGGGAATGGTTTGGGTTGGGGAGAGGAGATAGAAACAATGCGTTTGAAATCCTCACCCTCAACAAACCGAAAAGAAAGCTCATCAACAATTAGCATATGAGCCAAATCCTTCTTTACATCTTATTGATTAAATTGCCAACCAGTAAGGGTTGACTTATCTTTCCCAACATATTGCAGATTCAATATTGATTGAGAAGGAGCTTTGTGCTTCGGATAAAGAGGACATATCTAGCAAGTAGCAAATTTAAATAGAGTTTTCCCTTCTTCCGAAGCCCCCTAGTATGTTGGCCCCTCATTTCAATTCTAGCTAGACCCCTCCCTATTATGACAATCTATAAAGAAAACCTAGGATTAAAGAAGAAACAACATTATTTATTCGTAGCATGAACATAAACCCAAAGTTAAATATATTCTGCTTAAGTAGAAGTTCTACATCTCACTTAAGGAGTCTACACTCTTAAAGCTATGAAAGCATTTTGAAGCATCATGGCTTTATTTCATTCTAGAATCTGCATAATAAGTGATGAAAATGTAATAGGCTCACTAATAAATTGCCAATATCTGGCATGCTAATGCATACCCATGATTTGCATCATGAGAACCTAGTTCCAAAGGGGCTTCCATTACCTCCAGTGGAGTGGATCCTTGCTATTGGTCAGTATAATAATTCTTTTATTGAGAACCAATGTTTATAGCATTTATATAGTCGTGCATATATCATGTGTTTGCCCTTCATAGTACTCACTTTATGCATAGCCATAAAACTTCCAAGAACCGATATTGAATAGCCATAAAACTTTATGCACATTTGTCGGAACCTCGTCGTGTTATTCATAGTACTCATTTTTCACTTCTCAACTTTGGTGTAGCCCGACTTACATGAGCATGAGAAGATGAAGTACACTGCCTATAACAAGTATGAATCACCATTTCACACAAACTAATTGTCATACTTGTACTTCTGCATCACATTCATGTAAAGACCTACTGATATATATTGGTGTAGACAGTATTATACTAACAGAAATTTATCGCCATCTGTTGAATTAGACCCAATAATTCAACATCTTCATATTAGCAAATGAAAAACATCTTCAAATGAACCAAGAAGATTGTCCTTTTCAGTAGCACCATCAGACACACCAATTCGATGTAAAAGTTGACTGCAAAGGTGGGTGTTAGGGTTGATTCAAGGGAGGGAGAAGTTATACGAGGATTAGACTTGTTCATTGTTGCTTAACATGGCTAGTGCATGTACTAATATATTATGTCTGTGTCAGCACGTCAGGAGGAGGGAGTTAGGGTTAGGGTTTACCTCCCTTAGTCGGAGTCGGGTCGGAGTCGTCGGGGCTGGAGCAGCGATGGAGTCGGGTCGGCGTCGACGAGGGGAATCAACGGTGGAGGGGGGACGTCGGAGGGAAGAGGGTCGCCGCAGGGAAGGGGGTCACCGCGGGGAGGGGGTAGCCGGAGGGAGGGGTCGCCGGAGGGAGGGGGTCCCCGGAGAGGAGAGAGAAAGGGGGAGAGAAATTTGGGGAGCAGGAGATTGGAAATTTTTGGTGAAAGAAAAAAAGAAGATCGATCGGGTGGAACCCTATATGAAACATTTTAGCGACGCCCACAAAGGACGTCGCTAAACGTCGCTATTCAATAAAAAACTGGCGACGTCCCTAATTTGGAGTCGCAAAACGTCGCTGATTTAAAGAAAATAGCGACTAGACCGCGACATCAGCTTTCCAAAGCATAATGTGTGGCGCTAATGGTCGGTAAACGTCACTGATAGTGACGTTCAACGACATTTTTATATAACGTCGCTAAATTCACAAATATTACCGACGTATATGACTTGCGTCGCTAAATTCGTCGCCAATACGACTTATTTTGGTAGTGACTGAAACGGCTAACTCGACGTGCATGGGCCACAAAAAACCCTGTCACGCTCTAATCCTAAAAATTATGGGTCTAACACGTGACACGACCAGCTGGTACATACTCAAAGGTGAATCCAATCTATGAAAACCTCAAGTAATGCACCTAAGCTGTCTAAGATAGGATCTAAAATGGCAAATCAACTACATCTCAATCTATAGATAATAATCTCAAGTGGTAACCAAATGCATCATTGCTGATCAAACAGTAATTCACTGATGCCACTTGAATATAAATACAAGAATAGACATTTTATAATAAAGTTGGTCAGACCTTAATACAATCATTTGAACAAGCTCTTAACGAAAAGTAAAGCTTGTAAAACTAGGTTATACGACTGAAGATGTCATCATAAAATATAAATGATGAAAGAACGATAAAAGTACCACTAGCGATACCTGAATCCTAGAGATGCAATCGTCCACCAACCTACCCTTCTATTCTAGCAGTCTCAGCAAATACCTAGAGCAATCACCAGGTCCTCAGGAGACTAGCAAGATACATAAGATGAAGTAAAAAGCAAGTGAGGACATAGGAATAAGGGTAGTGCTACTGGACGTGGCAACAAGAAAATGTCGGGTAAAATCGTAGCACGGTACGAGCTAACGGTCTGATAGAAAGCAATATGGTGCATGCTAAATATATATGTATAAAGTCTCTATCGCAGTATGGTGTGTACTAATGACCGAGATTGGTCAATAGCCAAGTACTAATAACGATGTCAATAAACTAGGGAGCAAGTCATATATAAAGTCTCTATCGTAGCACAGTACGTACTAACAACCGAGAGTAGGAAACAAGTCATGTATAAAGTCTCTATTGCAGCACGATGCGTACTAACATCCGAGAGTGGAGAATGTGTTATGGTACGTAACAAAGCACTGACACAATGAGATGTATTACTGTTTGATCAACCTTGGTACACTTGGTTCTTTGTAAGCCCTCTAAATTTTTAGGGTTATTTTTGGAATTTTATATATATTTATTATATAGATATTTTCTACTACTATTTTTATCAATAAATATACTTTTCTGTAGCATTGATTTTAGGAGCACAAAAAATGTCAATTCCTTGAAACAATCTTCATATGATTTGATTTAGACAAGTTCATCTTCTTTTTGATATATCATACCCACACAAATATGTTCCCTTGTGCTCTATTTTTATTGCACAACTTTCGGGTCAATTAGATTGTTTTTACCATCTATCATAATCTTATAGTATTTTTTTAATTTAATTTTGGGACTCGACATCGAACCAAACCATTCGGCCCAATGTATGATTTTGATCTATTTTAAGCCTACTACACACATGTCAAAGGTGTCCCACTCAATCAAGTTCCCATGTGCTATTTATTTTCAATTGGCACACAAGACCCAATTAGTAAACTTTCGGAGTTTATTTTGACTCGGTAAATTGTTTCGACCTAAAACTCCTCCAACTAGCTTAGTGGAGCCTATCCAAGGTTGCCATAACCCTATTTAACCATATTTGATTGATTTTTATTAATTAAATGGCAGCCACATGTGTTTGAATTCATTGAATAATCACTCAATCTTTATGTTTCCAAAATAGGAAACCTATATATACACCTAACCATATTTCTTGATTGGAGGACCAAAACTCAACCAAACCACCCTAAAACAATTCCCATCAAACCCTAACACATAAAACCCCAAACCCTTATATTTTGACATCCCAAAATCTGCCCGCCCTCTCCATTCCTCCCTAAAAATCGACGGCACACAGCCCTAGGCCGCATGCACCACACCCCCAGACCGACCACCTTCAAACCCCCACTTCGCAACTTTTCACCCCCTTTACCACCATTAACGCTACCCTGAGACCCTCCTCTACCACCCTAGTAGCCTCCAAAGTCATCTCATGGACTTTGGGGAGCAGCACAAGCCACCAAAGTGGTTTCTTCCAGTCGATTTAATTTCAAATTCAGCAACAGGTTGGTTGTCTTATACATTGTGTTTTATCTATTTTTAATAATATTTTAGTTGTGAAAGCAACCCTAATGCATAGCGCTACGTATCTACTTTGATCTCCAATTGCCAACTTACGTGTTTTTATACGATTTGTCCGTGGCGTCCGTTCCACGAATATTGGTCCAGACTAAACCAATTTCGGTATGTGGATATTTTCGGAGACTTGCAAGGCTTTTCGATCTCAAATGACTTGTTTGTAACGTCCCTAACATCCCCCTCTATCATCTCATAATGCTAATTATTGATATTTGTGTGTTTTTCATATACTTGAGCAATCATATTCATCGTACAAAATTTTGAACTGAGAAATCCATTAATTTAGCAAATCTTTTTATCACCATAATTTGTGGAATTCATGTGCGCTTGTTTTGTATTTTTGACATCAAATCACATTATTTCACATATTATTTTGATTTATTTCAGAATTTAAAATATATAATTTTGTGGTTGATGGGTTCCAAATCTACCGACAATGTTGGCAAATTGTGTGCTAGTTAATATTGACACATTGTAGCTTTATTTTTTCCAAAAATACGTATATTAATTTTCCAAAAATATTTATTTAATTATTTCATAATTAAAAATGATTATTTTTATATAATAAAATATTACTTTAAGTTACCACAATACATATGTTGAGGGTACATTATGTGTAGTCATATACTAGTTAGTTAGTGTGTGTAATGGAGTGTATATATAGTATGTATATGTACGGTAGTTGTGTTGTCTTAGAATTAGTATTGATTTTAGTTTTTAGGAGTTCGTGATCCATTGACTGCAGAGGTTGGAGCCAGACCGTTGCTTTACATCATTTCCACTATTTAACGTAAAATACCTTGCCATACTTGTATTGTTTAAATTTATAATATTTTTCTTGTGTTTGTTAGTGTTATTGTCTAGTTGGTGTGTCCTTGTATAACTTGGGTGCCATCGATTGGGTGCCATCGATGGTCTCATTGTTCATACACGGCACTATGAGTGAGATTCATTATGTATGCACGAGCTTACACAACCGGTTCGCTACCGGTGTGGGAGGTTCGTGTGTTGGTACATATAGAGTTAGATTATGTCTAGCTTAGTGACTCGCATTGAGATATGGGTTGTTCGAATCATTGACTAGTGCAGACCATGGGTAGGGAAGACTATTAGTAGGCGTATGAGAAAGCGACATATTAGCCTTATGGTTTCCCGGTTATGGGTGTATTGCTAGTGGATATATCCGGCAACGGACCTGACTGCTCGTCAGATATGGTCGGAAGGTATGCTAGTATATACATAAGCCTCTAGCGGATGCTATGCTTTATTTCGTTACCTAATCATACGTACCAAAGTCGTCTTCGACTTGCATACACATAGATGGTTAGCGAGCCCTATTATTTATTTATTTATTCAATTCATATATGGCATGTTTCTTTTCTATATTGTTATGTCCTTCTGAGAACCTGGTTCTTTTTCAGATTCGGACGAGCACTACGGCTGGTCCGTATAGCTGGCATGCTCATGTCTTGGGTTCCTATGTATTTTGGAACTAAGGCATAATATTCTCACATGTGATGATATTCTGTGGATTGAGATATAGTTAGACTTGACTTTAGACAGCTTATATGTATTTGAGTTAGGCTGGAGTCCACTTTATACGTAGCTGGCATGGTAACGTATTCCTGGTCCTACATATTTTAGGACTGGGACGTAACAACAATGCTCCGTACATGACTTCTCCGTAGACAGATAGCTTTAACCTTCTTGTTGTTTTATATGTTGTGAGGTAATTTTTGTCTAACAATATCCATCTTCCCCTATCAAGAAAAGCTAAGGCTCTCTATATATCTCAAAGTTTAGCTTGGCACTGAAGACTGCATCCCTTAATGTAACTCCCCTTTCCAAAAATCAATAATAAAACAATTTTTCAAAAGGTTTTCCCTTAGAAATAATTAGCTTAATTACAAATTTAGGGCAAAAGGAAGGAAGGGTAATTTAGTAAATTATGGAGAGGGGGTGGCATATTAGTAATTAATTAGAAAGAGCGTTTGAGTATTAGGGAGAAGATATGTATAAATAAGCATATGCTAAATTAAAGAAGTCTAGAAACTTCTTTTATACCAACTGCCTGACTCACTCTCCACCTAACATAACAAACTCTCTAACTAACCTAACCACCTCTCTAATTAATCAAAAAAATATGTGTTAATTAAGGGACTAGAAATTTCCTTAGGATTCTTATAAATAAGGACATTTTTCTTTAGAAAACCAGTCAAACACAATTTGTAAAACCAAGATTCTATTTAAAGCTCACTCACCTTCCTTATCTAAGACGAGCTTGCTGAGCTCGGTGAGCACCTTGTTTTGGTGGTGTAATGTCCAGTCCCGAAATATATAGGACTAGGAGTACGTAACATGCCAGCTATGTATCAAGTGGACTCCAGTCCAACTCGAATACATATAAGCTGTCTTGGTTTTCTAAATCTATCTACAAATCAACTAACATATATCTATCTCAATCCATAGAATATGGAATATCAAGAATAAATAATATGTGTCATGGTCTGCAGCCCATTAAACATATATGTTCGAATAGACCCAAAGAACAATATAGGTTTATAAAACTAGGCTAAAGATCATAATGTAATTTTTGGATAAAATATAAAATCAAAGTAAACTTGAATCAGAAATAACAATACCACCATGATCGATGAACTACTCCTCCATGACCGACTACTTGGAAAGATTACCAGGTCCTCAGGGGACATAGCAAGGTTCAAAACAAAATACTAAAGTAACAGTAAATAAAGTACAGAAGTACAAAGTACACAAAGGTAACTACAATAACCATCAATGTGAATGCATGTGAGAATACTTTTTGAATATCAGGCTTCAGCCACGAAGGCTCACAAGCATCTCAGCATACTAACACCCAAGGTACTGTGTCATGGTACCCTACGTAAACGTGTCAAGATAACACCAAAGCTTCACTACGGAGACAGTGGCAAATGAGTACTGAAACAACCAAGTCCAGAGACGAGGTCAAACATGTCAAGGGAGCCCTATATTACGGTAATATTCTCTCCACCCCATGATCTAGATCTATCCAGTCAAGTCATGTCAAGTCAAGTAAATCTCAAGTACAAGCAATAAATCCTGTAGCCTATCACAAAGTCTGTAGCCATAAATATCTCATGTAGACTCCGTATCATGTCAGTGTTCTATGGTCTATCGTGTCAATAAAACTCGAATGAAATTCATCACCATGCCTAGTGTTGATAACCTATATCTATATGCTAACATCGGCACCCGATACTATTTGGACGCTAAGCAACAACTAGGCCTACGTCCACAATATCAAAAATAAGAAAATAAATGAATAATAAAAGAAAGTAATAAGTATTGGAACTTTGACAACGTACATTTGCCTGGAGGTTGTGCAAAAATTACATGACATTCCGCAGACGAACTCGTCAAACCAACGGAAGTAGCAAAGGTCAGACTTTTGCAAATATCTTTGGATACTAAATTGGACATCACCATCAGTCCCAGAATAAAAGAAATAACTAAAACAGGCTATCCAAAAGTCCAATTCTGGAAATAGGAGAAAAACGATAATTTTGGGTCAAAATAGTGTCGACCGTTGGACCCGCGTTGCACCAAAAATGTGCCAGGACAAAGGTTCTCCATATTCGACCAATTATCTACACTAGAACGATTCCACTAGTCTAATGGTGGTGTCAGATTTGGAATCGGATGCCCCTGGGTCCTAAATTGGGTTTTTACCTGTTGGAAATTACGGATTCGAATGGGCAACTTTGGCGTCGAATTCAACTAACCCAACGATATTATAATGAAATGAAATTTTTATCTCAGGAAGGTGGTTATACCTACTATGTAGCAGAGTTGGTGGTTCACCAAAAAGCTTCAATGTGGAAGAGAGAAATCCGCGAATTTGGCTACATAAAATTGTCAAAATTAAACGTAATTTAAACATGCAATTTGGTGGCTGATTTTGATCTAACTTACGATCGAATTAACTGTTAAAATTTGAGGAGTATAAAGATATGTATACCAAGATTAAGACGGAAGAAATAGTTCAAACATCCAACTGTTAGATTGTCCAGTAAATGCGTCCAAAGTTGTTATGGCAAAATACTAATTTGAGTTTAAATTCCTGTGCATCATGACGGGATCCGATTCCAATTGTTGAAATTGACTGTATCTAGCATTAAGGATGCAGCTGAGCTGCGTGCGGTGGTCTACGTATGGAGGGTGCCGGCCAGGAGAGGTGCGGCGGTGGCAGACGGCGTTGCCACCATTACTGCTACTGTCGCTGCTTCTATTATCGTTGTTGCTGCCCACATGGCTCAGCGTGCTGCCCGACCGGCCAATGGTAGGCGGCTGGGTGACGGGACGCGGTGGTGGCGTGATCGTGGTTGATCGTCCGGCTATCCCGACGGACGTGGGGGTCAACAGGGGTGGCGCGTGGTCAAGGGAAAACGGTACAGTGGCAGTCAGCCGCTGCTGCCATTGCTTTCGTTCTATCGGGGGCATTAGTATCGGGTCCACCTTCAGTTTGATATATCATATGACTTTTGAAATGGGGGTCAAGTGGGGTGGCGCGGGGTCCAGGAAAAGTGGTACAGTGGCAATCAGTCGCTGTTGCTGCTGCTTCTATATTAGTACTTTACTGTAACTTTGATTTTTGAAACAAAACAATTATCAAATCCTCAAACTAGTTCCATATTCATATTCTAGACGAGTCCACCTTCAGTTTGATATATCATGTGCCATCCAAACATGTTTTCTTGTACTATATTTTTCATGTACAACTTTAGGGGTAAAATAGTCATTTTAGTCTCTACCGTAAAATTTGACTAGTTTTCCAAATAGCAATTAAGGTCCAACTCCGATCCAAATTATTTGACCCAATACATGGTCTTGACCCATTTTGAGCCTACTATGCACATTCGAATGGTGTGCCACTCAATTTAGTTCCCACGTGCTAATTATTTTTAAATGGCACATAAGACCCATATAGTACAATTTTGGTGTTATAATCAATTAGAATTATTTACGGGACTTAAACCTAGTCAACCCAACTTAGTGGGGACCATCCTAGGTTTCCAGCCCTTAGTGGAACCATATTAGAATGGTTTAATTCAAATTAAGTGCAGCCATGTGCCACAAATCCTTGCATCTTTGACTCAACCAATCAATCCATCCAAATATGGAAACCCACTAGACCTATATTGCCATAGTTGCAGATTGGAGGCCCAAACCTCAACCAAATCAAACCAAACAAGAGCCATTTGAACCCTAACATATAAAATCTCATATTCTTATATTTTAACCCTCAAACAGCAACTCCTCTCCCAATCCACTGGGAAAAAAAACTGAAACCCCCTCCCAGCTCAATTCAGCCGCAGCACCTTGTGGCGTAACGACAGTTTCGACCCCTTTTGACCTTATGTAATGCTCCATAAATATTCATTGTGAAGCTAACGCAACCTTATACAATTCTATTAACCCTATATATATTAACAACCTCTTCTAGTATACCAAAATAGCCCTACAAGTCATCCAAAGTCTAAAATCCAAGTATGAATTCGTTCCAACAGTTATTCTGTTTTGCATCTAAGGTTTTGTATACTTTTTGACCTCATACTTTTGTGAAACCAAATCTAATAGAAAGATATCTGTGTTTATTTTTCATATCCAATTGGCCATCCATACATTTCCAAATGGTTTGGTCGGAACATCCGTTCTATGAACAAGTGTCCAGAATAGACTAGATGTGTTGCGAGCCAATTTTTATCTATTTCCTAGCCACTTTGACCTTCCTGATATTTTTGGTAAGAAATTAGACTTCCTAAAAATTCCAACTCATATACTTTTGCAGCATTTTGGTTTTCTTTACTATTTATTAAAAATTCGGATATTTCACCGTATTATTGAAACACCAAAATCCATGAGTTCTATGTGTTCAATTAATTTGAGACTTCGTATACCATTACCAAAATAATTATTGTGCACGTTTTAATAAGAAAAAAAAATCTATTTTTACATAATTAATAGTATTTTTTTAGAATTACTATTTATTAAAAATTTGTTATTTTGGAAGCCAAACCATGGAACAAGTCTATGCAGATTGATGTAGAATCAATACAAGACTTGTACACATATTTTTCTATGAATAATATATACTAATTAATATTATATAATATTTATAAATATTCAAAATTAAAAGGGATATGTTTATGTTAATAATATATTACTTTTATAGGTAGATTTTAATAAAATGTTATATTAAGTAGAGTAGTCATTATGACTAGTTTTGGAATAAATATATTATTAAGGTCTATATTAAGGTAAGTCTATGTAAGGTGAGTGGTAGCGAGTTATTCATAATAGAATATTTATTATCGGTGGACGTGACGAGAGTAGCGGGGACTTTGGAGTTGATCAGACATACGCGTAGCCAGATGTTACAGGCAAGTGTACCTTGCCAATGTTACGGTTTACTCTTTTTTTCCTTTTTTTGTTACATTATTCTCATTCATTATTGTCATGATGTAGGATTGGTAGGTATTTAGCATTTTATCGTATTCGGTGTCGATGTCATTTTTATTGATATTGTATATTAACATTAGGCATTATGTGAATTATGTCGTATTCATGGACACGATGGACTACAGGACATGAACATGATGGATGATGATAATATGATATGGAGTCTGACATGAGATATTCATGGCTAGGGACTCTGTGATAGCATGTAGTACTAGCTCGAGTGATTTGTTACTGGTACACGATTCACACGTGACTTGACTGGATAGTTTTAGAGCATGGGGAGGGAGGACTCTACCGAAATATTTGACCGTCTAGACTCGTGATCATGCTTCCATATTTGGGACTTGGTTATTTTTCTTATGGCCATGGTCTCTGTAGTAGAGCTATGGCTTTGTTTACTCGTTCGCCTATCGGTATCACAGAATGGTACTATATGTGATTGCCAGTACGGCTGCGCCTGGTTTTAGGATTTTCTTCAACTACATCTTTGCACTTAGATGGTTATGGTAGTTACCCTTCATTTTATAGATATTCTCTTTATTGTTACTTGGCATGTATATTATGTACCTTACTATGTCCCCTAAGGACCTGGTGATCTTTCCAGGTATTCGACTGAACAAGTTGGTTGCTGATCATAATGGTTGTTATTTTCTATTCTACGTATCTCTTGCGATTCCATATTTATCTTTACTTACATTTTGCTCGTTAGCCTAGCGTTTGTAGACTGAAGTTATTCCTTTCGAGTCTATTCGAACAAATGTAGAATAGGATGCACACTATATTTTATTGTTCATTCTTGCATTCCAGTACTGTGGATTGCGACGTATAGATATTATTGATTAGTATAGATAGTTGGTCGTTACTGTCCAGCTTGAACGTATTCAAGCTGGGCTGGAGTCCACTTGATACGTAGCTGGTATGTATATGCATTTCTAGTCCTACATATTTTGGGACTGGAGCGTTACATATTTTTGTGGTGGCTCATGCAGGTCCGAGTATATCGTTTCGATTACGTCATTATACTGAACGAGCCTGCAATAGGATATTGTATTCGAATCTCAATCCACAACTGCTTGAAAATTCTTTTGCTCTTATCTATCGCCCTTGGAACTCGAAAAGTGAAGTCAATCCTCCTTTTTGAACTTGTTTCCATGAATTCTCATTTTTTCTATTTCGGAAGGACAAGTACTCGTGCTCGAAAAACCAATTGGATTATATTCTGTCATAGGACAGAAGGTAGTTGATAGAGTATTTTAAAAATGAATTAGTTATCTAAGGTAATAAGGGTTTGGATAGACGCATCTATTAGATAGACCGAGTAGATCGGACTGGCAAACTAGAATTCATATAGGAGACTTAACCTTAACGAGAGATTCTATTATCAATAGGCTACACCCATTCTACCATTGACCTATGATATAGAGATAATAGATAGAGATGGGATAGAGAAACAACAAGGCTTTATTTGTTTAGAAAGAAGGTATTATATATTTTTAATCATAATAAATAAAGTGACTGGTATAATATATGGTAGAATTTTATGTTGGAATTATTCAATAATTAAGGGGCCACACATATAAAATTAATTGTGTTTGGGCTATCTAAATAATTAAGCCAAATTAAAGTGGTCTATTTGGAAATTGGATTAAGGGTATAATTGTCATGGAATTAATGTGTAGATACCGAAGATAATTCTAATTTGATGAGGGGCCAAATTAGAAATATCAACACATATATAAATATGTGTATTCATTAGGGTTATGGTCCCCAACTTATACGGCCACCAAAGAGAAGTATTCTCTTTTTCTCTTCTGCATTCCCATCAACAGAAAGAGAGGGACAAAGGATTCGGATTCACCTTTGTCATTAAGGGTCGTAGCAAGTTGGAAGATCGAACCCCACAAAAGGACAATCGCTTCAAGATCCATCAAGCCTAGCAATGGATTCAGGTACGCTTCCGTATTTAGTTTTGTTCTTCATCTCATGAATCGACAGGGTACAATAAATTCTAACAAGTGGTATCAGAGCCTACCTGCTTGATTTATGAGATCGAAGTTTCATAAATATTTTTGTTGTTATTCAGAAACCCTAGATTGTTTGATCTAATTTAATTTAGAGTTTATATTATATCGGGTTGGTCTTAAATGGATGGACAAGAAATCTGAGGATATATTATTTATTTATTTATGTCAATATATATTGTTAAGAGGCAACTCCAGATTGCTTTTGTATATATTTTTTTGTGTCCTGGAATATTTATAATAACATATAAAGTTGGTGGTTCCACATTGCGGTGGATTAAGGTTATATAACAGAGGCATCATATTAAGTTATACCATCACTTGTTCTGATCCTGTTGTCCGGACACGTATCCAAACGACAAACAGTATATTAGACTTGGACACGTCCAATTGGTGCCGCCCATATCGTCCATGTGCCGATATTATGTGATATTAATGTTAGTATAACTTATGTTTGCATTGTTTGATTATATTCAGCACTTTACACATAGTGGAGTAATTTATTTGTTTTCTGTTGTGTTGTACATAATTGGCTTACATAAAGATTGCTGCTATGAATCAATATTTTGTCCTATGTTATTCTATATTTTGATGGTGCGGATGATTGATGATTGAGTTTTGTGTGATATATTTTTATTAATTAATTATAGCTACTCTTTTTGCATGATATAGTTGCGTTCGAGTTTCAAAGTATTTGAATCTCTCCACCAAAACAAACATACTTCATCCGTCAATTACTGTGCACAAATATAAGAAAATCTTCTGGAATATTGAGCATTAAGAAAATCATTAATTGCTAGTATTTTCTTGGCATAATCAACTGATATGGTGCTCGCTAAAAGCACAAATGGAAATATATTATATATAATTCAGATTTTGTGTTTATTAGATTATTTTATTTGAAGTAATCCTTGTGGATTAGTATATAATCTATTGATGCATATATTTGGTCTTCTATAGATTATTCTATTTAAAGTCATCCTTATGAATTATTTGATATTATCTGTTGATGCATATATTTGTTAGAGTTTAATCGGTTGATTATTTAAATTTAAAAATATGCAAGTTCATAAGGATTTATGTTTATTTAATTTAAATAAGCAGAAGGATTTGGACATGATTCAGTTTTGAAAAATTTAGTCAACATTCAAATTTTTGGTACCTTTTATGACTAGCAATAGTTGTCTAATATTCTAAATAGGCCCATTGAAACAAGATGTCGCCAAAGTGACCTCTCTTGCATAGATAGTCTATGAGGGATGTCAGATGTTTGTGTGTGTATATTCATGCGGGTATTAGCCGGCCCAAAGGAAGGTTAATACTTGGCCGAATTACACACATACTTGTGGTGATAAATATGTGACAATTATACGGTCTACATGTAAATAATAACCCGATCCAAAGATAGGCTTATTATTTGACATGACTTATTGTCAACGTTTGATCACTACACCAAGAGTACCACTTGTAGTTAATATCACGGTCCAAAGACTTGATATTAATGATGTACTAGGTATCTTGAGATGGGGTTCACCATTATTTGAATTTGTTTGAGTATCTTTTATTTTTTGGTTATTAATTAGAGCATATTTGTTTATTTATTTTTGTTCTCTTTTCAGTTAATGTTGTTAAAATATCTGCCAATAAGATTTTAATTTTCATGTTTAATGGGATACACTTTAAGGGCAAAAAGAAATGAATATAGTAGCAGCTAAGGGTCCAGGTCAAAAGAAATAACAATATAAAACTAAGGGTTGTTCTTTTATAAGACATGACACATAAGGAAGAAATGTACAAATTACCACGCATGGCGTAAAAGAAAAAGTACATTTCAAAATTTGGTCTGTTATGAGGTTAATCTAGTTTTAGTACCTAAAAAACAAAAAAACAAAAAAAAACTCATGGTAGTTAGATTCTAGTGGGACTACCCACATTAATGTTCTAGGCAAGGTTGCCTGAGTTACCGAAAGTCAATTGATGGTGAAAGATACATCTATGTGGGTGACGGCAATTTGGTAGAAGTGAAAGCAATAGGACATTTTAGGTTAGTTTTAGGAACCGATTGTTATTTGGATTTGATAGACACTTTTATTGTACCGTCTTTTAGACGAAATTCAGTTTCAGTTTTCTTAATGGACAAATCTGGTTATCATTGTTCATTTGAAAATAATAAGTTTAGTCTATCTTTAAATCCAAATATTATTGGTAACGGTTCCTTTAAGATGTATGATAACCTATATTCACTTGAAACTATTGCATCTTAATACAATAAAACCTTGCAAGTGGAGTCATGTGGTACTAAACGCAAAATTAAAAATAAATATTTTTAGCCTCATTATGACATAAGCGATTAGGTCACATCTCTAGAAATAGAGTTGAACGACTTGTGTCTGATGAGATTTGGATTTTATTGACTTTATAGACTTTAATATCTACATTAATGTGTAAAGAAAATATAGACCAAAGTTCAATTGTAAGCAGCTACTTTATTGGCTATGCTGACAAATCAAGGGGTTAATAATTATACGATCCCACACAAAAGAAAATTTTGAGATGAGAAGTGTAATAGTTTTTGAGGATGTTAAGTTTGGAGGAAAAATAAAGTCAGGATCATTGTCTTTGAGAATGAATCAATTACGATTCCTACTATCACTTTTGACGATGTGCAAGATTCTAAACCTGTCATGATCAAGAAGTGAATACGGAGCCTCAATAAGACAATGTCGAATTACCTCTATAAGTCGTTGTTGAGGTACCTTAACAACGACAACGTAGCGACACCTCATTCAAGATAAGGTAATTATTCCTAAGGAACAAACTCAACAACCTCAAGAACCGGTAATATTAAGATGGTCCACCAGAGAAAGGAAAAATATAATTTCGGATAATATTGTCATATTTCTCTAGTAACGTGAGGAAGACTGTGGATACTGGAAGATGATCTAATCAACTTCCGTCAGGCCATGGAAAGTTTCAGTTCTTAAAGTGGATTGATACAATAAATAAAGAGTATAAGTTCATGCAAGACAATAAAGTTTAAGAACTTGTCCCATTACCAAAAGGTATGAAATCCATTGGTTGCAAATAGACATTTAGAACCAAGAAGGATTCGAAGGGTCATGTGGAGAGATATAAAGTATGTCTTGTAACTAGCGACTTTACTCAAAATTTTGGGATTGATTTTAAAGAGTTTTTCTCTTCGGTATCTTTGAAAAACTCTTTTAAAACAATCATAGCACATATTGCACATTTTAATCTTGAGTTATATCAAATGGATGTCAAAACGGCATTTCTCAATGGTAACATTGACGAAACTATTTATATAGTGCAGCCAGAAAACTTTGTGTCAAAAGATCCAAATAATATGGTTTGCAAATTGACAAAATCTATTTATGAACTCAAGCAAGCTTCTCGTCAAAGGTACTTCAAGTGATTATCTCGTTTGGTTTTGAGATGAACACTGTTGAAGATTGTGTGTATTACAAGTTCAGTGGGAGTAGGAATAATTTTCTGGTTTTGTATATTGATTAAAGTATTTAATGCAAACCAGGTGACACATCTCGTTAAAGGAGAGACAAATTCGGTCTCAAACAAGTGCCCTAAGGTTAGCCTTAAAATTAAGAAAATACAATAGATTTTTCCTTCATGATCAGTTGTAGGGAGTCTAATGTATGCTCAAGTATGTACGCGTCAGAATATTGCGTACATATTAGGATGTTAGGCAGATATTTAAGCAAATATGGATGGATCATTGGATAGCAGCCAAACTACTTAAGTAATTAATAGAGAATAAGAAATGATATGCTCTTTGTAGGAGATCGGATAATTCTGGAGATCATAAGGTATTTCGACTCCGATTTTGTTGGATGCCAACACAGCAGGAGATCCACATCAGGTTATGCTGACTAATGGAGGTATATTTTGGATGAGTGTTAAATATGCACTCATAATTTCTTCCACCATGAAAGCAAGGTTTATAAACATGCTATGGGGTATCTATTCAGGAAATATGGTTGCGAAATTGTCACAAGGCTGCGCCTACAGTACGGTGTTGAAAGACCACATGAAATTATGGTGTGACAATAAATCAGCAGTACTGTATTCCAATAACAACAGAAACTTGTATAAGTCAAAGGATATTGACATAAAGTTTCTAGTTGTGAAGGAAAGAATTCAGAATGGTTATAGTGTCCATATAGCACATTAGGACAAACTCCATGTTAGCGGATCCGCTCACAAAAGCATTATCATCCAGGGTCTTTCATGAGCATACTGCTCATATGGGTGTTAATTAAGAATATGGCAATATAGTGGAAGTTTGTATTTTATGAATTTAGGTGCTATTTGGTTTTGGACACATTTATGTATTAAAGTATTTTGGATATTTATCTGATTAGATATATGGAAATTCAGTTCATTCTGTTTTCATTATGTTAAAGTATTGATCTCATTAAAGTTAAGGAGGACCAGTTGGAAATAGACATGTATTGATTATATTGCGTGTAATTTCCATGCTACGCATCCATGATTGATCTATGTCGTTTAGCTATATTGGTATATGTGACCATTGATGGTTTAGTTACGCTATATGTGACGAATGCCGCTTTGATCCTATGTTGATATGGTTAATGGACGAGATTGTCCGGATATACCCTAAGGATTAAGATAGCAATTTATGAGCTCACTAAGGTTAACACAATTATAAGGTTACATATGTGGCCCAGTGGGAGATTGTTGGAATTATTCAATAATTAAGGGGCCACATATGTAAAATTAATTATGTTTGGGCTATCTAAATAATTAAGCCAAATTAAAGTGGTCTATTTGGAAATTGGATTAAGGGTATAATTGTCATGGAATTAATGTGTAGATACCGGAGATAATTCTAATTTGATGAGGGGCCAAATTAGAAATATCAACACATATATAAATATGTGTATTCATTAGGGTTATGGTCCCTAACTTATACGGCCACCAAAGAGAAGTATTCTCTTTTTCTCTTCTGCATCCCCATCAACAGAAAGAGAGGGACAAAGGATTCTGATTCACCTTTGTCATTAAGGGTCGTAGCAAGTTGGAAGATCGAACCCCACAAAAAGGGCAATCGCTTCAAGATCCATCAAGCCTAGCAATGGATTCAGGTACGCTTCCGTATTTAGTTTTGTTCTTCATCTCATGAATCGACAGGGTACAATAAATTCTAACATTTTAGAATTAGATGCAGTTTCCTAATTAGAATGTGATCAACCCCATGAAAGACTGTAGTTGAAAGAATTTGAAAGTTTTGTTATGGATAGGATGATTCGATAAGGTACTGTAGAATCCTTAAAGATATTTTAAGGTGCAATAAGGTTTATAAAATGTTCATTTAAAGGATATAAAAAATATGATGGTATGCATACGTGAAGTTACCTTGGACAGTGACCTGAAAGATTCTTACTAGGAAGGTTCTTATCAAAGGAATGAATCAAAATAATGCGTGATAATAGGTTGTGCCATGGTGTCGATATAGGAATATTTGTTTGAAGAATGGCGAGGACGGTATTAGACTAGATATACTACTATATACATGTCAGGAATATGTTGAAAGGAGCTATTAACAACCATGACTAGAAGATTAGTCAATAAGTAAGTGGTTGTCAAGGTATCATATATAAGTATTGTCTAGCATTAGTATGCCCATTACCTAGTAGGCAAGCATAGAAGGGTTAGGACATAGCAGACCAGATTTAAAATACCATATTGCTAGAATAGACGATTGGAGAAAACTTAAGCAACATAAGTGGGTGAACTGGTTGGAATCATGATATATGACCTCTAAGGTAGCATAAGTTAGATCATAACTTTAAAGATTAGCTAGCTAGTCTTATTCTTAAGAAATCTTGATAGATAGTTTATACTTTATAATGAGTCGGTGATCGTCATCTTCAGACTGATTGATCATTTGAAGCCCAAGATCGTTCTGGTAACTATAAGTATAGTTCGCCATCGACCAGTTCGACTAGTTCGCAAGAGCAAAGGTATATTTTATTGACTTGAGATCGGGATACCATCAGGTGACAATGCGGAAAATGGATATTCCAAGGACAACATTCGAAGTTCGCTATGGCCAATACAAGATTGTTGATACTATTTGGATTGACGTATGCGCCTGCTATATCTATGCATTTGATGAGCAATGTGTTCCATTAATGCCCATACTAGTTGTGATAGCTTTGAGTATAATTTATCGTAGGATAGAAGCTATATTTGTAAAATTTCTTAGGATGGTGATTATCTAAGGTATGTATGAGTAGGGTAGAACCACTCTACTAGAAAGACCAATTAGAATAGAGTGGCATTCTATTTATAGGAGTTTTAGTTTGGTAGAAAAACCCTCTTAGTCGATTGATAGGCATTCTTATACCTGACAAACAGATAGGATGAATTAGAAGTTTACATATCCATAGAGATTTGTTAGATAATAAGAATAGAATTTATGTTGAATACTAGATATATGATTTTAGAGATTAGGTTGTTAAACTTGGTATTAGTCATAGTTCCTTAAGAAAATAGGACCCCTTGTGGTAGATTTATGAAGTTTTGTTATGAATATAATAGCTTGGTAAGCCACATATTTAAGACTGGACCTAAGCCTGTGTAAAATCATTATTGTATGAATTTTCATTTGAAGAAGATATGATCTATGATTTAAAAGAATAGGAAAGTAGCTAAGGTCGGTAGAATTTCATAGATACTTCCCCAAGACATAAGTTAGAGTATAGTACAATATGAAGCCTAACCCCAACAAGCAATCATAGAATCATTTGACTGAATCCTACTATCTTTTACCTAAGGTAGGGCCTAGATTAAGGTAACTAGAGAAATTATTATCTACCAATAGTGTCAAGATGGTTAGTAATCTAAAAGAGTTAAATAGAGTAAGAAGAGCTAAGTAGAATAGACGATCATCTCTTTATATGGTAAGACTAGTCTTGAAATGACCTATAAAAGGATAGGAATAGAAGGATGACCAATAGGTTTATGTAGCCGTCTAGTTCAACCTCGACCTTTACCCCGCAGATAGGCATACTTGTAAGGATTGTATAGATTGCTTATAGGTAGAAAGGAGTGGATCGCTAATAGAACTACTATAGAAGTTGGTGATGTAACTTATAGGAATATAGTATAGATTTTAAGGATTGACAGAGTACGGAGGGATTGCAGTTTTTCTCTCTCCATGGTTAGTCATAGATAGAGATTTAATAGCCAAGTTAGAAGCCTTAATCAAAATTAGTAATCCTTCGACATTATAGAACGTGTTGAAAGAGTGGTGTATCGTCTTGCATTACCCCCCCATCATTAGAGGAAGTGCATGATGTATTCTATATCTCACGATTGTGGAGGTATGTGATTGATCCCAATTATGTGGTCAACGATTCTCAGATCACAGTGGGACCCAGTTTATCAAACGAGGAGCAGTCGGTTAGTATCTTGCATACTTATGAGAAGACGCTTAGAGGGCATAAGATTAGATTGGTTTGGGTTGTATGGAAGCATCATTCTTCAGGAGAATTTACTTGGGAGAGAGAAGATTCCATGCGGGAGCGATATCCGCATCTATTTGCGGATTCTGGTAAGTTTTAGCTTATTTAATCTTGTGTTATACATTTTTTCATATTAGTGCTATTTTATTTGCGAGGACAAATTTAAGGTGGGTTGATTGTAAGCCCCCTAATTTTTTCGATAATATTTTTAATTATTTCATATGGTTATTTAGTATTTAATTATATTTTAAATTCAATAACGACTATAGTAGTACTTTACCGTAGCATTGATTTTTGAAGCACAGTAATTCTCAAATTCTCAAAACTAGTTCCATATTCATATTCTAGACGAGTCCACCTTAAGTTTGATATATCATATCCCATTCAAACATATTTTCTTGTGCTAGATTTTTTATGTACAATTTTAGGGGTAAAATAGTTATTTTAGTCTCTATCGTAAAATTTGACTAGTTTTCCAAATAGCAATTAAGGTCCAACTCTGATCCAAATCATTTGACCCAATATATGGTTTTGACCATTTCGAGCCTACTATACACATGCCAATAGTGTGCCACTCAATTGAGTTCCTATGTGCTAATTATTTTTAAATGGCACATAAGACTCATATACTGCAATTTCGATGTTAGAATCAATTAGATTTATTTTCGGGACGTAATCCTAGTCAACCCAACTTAGTGTGGACCATCCTAGGTTGCCAACCTACAGTGGATCCATATTAGATTAATTTAATTTAAATTAAGTGTATTCATGTGCCACAAATCCTTACGTCTTTGACCCAACCAATCAACCAATCCAAATATGGAAACCCACTAGACCCATATTGCCGTAGTTGGAGATTGGTGGCCCAAACCTCAACCAAATAAATTCCAACAAGAGACATATGAACCCTAACATATAAAGCTCATAATCTTATATTTTAACCTTCAAAAACCGTAGCCCCTCTCCCCATCCATTGCGAACGACAGTTTCGACCCCTTTCCGACGTCCCGTGACACTCCACAAATATTCCTTGCAAAGCTAATGCGACCCTCTATAATTGTATTAACCCTCCACACGTTTAAAATCTCTTCTAGTATACTAAAGTAGCCCTATAATTCACCCGAAGTCTGAAATCCAAGTCTGAATTTGTTCCAATAGGTATGCTATTTTGCATAAAAGGTATCGTGTACTTCCCGAACTCATCTTCTTATGAAACCAAAACTACTGGAAGGATCTCTATGCCTATTTTCATATCAATTGGCCACCCATATTGTTCTAAACGGTTTGGCCGAGGCATCTGTTCTACGAACATGAGTCCAGAATAGACCAGATCTATTGTAAGACAATTTTCATCTACTTCCGGCCAACTTCGACCTTTTATATATTTTTGGTAGAAACTAGACTTCCAAAACTTTCCAACGCAAATACTTTTGCAGCATTTTGGTTTTGTTTACTATTTATTAAAAACTCAAACATTTTACCGTATTATCGAAACACCAAAATTTATGAGTTCTATGTGTTCAATTGATTTGAAACTTTGTATACCACTACCAAAATAATTATTGAGCATATTTTGATAAGAAAAACAAATTTTTACATAATTAATAGTATTTTTCCAAAATTAATATTTATTAAAAATTTATCGTTTTGGGAGCCAAATCATGGAACAAGTCTATGCATATTGATGTATAATCAATACATGACTTATACACATATTTTTCTATAAATAAAATATACTAATTATTATTATAGAATATTTATAAATATTTTTCCAGAATTAAAAGTGATATATTTATGTTAATAATATATTACTTTTATATGTTGATTTAATACTATATATGTTATATTAAGTAGAGTAGTCAATATGACTAGTTTTGGTATAAATATATTATTAAGGTCTATATAAGTTAAGTCTATGTAAGGTGAGTGGTACTGAGTTATTAATAATATAATATTTATTATAGGTGGACATGACGAGAGTAGCGAGGACATTGGAGTTGGTTAGACCTAAACGTAGTCAGAGGTTACAGGCAAGTGTACATTGCCAATGTTATGGTTTACTATCGTTTCCTTTTTATTGTTGAATTATTCTCATTTATTATTGTCATGACATAGGATTGGTCGATATTTAGCGTCTTTATCTTATTCGGGTGCCGATGTTATTTTATTGATATTGTATATCGACATTATGCATTACGTGTATTATGTCGTATTCATTGACACAATAGACCACAGGACACGGACACGATGGATGATGATGATATGATATAGAGTCTGACATGAGATATTCAATGTTAGGAACTCTATGATTGCATATAGTACTAGCTCGCGTGACTTGTTACTGATACATGATTCAAACGTGACTTGACTGGATAGTTTTAGAGCATGGGGAGGAGAGGACTCTACTGAAATATCTGATCGTCTAGACTCATGATCATGCTTCCATAGTTAGGACTTAGTTATTTTACTCGTGGTCATGGTCTCTGTAGCAGAGCTATGGCTTTGTTTACTCATTCGTCCATCGGTATCACAGTATGGTGCCATAGGTGATTGCCAGTACGGCTAGGCCTGGTATGAGGATTGTCCTCAACTGCATATTTATACTTAGAAGGTTATGGTAGTTACCTTCATTTTATAGATATTATTTTTACTGTTATTCGGCATATATATTATGTACCTTTCTATGTCCTGTCACGACCCGTACCCGAATATTCGGGTACGAGTACGTGGGCCACGCCCAACCTACGCCACAGTATCAGCGGTAGGACGTTGTCAAGTACCCAATAAAAATATCTCAACATTTATATGATCCACTATATATCAACATATACTCAAATCACATATAGCTAAGAAAGATATGAATAAGAAAGATAGTAATAACACTAAACTATTCATAAACTATAAATGATCATACATATCAGGAATGTATCGGAGACAAATCCGATAAACGAAACATAAATCTAAATAAAGAATTTTGGCCTAGAGCTCCCAGAGGTCAACTCACGGTCAATAGAACACCGAGATATGTCTCAGCTAGCATCATCATGTGATCCGAGAATGTGGGGCATAACAACTCCTAAAAATATGGTTATCCAGTCAGGATTGGAGCGAAGTACATAAACTAACAGCAGTTGCATTAATTAACAAAATCTATAAATAACAGTTAGCAATAAAATACATGATGGATAAGTAATACTGAATAATAAGAAAGTAGAGAAAACATGTAAGCATATCATGGTAACTATGTACTATAAGAAATCATGAGTACGAATGTATCAGCAGGTAATATCTAGAATATAGAATATAGTACTAACGGTGCCTTAAGACATTAGTTTATCATGTGATTGGCTTGGGATAGGATCAGGTTATTACGTATGACCGGCTATGCACAAGTATAGTAATAGATCAGGCCGGCCACATGGAAAGCTATGCACAAGTAATATAAGATCAGGCTATACCATGCGTGATGTGAGGGTAAGTTATGCACATGTAGTTTTGGGTATGATCATATAATCTACTAATATCTCCCCATCCCCCAACTAGTATAGTGGATCCAACCATGGTACGTTGAGGCACGGGATTTCCTGAGAGGGTAGCTTATCCCCTTAGGAATCAATGTCCATATAAGTACAAGAACAATAACAAGACATGCACTAGTACACCAGGATAAACCAGGAATAACATCTCATGATGGGATCTAAGATATACTAATCCGTGTACTCTCGTGTCAGAAATCAAGTATAACACTACAAACTGGTATCATAGAAGTTATCAAGACAAAGAAAACTATCAGAGAATGTACTCGCCTCAATTAGTTGGAGTCAACGTACGCGATACGAACGTGTCGACACGGAATAGGTACTGATGCTATGCTCCATAGGATGGTCCCAAATGATGACACATGTGGTTCCATTGAGTCCAAAATAGTCCAAATAGCCCAATTGGTATGTAGGAGTCCAGATTCAGAGTTCGATACGATAATCGGGTTCGAAGGGAAGTGCATGATCAAGGAATAGAAAACGACTATATTAGCCATGGTTTATGATTTAAAAGGAAAAAAAAAACTAAATACATGTAACTATTTGAAAATAATATTTAGAAACTATATTTTTATTAATCATAATATTTTTAGATAATATTAAAATCCAAGAAAATCATTTTAGGGCTTTAAACCCCTATCTTTGTCAAATATAACTTTAGGTCCAATCTATATTTTAAAATAGCTAGAAAATATTACATTTATATATATATATATATATATATATATATATATATATATATATATATATATATATATATATATATATATATATATACACACACATATATATATATATATATAGCTTTAAACCCCTATCTTTGTCAAATATAACTTTAAGCCAAATCTATATTTTAAAATAGCTAGAAAATATTATATATATTGTGGGCTTAAGGCCTAGCCCAAAGACTTTGAATCTAGTATTATTTAAAATTCCAAAAAATCTATCTAAGGCAGATAATTACTTTTTATTTACTATAAACTTAAAATCCAAAACTAGAATATATTTACAAGCCCAAAAAATTTAAATATAAATTCTGGCCCAAAACATTTTAATAGAAAAGTATAAACCAATTTAATATTTGGCCGAAAACAATTAAACTCAAATTTAGGGCCCAAGCCCACATACTAAAGCCCATAATATCTACTAATTATATATATAAACCCACTAATTTTATTAGCCCAAATGATAATTACATAATTAGATACATATATATAAATATATATATAAATATATATATATATATATATATATATATATATATATATATATATATATATATATATTCCTCATACTCATGTATATATATATACATATAAATACAAATATACATGCACACAAATATTATATACATATACTTAAAAAGTCCAACTAAATTTTTTTTAAATACTTCAGCCCATTGATTTCCTAGTCCAGCCCAAATATATATACCATTTTCATTTTTTTTCTCTTTATTATCCTGGCCCATTAAGCTGAGCCCATGACAGCTGGGCCCAACCCAAGCTCTATTCCCCACCATAGGTCTCTCTCTACGAGAAGAGAGACAATAAAGTTTTTGAAAGAAATAAAAAGAAGAAGGAGAAGGAGGAGCTTGTTAGTCCCGAGGCATGGATATAGATGGAAAACAGGAGTTCAGCAAGCCTACACAGTAGGTGCCACAAATGAGGAGTTTAGCAAGCCTACACAGTAGGTGCCACAAATGAGATAGATCTTAAGAACAAAGTTAGGCCTCCCTACTCAGTAGGTGCCTTAAAATCTGAAGAACGAGTTACAGAGAAACAGAAGAAGAAGAAGAAGAAGAAGAAGAAGAAGAAGAGGATTAAATCTGCTGGGGTATAAAAACACCGTTGCTCAAAGCAAGATTCGCCTCTATACGATCCGCTTCCAGGAACCAGCAAGTTCAAGAGAACTTCTGGAACGCTCGTCAGTCAATATTTGAGACTTGAACGGGCTTTCTGAACTTTACGGACTCCCTTAACTCTCTTCTTTGGTGCATCTTGGAAAGGAGGCAAGGGGGCTCTATTTATAGAGTGGAGTGAGACCTTACCATCTCTCATATCCGATGTGGGACTAAAACACCAATACTCTAAAATAGAGTTTGATGTTTTACATCATCCCACAATCAACATAGTCGAGTGCTAGCCCACGCCTTCCCCTCGAACACTCTCATGCATGCACGAGACAACCTGGAATCCGTGTCGAGTCTGAGCCTGCACAACAAAAATCAATTTACGTCCTTGTTGGAATTAATCATTTTCCTCTTCGTAAAATCACCCACATTGTTCCCTCCTTAGGGTCACCACCCCATGTGTATATCCCAACAACACATACTCATATATATGTTAAGATAACTCATGGTGCTTTTCCAATGTGGGACTAAACTTTACAAAGCAAATTGAGAGCAAGCTCTCTTCATGTCAAGGAGCAAGAGCACTAACAATCCTCCACATATCTCATCATATATATATGTGTCTAAGGTTGAGCGTTTCCTACAGTAACTGTCCATTATGCATTAGGATAGATGTCGCTGACGACTTGAATCTTCCCGCATGGGTTAAATAATAATACGATACAAGAATGGACTATGCCTTAAATTTTACACCACAATTGTAATTCTTCCCACTCACAAAGTGTAGTTACATGTGCTTCTGGCTGCACATTAAAGGCCCTGTGCCAGCCTGGTTTCAGCGTATTATTTTGGACGTCTACAAGTTTACCCTCAAGAGACAGCCCGATATCTCTTTCCATACACTATATGTAAGTTCTTTATTAAAGAGACATGTCATGAAGCCTTGCGCTTCCTTGCGATGCTACGCCGCTATGACATGGCCTAAAGCCGAGGCATTACCCCTACCCGGGAACCTTATCGTAGTGTCACACTACTGTAGCATGAGGTCACAGCCTCTTTGTAGTGCCATTCTATCCAGCATGAAGCCTAAGGCTTCCTTGTGGTATTACGCCGCAACGACATGGCTTACACGGCCGAGGCTTTACCCCTACCTGGGTACCTCATCGTGGTGTCGTGCCACTGTAACATGGGGTTACTCTCCCCTTTGTAGTGTGGTCTATAACTCTTTAATTTCATCATACAGCATTAGGCTACCTACCTATTTGCGGTGCTACGCCGCTATGACTTGGCTTACAAAGCCGAGGCATTACCCCTACCTGGGAACCTCATGGTGGAGTCATCCCACTATAGCATGGAGTTTTACTCCTTGTAGTGCTGTGCTACCGTGCTTCCTGTAAAGCACACCAGGCATTCACGCTGCCTGAGAACTTATTAAGGCATTTAAGCCAACCTCAACACAGGATCCGTTTCTCGCAGAAAACACATAGTAGACAACAGTGGTTATGGGTTCGTAACCCTTCCATGTTCCCAAGAACAAGTATCCACTATTACCTGATAGTTTTCTTGTCAGTAGTCCTCCCTTGAATCGAAAGTTAGATGTCTAGTAGATTTCTCTTTGAACTAATAACATAAAACTTTATGGTAGGATTACAAAAACATACTATCAGAATGCCTTCAAGCCCATCTTCCCTGATGTGTCTTCAACCAGCTGATGCTTGAGGCCCTTCATGAACGGATCTGCCAGGTTCTCCTGACTCCGAAAATCGATTACTGCAAAGACACCTCTCTTAATGAGATCGTTCACTGCCCTGTACTTTAACCGCATAGTTCTCTTCTTTCCGTTGAAGAGATCATTTGATGCCACCGTCGCAGTCGCTTGGTTGTCACAGTATATCGAAATTGTCGATATCTGCGCTCTAACCACTGAAAGATCATACATGAGCTCCCGAAGCCATTTTGCTTTATCTGCTGCGGTATCAAGTACAAAGAACTCAGATTCCATAGAAGACCGCGAGAGCATAGTCCGCTTCTTCGACTTCCACAATATAGCTGTTTGCCATTGATTGTAAAAGAACAGAACAATTATCGGAGGACTGAACTTAGACTCACAATACAAACTCGCTTGTACAAAGAAAGCCTAGGGACGAAAACTTAGGTACAGCAGTCTAAGTACAATTGTTTATTTTAGATTCTGGGGGGTGACGATAGAGGCTCGGGAAAGCGACAGCAGCTCTGCCTTACTCCTTGGACGATCGGGTGCAGCCTCGGCTCTGTAGAAGAACTGCTCGGCGTTGATGAAGAAATGCTCTCCTTTCAATTTCTCTCTGACTCTCTGGATCCAAGGGGAGATGTTCTCTCTCTCTCTCTTCTCTGCCCTCTGCTCTCTGCTTTCTTTTCTCCTCCTTCCCTCCTCTGCAAGGGAATGGCACCTCGCTATTTATAAGAGTGGGGGGCATCATTAGGGTTTGCAATGATTGTCCATTCTCAAAAGTCGGCAGTTAAGGATCAATGAATCTGGGCCCTTCATAATAGATTTGGGCAATTAAGGTGATTACATCAAATCTCTGTGGGCAATTAATGATGTTTGCCATAAATCCTCATGATTTGTTATACCAAGCTTGGATCTCTTGCCACGTATTCAATTTGATTGATTACAAATGATCTGATTTGATTCCAATAATTATGAGGATGGCATTAAACCTGGTTGTTAGGATCTGTTGATGAATCTTGCCACGTGTCCCACTATTATTAGGCTGATAGCTGTATGGACGCTGGCAAAATCGCGAGTCACTTAGAAAATCTGAGCTGTATGAGGATTGCCCTCCCCATTGAGCCGCATAAGGCTGGCCACGTGTCAAGGCTGCTTGGGAGTGGCCTCTGAACATTTGAACCGCATGGGGATGATCTGAGCCGCATGAGCGTAAGCGACCGCATGATGGGTGGCTTCTCAGTGAGCCGTATGGAGATAGTCCTCGTGAGCCGCATGGGTAGCCTCTGCATGAGCCGCATGGGTAGCCTCTGCTTGAGCCGCATGGGTGGCCTCTGCTTGAGCCGCATGGGTAGCCTCTGTCTGAGCCGCATGGGTAGGCTCTATCTGAGCCACATGCGACTGTCCACGTGTCAAGGCCGCATAAAGGTCTTTGGGGTCTGACGGATTGTGTCAGAGATTTTCTTCATTTTCCTAGGAGTCTGCCATTATGACAGAGTCATTATTACATCTTTCTGTCATTGGTCAGAGCTGTCAGTTGTCAAGGCACTAAATGCAGTAGAAGACAAAATGAAGAGCTGTTGAGGGCCACGTGGCTCCTCTCTGGGCCGCATGGAACTATTCGAGCCGCATAGCCGCTCGAACCGCATGTATCCCTGAGCCGTATGAGCTATCTGAACCGCATGGGGGATCCTTGGCCGTAAGGATCTTTCTTTATTCTTTTCCATGCTTCTACAAGACCCCCTTCAAAGTTTTTAATTTGCAAAATTGAAATACTTTGAATAAGAAGCATGGCTACGTATAAACTCTTGTGGCCGCATATGATGTCCTGGCCGCATGGATGTTCCAGCCGCATAGCCTCCTCAGCCGCATTGGTCAATCAGCCGCATGGACCCTTTGGCCGCATAGGCTGTCTGGCCGCATGAGCTCCTTGCCACGTCATCCTGCCGCGTGTGCAAATCTTTTGCATTAACTGTTGTTTGATTTTAAGGCTGCTTTTTGGGACAAGATCCCAAGAGTCTAGCCTTAAATAATCAGATCGCCTTGATAACCGAAGAGTCGGTTATACTGCTCGTGGATCGATGCGTCGGTCCATTGAGGTTCTGCCTATAAATAGCAGGGTATTTGGAAAGAAGACTTTCTTTTACTCTCTGCTGTTGCCCTAGCTCTCTTGTCTTCGTCCTACTTCTCTGATCATAGCAATGGCTCCCAAGAAGACTGTCGCGGCGAAAAAGGCAGTGTCTTCATCGGCGGCGAAGGGTAAGAAAGCTGCTTTTGTGGCGACAAGTGTGGCCGCTCCTCCGCCAGCTGACGTGCCCATAGTTCACCCCGACTCCCACCCCGCTATCGATGATAAGGACCTTTACGTGAGTTTGGAACCCTAACTGTCATGGCTACGTCGCATATTTTATGCGCGAGCCTTTATCTTCATGTGTGCCGCATGTACATCTCATGGTCAAGCCACGAGCCTCTTGAGAATCGTTGCTGTGGCCGCATATGTGCTTCGTCAACGAAGCCGCATAGGCTGCACTAAGCCGCATAGACTCGTACGAATTTGTTTATCACGGAACGGCGGGAGCTTATCCGAACTCTGAGAGCTATATGAGAACACTGCCGCATGAACCTTCGCTGAACGGAGCCGCATAAATATTTTTCTGAGTTGAGCCACATGAGGCTCTATTAAGTTGGAGCCGCATAAGCTCGAAAACACTCATCGATTCTCTTTGTTCATATTGTTGACTTATTTTCTTTTGTCTTCTTCTCAGTAAATTTGCCGGTTAATGCTGCTGGAGAACTCCTGGTGGGTCGTGCCCAAGCTGCTCTGGGCTATAGGTACGACAATATAGTTAGGCATGTGGCGGACCAGTTTCCTAGTGACGAGCCTCCGGCGAGATTGAACGCCCTCAAGAACCAGCCTTTCTATTTTCTCAACGCTATGATGAACTCGGGGAAATTAGAAGGAGAATATTTGAAGCCTGCATTTTTCTTCGGAGATGCCTTAACTATGAAGAACAGTCAGGTTCTGGATGTGTCAGAGAACTGGAGTTTTGTTTCTAACGGAATGGCGATCCGCATCCCCCAAATGGAGCGTCACTTCCCACTATCTTGGTTCAATATGCTCCCACTGGACCGGAGGATGGAAGAGTCTTTAACTCCTATCCGAAGTGGGATATTTGTGGGAGACATCCATTATAACAACAGCATGAAGTCGGTGTGTACGGGCAAGGTGCACACCAGCCGTTCTGTAATGGGATTGGCCCCGGGTACTTTCTTGAATGTGTCGGGTCCCAATTTTACGTTTTCTGCAGCCGACACTTTTATGAACCAACTTGCTCGGAAGGGCTCCTATCCTATTGGCCGGTTGACGCTCCCGAGTTGGGTACACTCCATTCCCTCATGGACCAATCTGTCCATATGGATCTTGCGAAAGTATGAGGCCTTTCTGTGTGAGGTTGGTCTTTATCATGCTATTCGAGGCACCAGCCATGGCTTGGCCATAAACAAGAGATTATTTATATCTCTGCTGGAGATGTATAACCGCCGTACGGGAACCTTCTATACACCCGTAGGGGAGATGGGGCTTACGCTCCACAAAATGCACGCGGTCTCCAAGCTTCCTTGGGGGGACGAAGCTTTTGAGGCGTACACTCCCACGAATGAAGAGTTCGAAGAATTGGAGGGACGGTGTCCAGGCTTCATGGCTATTTATCAAGAGATATTGTGCCACTATAGCACATGTCAGCAGATAGCCAAAAAGGACAGCAGCTCGAAAGGGAATGCTCCCCACACCAAGGATTGGGTGCGCCATCTCTTCACGATGGGTGCCTCAGGTCGAGTTATTTCCCGACGTCCTCAATCCCGGAAGGCGGTTCAAGCCCTGGTGTCGTCGGCCAAGAGGGTGGCCACCACTAGTGACAGATTTGGGAGCAAAACTGACTCTTTTGGTTATTTTTATCAGGATACCCAAGAGCTGTCAGAGAAGGCGCTCCTGGCGGGGTTCTTGATGGTATGGCTACGAAATTGTGTAGTCTCGGGAGGAGCTGGTTCTATTGAGAGGATCAGTCGTAATTTCATCCTTTCGGCTGTGAAATTAGTTTTGCGAGTCAAGCTAGCTCTCCTCCCGGCCATGGTGTGCAGCATATACCGTGGCCTTTACACTTTCACGTCCAAGGTCATCGTCCGTGATGTGACAAAAGATTTTGAACGGACTGAGCTGCCCTATCATTATCTGATGGGGTGGCTGCTGATGCATTATTCATCTCTGATGAGACCGGGCTCTGAAGACGGTGTAACTGACGACGACGCTTTTATCTTTCGTTATCGTAATGAGTCTTGGGAGTGCGAGACCATGCGCGCTTGCCGAATGGTGCTGGCAAGGACAGATATGTACAACATTTTCGTATCTGTCCCTCGTTTTACTGCTGAGGAAATAGCGGCTGTACATCTCGATGGTATTGGGCCCCCTCAGCTTCTGGACGGCCAGATGCTCCTGTGGCTGCGTAACATCTGCCCCGCTCATCTGGTGTATCGCAACCGCAATGCTGTCTTTCTGGAGCCTTATCTGCCCAGCAGGTTTGCCCGACAGTTTGGATACAGCCAGCTCTTTCTAGACAGTCCCAACTCTTGTCTGGTTCGAAGGTAGCCTTCTTGATGGTATCAGAGCCTGGCACTACTATGATATATTTCATACCCGTACCATTTTCTCGGTCCCTGCTATTAGGGCATCGGTAGAAATTTTGTATATGGCGGCTTTGTACCATGTTATAGCGAACAAACCCTCTGTCGGTTTTAACCCGGGTGCCAGTTTTATTGTTGGTATTGGCCTGGATAGAGGTCCCAAGGGGCCAAGACGAGGAAGAGAAAGAATAGAGTCGAAGTGCCAGATTCAGACTCCACTACTGCGGATGATGAGGGCGACGAGCATGATGCAGATGATTCTTCCCATCCGTTGGAAGATGTTGGGGCGGATCAGCCGCCTGTTTTGTCAGATGAGATGGTGGCAGATCAGCCACCCGTTGCACCAGGACCTGTACGAAAGCGTAGCAGATAAATTTCTCCTGTTGGCGGTATTCCTCGCTCCCGGAAACTGGCTGTGACCAGACACCACAAGCTAACTATAAGGAAAAGAGGCGAGGAAGTTGACCCCACATCAGAGGTCAAAAAGTCACTACCGGTTCTTCCTTTCTTCTAGCTTTGATTTTAATCATCTTTCTTTCCACTTGTAGGTGTCAGAAGAAGAGGAATCTGAAGTTGCCGAGGTCGCGACTAGGGATGACGGGGGCTCCGGTGAGCCTGCCCCTGAAATTGCAGAATTCTATCAAGATAATGCTGATCGAGTCGCTTCTCCCTTCGAGGTGGCTGGGACAGAGGAGCCGGCCGAATTTAACTTAGAGATCGCGGGTGAGGAGACCATGCCAGCTCCGAACGAGCTGCTGCCTCCATGCTCCTCCCCTGGTAAGATAAGCCGAATCTTAACTTACGAGGAGGCCTATCTGCTCTATTATCACATCCTTCGAGTCACGTCGATTGATTGTTGTCATGGACATACAGGTCCTGCCTCTCCAGTGCCGAGGATGGACATTGTTGAGACAGACTCTGCCAAAGGGGCACTGGTGGAGAGGAGCGTACCCCGTCCCCTTCCGGCTCGTCTTGATGGGCCTCCCGCGGGCTCGAGTTCGGCAAGTCAGGTGATTGGACAGCCGGGGCAGGGGACGATGGTCCTTGTGTCCTCCTCTGCTCGGGCGGCTCCGAGAGTCGACCTCTCTGCCCTGCCAAGTGTCCAGGCTCTTGGGATGGCATAGAAAGAGTTAGCCGCTATCCGCGCATCGTTCTGCTCGGAATTTGTCCCCTTGGTGGCAAGTTCTAGCACAACTCCTTCGATATTGCCGGCCACGCTTCCTCTGACGCCGTCCTCTACAGAGGTCCTGGACAAAGCATTATAGGACGTGGTCGACAGCTTTTATCGTCAGTTGAAAAGGGGGATAGCGGCTGCTGTGGAAAGAGGCACCTCTTTCGTCTTAGCCCGGTAATGCGTCCAGGGTCAAATTAATATCCTTAAGACCCTTCCCGGTGGGGCAGGGGTGGCTGCACTTCTCGAGGCAAAATTGCTGGAGACTGATCAACTGGTGGCCCAGCTTCATATACTGCGACAGGCTGATCTGCCTGCTACTATAGATCAGGAGCGCGGTTCCCTCACAGTTGCTATAGAGAAGGCAAGGGCTGCTCGGGATGAAACCAGGCCGGACATACTGAAGGACCTTCGCGATCTGTCTAATCGATATGATCAATTGAGCCATAAGAGTGAAGACGTTACGGCTCGGGAAGCGACTGCCTCCCGCAGGATCACTGACACGCTGGAGCAGATCCTTGAGCTTCAGAGGAAGTTAGCTTTCTTTGAGTCTGAGCTTGAGGCTGCCCGTAACGACAGGGGGCTAATTATCCAGGAGGCTGACAGAGTTAATCAAGCTTCGGCTGACCTGGAAATTGTCCTGAAGAAGTTGGAAGACGACTGGCGGGCACTCATGGACTTGGATGATGCGGAGCAGTTGTCCCAGGAGGCTGAATGCCGAGCTAGACAGCGGCTTGAGCGGGGGACCACCTTGGTGAGAAACCGCCTTCCGAAATTGTGTAATGCCGAACTATAGTCGGCATTTTTCCACTTTTGTTTCTGTTCTCTTTTTCTTTTCTTTTTGAGAGGGACGTGGTCCCAAAACATGTAATACTTTTTGGCTTCCAAATAAAAGAGTGTGTTTTATTCCATCCTTTATTTGTACTGCATGTTGTGCTTGTGGTGTTATGGTAGCGTTTGCCCCGAATGGAGGACTTATTTGTGGACCTGTTACCCTTGGCATACCTTGGTTTTAGGTACGGATAACAAGTTCGATTGGGGATACCTAGAACAATTTTACGGCAAGGTGATCATGGACGTTCCGGGTATCGGAAGAGAGAATGCCATGGAGCAGCTGGGCTCTAGGGGCATGATGAGGAATGATGGGCCTATACTAAGAAACTTAGCAAAAGATATTTGTGGGCCTATTATCCTTTGCGTACCCTGGTTCAGGATACGGATAACAGGATGAAAGAGAACTAACATACTTACTCAGAGGTAATGAGGACATGGCAAGTATGGGGGTTTTACCGCGGAGCCTTCCTACTCAGAGGTAATGAGGACATGGCAGGAGTGGACTCGACGGAGGATATTTGTGGACCTATTATCCTTGGCATACTCCGGTTGTGGGTACGGATAATAAGTCGAAAGGGAATTAACATACTTACTCAGAGGTAATGAGGACATGGCAAGCATGACGGTTTCTTCGACGGAGCCTTCCCACTCAGAGGTAATGAGGACATGGCAGGAGTGGGCTCAACGGAGGATATTTGTGGACCTATTATCCATGGTGTACTCCGGTTGTGGGTACGGATAATAAGTCGAAAGGGAATCAACATACTTACTCAGAGGTACTGAGGACATGGCAAGCATGAAGGTTTCTTCGACGGAGCCTTCCCACTCAGAGGTAGTGAGGACATGGCAGGAGTGGTCTCAATGGAGGATATTTGTGGACCTATTATCCTTGGCGTACTCCGATTGTGGGTACGGATAATAAGTCGAAAGGGAATCAACATACTTACTCAGAGGTAATGAGGACATGGCAAGCATGAAGGTTTCTTCGACGGAGCCTTCCCACTCAGAGGTAATGAGGACATGGCAGGAGTGGGCTCAATAAAGGGGGGTATATGGAACGACTCAGAGGTAATGAGGACATGGAAGTTCTATGTAAAGGGGTAATTTGTTTTTGGCGGGAGTGAAACGACTCAGAGGTAACATCGACATGGCTGTTTTAGAAATTTGTGGATCTGTTACCCTTTTTGTGCACTGGGAGTGCGGGTAGTGGATCATGAGGGAGGATCTCTTTTAGGAAGAAAATTCAGAGGTATGGTCATACATGACTTACTATCTGAAAGAGTGACCGAATGTGAGTTCAGAGGCACCTGCGTGTACATAACTCGATAATCTGGAAGATTGTGAGTTCAGCGGTACGGGAGGGTACATAACTCAATAATCCGGGATATTTTATGGAGGAAGAATGTGAGTTCAGCGGTACCGGTGGGTACATAACTCAATCATCTGGGATTTGGAGAATATGAGTTCAGCGATACCGGAAGGTACATGACTCGATAATCTGGGATTGTGAATGTTGGTTCAGCGGTACCGACGGGTACATGACTTAATAATTTGGAATTTGGAATATGAGTTCAGCGGTACCGGAGGGTACATAACTCGTTATCTTGGCAATTTGTAGGCGGGATGTGAGTTCAGCGGTACCAGCGGGTACGTAACTCATTACCCTAGAGGATGTTGTTTCAGACGTAATACTTCTTTAGGAACTTATCGTTGATGGGCAACATGAGCAAGTCTCCGTTTTGTTTTGCGAGGTGGTAAGCTCCATTGGAGAACACAGCATCAATGATGAACGGGCCTTCCCACTTTGGTTGGAACTTGCCGACGGTCTTGTGAGTCATAACCATCGGCCTCCGAACTGCCAGAACGAGATCGCCGACTTGGAATGTTCTGATCTTCACTTTCTTGTTGAAGGCTCCGGAGATGCGTGCTTGGTATAGCTCGATCCGTTGCTGAGCCAAGAGGCACTTTTCATCTAAGGCCTCCAACTCTTGTAGTCGGCGACGGTAGTTATCATCCGTCGTCAATTGGTAAGTAAGGGCGATGCGAAGTGAGGGTATTTGAGTTTCCATCGGGAGGACTGCCTCACTCCCGTACACCAGGGAAAACGGTATGTTTCCAGTGGCTGTTCGGACTGTAGTACGGTATGCCCATAAGCATTCACCAAGCTTCTCGTTCTAGTCATGTTTGTTGGACGATACGAACTTCTTGAGAAGTTTGATGATTGTTTTGTTGAATGCTTCTGCCAAACCATTCGCTGCTGGATTGTTTGGCGTTGAAGCAATATTCTGGATGCGGTGCCTGTCGCAGAACCGATAGAAGGCGTGGCTTGCAAACTGCAGACCATTATCGTGGATGATCCTTCGGGGCAGTCCAAAGCGATAGATGACGTGATGCTTGAGGAAGCTGATCACGTTTGAAGTCTTTACTTCTGCAAGCGGGATAGCTTCCGCCCATTTGGAGAAGTAATCCTTGATTGCGAGTATGAAATGATGTCCTCGGAAAGAAGGTGGAGTGATCGGACCGATGATATCCATTCCCCATGCTTCGAATGGCCAGGACGCCACTGTCGGATATAGAAATTCGGATGGTTGATGGATAAAGTCCGCATGGACTTGGCAGGCTTTGCACTTTCTTTCATAGTCTATCGCATCGGCTACCATCGTGGGCCAGTAGTAGCCCATTCGGCAAAGACGGTCTTGCAATTTTGGGCCAGGCTGATGGGCCCCGCAGACACCGTCATGAGCTTCGCCTATGGCTTCTTTGGCTTCTGCGTTCGACAGACATCGCAGAATAATCCATCGTAGGATCGGCGATACAGCATTTTCGTCTCTGTATCGTAGAAGAATCTGAGAGAATGCCTTCTGATGGAAGTGGCTTCCTTTGGGTTCTCGGGCAGGATGTCGTAGACTATGAAGTCTATGAATGGTTGTCTCCAGTCTGGCGCTTCGTCGATAGTCTGAGCGGAATAACTTGCCACAAATTGAACATTGTTCTTGGGACAGACCAGTTCGTGGCCTATCACATCTACCGATTGATGAGCATAGTTTGGAACCGCTAGGGAAGCGGCAAGGCCAGCTAAGGCATCGGCTTCGATATTCTGGAGTCTGGGAACGTATTCGATGAAGAATCCCTCAAATGACGAAATAATGTTGATCGCTATTTGGTGATAGGGGATCATGTCTTCATGGCGGACTTCGTACGAACCCCGGATCTGATTGACGATTAACTGCGAATCGCCGTATGCTTCATGATATTCTACCCCCAGCTCTCTTGCAAGTTGGAGGCCAATGACCAACGTGTTGTACTCGGCCACATTGTTAGAGCAGGGCTCTGTGAGAGAGTAAGCACGATTGATCACCAACCCGGAGGGAGAAACCAGTACCACCCCGACGCCGACGACGATGTTGCCCTTAGGTCCGGTCCTTGAGGCATCGTCGAAAAACATTCGCCATATATCATCGTGAGAGGTTGCATGCGAGTCGGCGACCTCATCTGGGATTTCTTCATATATTCTGGATGACTCCGAGCCTGGGTGGGCTGCTAAAAAGTCTGCCAGAGCTTGACCTTTAACAGCCTTTTGCGGGACGAAGATCATATGATAAGGAGACAGCAATATTGCCCATGTGGCGAGACAGGAGCTGAGTACCCCTGGTTTAGTCATGAGGACCCTGAGAGGGTTGACTCGTGAGATCACATGTATGGTTTGTCCTGTGACATAGTGTCGCGTCTTTTGAATGGCGAACACCAGGGCGAGGCATTCCTTCTCCACGGCAGTGTATCGGTGCTCTGGCCCAATCATCATTCGGCTGAGGTAATATATGGCTTGTTTATGGCCCGCATCGTTGTTTTGTGCTAGCAGCGTGCCGAGGGAATGCTCCATTACTCGTACATATAGTAAGAATGGTTTCCCAGCGACCGGGGCCACCAGGACTGGGGGGTTCGACAAATATTCTTTGATGCTATCGAAGGCACGTTGGCATTCTTCATCCCATAAGAACGAGACGCCTTTCTTCATGAGACGGGTGAATGGCCGATATCGCCCGGAGAGGTTTAAAATAAACCTCCTGATGTACGCTAGCATCCCTTGAAGGCCTCTGAGTTCGCGGAGATTTCTCGGGGGACCCATCTCCATAATTGCCTTCGTCTTTTCTGGATCCACATGAATTTCCTGGGCAGTAATAATAAAACCCAGGAATTTTTCGCTGGATATGCCCAAGAAGGATTTTGTGAGATTTATCTTCAGGTTGTGTGCTCGCATCAGGTCGAATACCGTCCTCAGATCCTGCAGATGGTCTCCCTTATAGCGACTCTTGACGGTGATATCATCAACATAACACTCCACAGTCTTGCGTAAGTGGTCTCTGAAGATGATACTTGTGGCTCTTTGGAATGTGGCGCCAGCATTCTTTAAACCGAAAGACATGACTGTGTAGCAGTATGTGCCAATCGGTGTTCGGAATGATGTATGCTTCTCGTCGTCAGGAGACATCTTAATTTGGTTGTACCCCGAGAAGCCATCCATGAATGACATGCGTTCGAAGCCGCATGTGTTGTCGATCATGATGTCTGTGATAGGGAGGGAAAACTCATCTTTGGGACACGCCTCGTTCAGATTGCGAAAGTCGATGCAGATTCGAATCTTCCCATTCTTCTTGAGGACTGGTACTATGTTGGCGACCCAGTCCGGATGTTGTTCCTCACGAATGAAGCCGCTGGCTATCAGTTTGTTGACTTCGGCTTCGATTGCATCCATGATGCCCGGGCGGAAGCGTAGCTGTTGTTGTTTGACTGGCTTTACATCTGGTCGAATGTTGAGCTTATGAAGGGCAACCTCGGGGTTTAGTCCTGGCATGTCTTCATAGCTCCAGGCGAACACATCAATGTATTCTTTGACGAGTTCTAGTAACGATTCTCGCTCTTCGTCTGTTAGGCTTTTACTGACGAAGATTGGTTTTGGAGAAGATTTGCTGCCGAGGTCCACTTGTATGACCTCATCTTCAGTAGGAGGCTCTCTCTGTTCGAACCGCTTTTCCCATTGTGTATCCAGCTGTTGGGCCTACGGCTCTAACTCGAGGATTTCAGGAATGTCTTTATCTTCTTCGTAAGCGTCGGCGAATGCCATATTGACTGACAGGACTTGCCAGAGCATGTCCCCGATGCTGACATCTGAATCGGAAGTGGGTAATCCGGTTGAGTGTGAGTGCCAATTGCATTTCTCGTCTGAGCTTTCAGGGGTTGTCGCGGGTGTGACATAACCTAGCCCACATCTGGTTTTGTTGTAGTAATCTCGTGGTTTCCCAGCCGGGACTGGCGACTTTAAAGGTAGTCGTCGACCAGTGCCGTAGTTCAAGCCTGGCATGGTCTCCAGATCATACCCCTATTTTTGCATGAGATATTTGAATTGGGTGCTATACAGATAAAGAGGCAGTCTCCCGGCATCTGATTTAAGATCGACCTTCTCTATGGTGAAGGGCTGTGGGTCGTCCTTCAGGCCGAAGATGATTGGATGGTCCCCTCCCTCGATTATGCGATAAGCGTCTTCCACTGGAATAAGCTGCTTTATGGTGTGAACATTTGTCACCTGTGTGTATAGGTGAGTGCCTATACCGTGTTCCATGGCATACATTGTACAAAGCTTATTATGCTCGAGGTAGTTCAAAGATAGCCCTTTATTGATGAAGTAAGGTATCTTTTCTAGCGGGATTACATCATCTACGGAGGGAACATCAGTGTGGGCAGCCACATACTTGGCCAGTTCTGGTTCTTCTTCGGCCACCCCCTGTATAAATGAAGACTGAGAGGATGACTTAGGCAGCTTGATCGTCAGGGGTTCAGCTGGTGGAGTCGAGTGTGGAGTTGTTGGCAAACTAGCGACCCCCAGTTTAGCACCTGGTGCTGGACGGGGAGTTGTTGGCTCGCTAGAAGCCCAAACTTTGTATCGGGGTGATGACTCTTCTTGGGAAGGCGTATCACCATTGGCTTGTCGGCGGGGTTGAGCTTCTCCATTTGTGGCTGGCCGACTCTTGGCAGTCTGATTGTCAGTGGCTCCGTTGTGGGTCTTGGCACGTGTCACGACCCGCACCCTAGAGTTAGGGCACGAGACGTGGGTACGTCCAGCCTACGCCGCAGTGTCGGCGGTAGAACCCTGTCCTAGGTCTTATGCATCTAACAGTATAAGGCTAAGCAGTTTATACTCCCCGAGTGGGGGTGACATAGCAGAATGTAAACTCAATCACATCTAAGGTAGAGTATAATGGAAGATAGATAAAACATAAAATCCAAAAGAGATACAGCAGATAGAAGTCTAAGTGTCTAAGATACACAACCCAGAAATACATCTCAAGGCTCAAATACAGTAAATCCATAAATACAACTCAAGACAACTGAAAATAAACTATAAGCAAAACCCTATCTATCTATACAACCTCTACTGTGTCTCCACTAGGCTAACAGGCAACCTCCAAGCTATCTGTAAAATTTTTAACAGGTCCAGTCAGGACGAGAACGAGCACATATCTCTCAAACAGTTCATAGCAGGTTAGGAGTATAAATCATGCAATAGAGTAAAATACAGGAAGTGCTGAAAAGGAAGTACGAGTAAACAGGAGATATTTTGTAACTGAAAGTAAATACATGATAGTAGAGACTGTAAGTGGCTACGTGATTTAGAGTACAATATGGTTATGTAAACGGCTTAGGGGCACATGAATACAACTAAGGAGGCACATGAATACAGCTACTGGGGATAGTGTTCACATAACCAATTCTACTCACCCTGCCCCAATCAATACATAAGGATCCATTCAAGTTACGTTATAGGCACATGAATACAGCTAAGATACGTGAACTCATGTAATGAGTAGTACATGAGGCACATGATAAAGCACATGAAAGCACATGAAGCACATGAAAGCACATGAAAACATGTAAAAACATGAACTAGTACGAGTTCAAGGAGTACCTGATGCACATGATAAAGTACATGAACATAAAATACCCGATGCACCCGTAGAGGGATAATATCTCAGGAAAGGATCCATATAGTACTAATCCGTGAAGATACGTGTCAGCATCAAGTAGTGTAATCTAGAGCAAGAATATAATCCAGGTAAGTATGAAAAGATCAGAGAATGTACTCGCCTCGATTGGTTGGAGTCGACGTGCGCGACACGAACGTGTCGACACGAGGTAGGTACACTGTTATGCCCTACAGAGGGTCCCAGACGACGACACGGCAGTCCCAATGAGTCCAGAGTAGTCCAAATAGCCTAGTTTGGTATATAAAAGTCTAAAATCAGGGTTTGGTACGATAATCAATCAAGAAATAGAAAATGACTATCATAGTCACGATTTATGATTTCAGAAAAATATAATTAAATAATATAATAAATTTTTTGGAAATCCTTTTTATGTTAAAACTATATCTGTATTAATCAACATATTTAGATCATATTTCAAAATCCAGAAAATCAATTCTGTACCAAAATCCCTATTTTGTCAAATATGAATTTAGGTCAAAAACTTAATAAACCAATACTTGAAAGAATGTTTTTAATATAATAAAACTTTTAGGCTAAACCATATATTAATTCTCTAATTATAAATTAATAAATTAATTGATAATATTAATAATATTAGTAACAATATTACAAATAATACCTTTAATAATAATAATAAGAAATAACTATAAATACCAAATTATTTCCACTATAATACAATATATATACAAACTAATAATTTATATTATTACATATAAATCCATAAACTAAAATATAAATATAATTATAAACTAATATATATACCAATATATATTAATACATGAACTAATACATGATAACTATTATACAACTAATAAATAAACTTATTATATACTAATAAATAAACTATCATATAATATATAACTATTATATTAACTAATGTATAAACTATTATATAAAATGTTATATTAACAATTATATAAACAAATATATATAATTAACAATTATATAAACTAATATATATAATTAACAATTATATAAACTAATATATATATAATTAACAATTATATAAACTATATATAATTAACCATTATATAACTATATATAATTAACCATTATATAAACTATATAATTAATCATTATATAACTATATATAATGAATCAAAGAAAGGGGGGGGGCCTCTGTTCCTATCAGCAGAACTAAAAAAATTGATTGGAGAGGGGCTCACGAAAGGGGTTGGGGGTTCTCCGGCGGAGCAGCGCCCGGCGGGGTTGCGCCGGCGGAGCGGCGCCGGCAGGAGGAGTGCCCGGCGGGAGGCGGAGGCGGCGTCCACCAGACCTGGCGGAGAGCGCACAGGCCTGGCGATGGCCGGTAAGGGCGGAGGCTCGCGCGGCGGCGTGAGCTCGGCCAGGGCGGCACGGATCTGGAGGTCGGGCTCCGACGGGTGGCCAGGTTCTCTCTCCCTCTCTCTCTCTCTAAGATGATTTGGTGGTGGTGGTGATGGTGTTTATCGGTGGTGGTGGCGGTGGTGTTCATCGGGGTGGTAGAGGCTGGAGGTTGGCCGAAGAATGCCAGCGATGGTGGTCGGTTGTGATGGCCAGGGGATGGCCGGAGGTGGCCTGTTCTGTGGTGGCGGAGGTGGCGAGATGGTCGCGAACTGGGGTGGTCGGTTGTGATGGTGATGGCTGGGGATGGCGGCAGAGGTGGTTGTCGGGGTCGAGGAGTTGGCTGGGGATGGTGGCAGAGGTGGTTGTCGGCCGAGAATGGCCTGGAGGTGGTTTTGGTTTAGTTTGGGACAGGAATAAATGGTGGGGGGGCTGCTAGGAATTCTAGGTTTGGGGATTTGTGTAGAATTTTTAGGGTTTTGGAAATGGGTGCTATTTATAGGGGAGTAGAGAAAACCCTAACAAATGTACATGTAATAGAATATAGGAAAATAATGGAAAACTTCTAACTGCTAACCCAATGCTAACCACTAACATTATCACTATCTGCCAATTAATTAGTACAAAATAAATATTAGTTATAAATTAATAATTAATAATTACTAGTTAATACTAATTTAACAAATGGCTAATTACAATTTAGCCAATATTTTTAAAGACATAAATAATACTAATTTATTCACTGATTATTTAAATATATATAACAATCATTTATTTACTAAATAATATATTTTGAAATTTTGAAATTCAATAACCGTTTTCCATATAGAAAAATAATTAAAACTTATTGATTCAAGAAAATGACAGGGAAATCCCAATAGGACAAAATCGCTTAAAATAGTAAACCAAAGCCAACAAGGACCGATAGCAATCACGGTCAAATTTGTTTTTCCAAAAATTAGAAATTGCACGCTCTTCGAGATTTAGAAAATTCGAAGTTTTGAAAAAAAATACGAAATAAAATAAAAAAATACAAATTTTCGAAAATATCCAAGAATTCAATTAACAGAGGTTACAAATCTACCCTCCTTAAAGAAATTTCGTCCTCGAAATTAAAGCTTGGCCAGGGAGTTAAAATATGATAGAAATTTTAAGCGGTATGGCAGACACGATCAAAGAACGACGAGTTGGCACGATCAAGATAATCAACTTGAAATTGTTTAGGCACGACTATTGATCTGGCACGATAGAATCATAGTATGATCATCATTATTTAGACAAAAATTAGGAATAATTTCAGATTATTTAGTCATGATCTTAATCACGGCTAAGAGAAACGAATGGAGAACGAAATTCGAGTATAGAACGATCGGTAGTTAGATTTGATGAAATCAGACTCTAGGTCGTATAAGCACGATCAAAATCCAAGCTTAGTTATGAATGGCGATAAAATCATGATTTCGGAATCAAGGTTGTAAAGGCATGGTCAATACGAAAAATGATGCGATGGGTCATCGCTAGGAATAATGAAACGTTTGGCACGATCAAAGACTAAGGATCAAACCACTTGATCACGAACCAAACCGAGGCTTAAAACCTTGGAATGACTAAAATCACTTAGGCATGACGTATGCAGAGTGACAAACATCAAAACCTCGTCATGAAATAGGAAGGAAATAGCAGCACGGTGACTAGAGGATCGAATTTTAGGCACGAAGGAAAAATTATTTCGGATATGATCACTAAATTTTATGATAATCAAACCGGGTAGTCGCGATCAAGGACAAAATTTTAAGCATGATCCAGAGGCAAAATTGGTACGTATAGTCATGATCTTTAGAATCACGACCATGGATTTCATAGTCGTCTAGTCATGCCAGGTCATTTAGGCACGAACAATCATGAGAATTTCAAATGATATTAGGAAATCAAATCATGGTCAGAAAAAATTTTAGGCACGAGTGCAAAAATCCAAACATGATAAAAATCAAAATTTGATACGATCAAGATAAGGTCAGTCTAATCTTGGTCAAATAGTATTTAAATATGATAAAGAGTATCGTAGTAGCCTAGGCACAATCAAGCATGAAATTCGGTATAATCGAGGATAGTATGAAGCTAGATCGGAATTGGAACAGAACTTAGTCGTTTTCAAGAACAATTCAGAGTTTTATGCACGAGTGATATGGGTATCGAAGTTGATTATGATCAAAATTAAATATTGACACGATGAAGAATAAAGCTAATCGATATTTGAATTTAGGTTTGAAAAAAAATTTGAAATCGAGATTTTTGAGCACGAGCAACATATGATAGAGATCCAAGTCACGATGGAATTCAAATAAATTGAGTATGGTCAAAGGTCAAGACTATTGGTACGATGAAAGGTACTACTCAAGGAAAATCAAAATCAAAAGTTTAAGGAACGAATGTCAATAACATTGTAATCCAATCACAATAATATTAAAAAAATTTAGTCGCGATACGATCTAAGTTGATCAATTTTGGAAACCAAGATTTGGGCAATATGGAGGACAGGTTCATCGAAGTCTGAGCACGAGCATACAAGAATGGAGATTCAGGTCATAATTAAATTTAATTCAATTGAGTACAACCCAAGATATTAATATGATAAGAAAAGATGATCGAAGTCAATTTGGTCGTGATTAAGGGAGCTAGGATTCAATGATATTGAAAAGCCCTTTTAGAGGAAAATCATGAAAGATTTCATACGAAAGTCAGTTAATCATCTCTCTCTCTGACACTATCGGTTTACCATTTGCCAATCATGTTTCTGTCTCACAAGCCCCAATATAAAATCAACCCTTATATGACTACCATCAAAATTTTATCCTTCCGTCATAAAGATTTGACCTTGCCATGATCACCATAGGCTAAATTCCAAATTTCTGAAGTATTTCCCATGAAACTTACCCCTCTTATTTAGGAATCAACACTTATTCATTTAATCAAATTTCTAAATTCTTTCACCTCGTTCTAAATTAGATCCGAAACCTCTAAATCCAGCTTATGGAATCCTTGGACTTGTTTAAATCAAGTCTCGTATTTACTCAACTCCAATACCAGCATGTCATACAAAATTTATTTATAAATCAACCTTCGTATTTCTTCAACGTTCACCTTCAATATTATCTTTTTTTGAATTCTATAATAAATTTTTTTCAATCGTCTAAAATAATTCCTATAGCTTAAAATCTTTGTGTTCTCTCTGTCTCTAGTCACCCCCTTACAATATCTAGTTCAATTTTGCAAGATCATCGAATACCATTAAATTCTCTTTTTTATTTCTAAATTTCTAGATAGCCTCAGAGTAAAAGTTTCCCCAGAATCAATAACCAAGATTTTCTAAGTTCTCAAAACTAGGTTGACCTTGAATATCTTCATTAGTTTTGAAATACATCCCTAAATTATTCATAACCAACTTTTTGTGATTGTTTCTAAATTGATAACATTTATCCCTCGATTTCATTTTAAACCTTTACCACATCTTCATTTCAATTTTTTCATATTTGACATCCAACCTTTTGATTCCTACAAAATCATCATATGATAACCAATTACGTCATTTTTGACCTAGATGATTCACGTCACTTCCTCAACATTTCTCAGGTAAAAACGATATGAAGATTTTAGGAGTTTAAAGTACAGCTGACAGAATTTGATACGAGACGGAATTGATGTAATCAGGACAGTTATATAAGACAAAGATCGATTGGAAATAAAAATATTGGCAGGAAAAGAAATGATAATAGAATCTGTTCTGCTTATCTGTTTAAAAGTGGAAACCATTTTGAAACCAGAACTGTAATATCAAATCCAAAATATGGCCTAGCAAAATCATTGATTTATTGTATTATGAAGAAATTCATAGCAAAAGTTACACAAGGTTTATAATAACAGCTAAAGCTACTCCTACTCATACTCCTAAGTTAAATAATGAGAAGCAAAACAAAAACAACCAATAATTCTTTTTCTGAAAGACTGAACAAAAGTAGAGAAAACATGTTCAAAGTTTTTAAGGTACAATCTGATAATCATATGCGTCTATCCAAAATCATGGTACTCTAAATCCTCGTCATACTAGTAAGCAAGGCTACGATAATCACAGAGTCCTCGACTAAGGCACATACCTCTAGAATCGTGGTATTTAACATTTTCGCGATGCCGCTAGCTTGGCTGCGAAAACCTTAAATTCCCACACCCGAGAAATATATCCAAAATCAGACTATATGTCATCACCATGCTGGCTAATGTGACTATAGAAGACTAGATTCCAAAACTTAGATGACCTAGCCCATATAATTTCATCTTGACAAAAATTAAATTAAATCAACAATGGATACTCAAAATCAAATTTACCAACGAACATCAAGATTCAAAAATGAACAAAATCCAACAAATCATATAAATACAACTCAAATTCAACAATAATCCATCAAAATCAAATTCAAAAACAGAAAATATAGATAAATCAAATTAAAAAGAGTTTTCAAATCGATGTTAAAATAAGATTTTCAAGGGTCGTCCCAGGAATCTCTCAAGGGATCCTAACTGTGATTGAGTACCTTCAAATGTATCCTAATCCTACTGCAGGCTGTAGTGGTACTCTAGTTCGAATACCACTACATAAACTCGATCTGCATGGGCCACCACTAAAAACGTGTCACAACCCACACCCTAGAGTTAGGGTGCGAGACGTGGGTACGTCCAGCCTACGCCGCAGTGTCGGCGGTAGAACGCTGTCCTAGGTCTCATGCATCTAACAGTATAAGGCTAAGCAGTTTATACTCCCCGAGTGGGGGTGACATAGCAGAATGTAAACTCAATCACATCTAAGGTAGAGTATAATGGAAGATAGATAAAACATGAAATCCAAAAGAGATACAGCAGATAGAAGTCTAAGTGTCTAAGATACACAACCCAGAAATACATCTCAAGGCTCAAATACAGTAAATCCATAAATACAACTCAAGACAACTGAAATAAACTATAAGCAAAACCCTAGCTATCTATACAACCTCTACTGTGTCTCCTCTAGGCTAGCAGGCAACCTCCAAGCTATCTGTAAAATTTTCAACAGGTCCAGTCAGGACGGGAACGAGCACATATCTCTCAAACAGTTCATAGCAGGTTAGGAGTATAAATCATGCAATAGAGTAAAGTACAGGAAGTGCTGAAAAGAAAGTACGAGTAAACAGGAGATATTTTGTAACTGAAAGTAAATATATGATAGTAGAGACTGTAAGTGGCTACGTAATTTAGAGTACAATATGGTTATGTAAACGGCTTAGGGGCACATGAATACAACTAAGGAGGCACATGAATACAGCTACTGGGGATAGTGTTCACATAACCAATTCTACTCACCCCGCCCCAATCAATACACAAGGATCCATTCAAGTTATGTTATAGGCACATGAATACAGCTAAGATACGTGAACTCATGTAATGAGTAGAACATGAGGCACATGATAAAGCACATGAAAGCACATGAAGCACATGAAAGCACATGAGAACATGTAAAAACATGAACTAGTACGAGTACAAGGAGTACCTGATGCACATGATAAATTACATGAACATAAAATACCCGATGCACCCGTAGAGGGATAACATCTCAGGACAGGATCCATATAGTACTAATCCGTGAAGATACGTATCAGCATCAAGTAGAGTAATCTAGAGCAAGAATATAATCCAGGTAAGTATAAAAAGATCAGAAAATGTACTCACCTCGATTGGTTGGAGTCGACGTGCGTGACACGAACGTGTCGACACGAGGTAGGTACACTGCTATGCTCTACAGAGGGTCCCAGACGATGACACGGCAGTCCCAATGAGTCCAAAGTAGTCCAAATAGCCTAGTTTGGTATATAAATGTCTAAAATTAGGGTTTGGTACGATAATCAATCAAGAAATAGAAAATAACTATCATAGTCACGATTTATGATTTCAGAAAAATATAATTAAATAATATAATAAATTTTTTGGAAATCTTTTTTATGTTAAAACTATATCTGTATTAATCAACATATTTAGATCATATTTCAAAATCCAGAAAATCAATTCTGTACCAATATCCCTATTTTGTCAAATATGAATTTAGGTCAAAAACTTAATAAACCAATACTTGAAAGAATGTTTTTAATATAATAAAACTTTTAGGCTAAACCATATATTAATTCTCTAATTATAAATTAATAAATTAATTGATAATATTAATAACATTAGTAACAATATTACAAATAATACCTTTAATAATAATAATAAGAAATAACTATAAATACCAAATTATTTCCACTATAATACAATATATATACAAACTAATAATTTATATTATTACATATAAATCCATAAACTAAAATATAAATATAATTATAAACTAATATATATACCAATATATATTAATACATGAACTAATACATGATAACTATTATACAACTAATAAATAAACTTATTATATACTAATAAATAAACTATCATATAATATATAACTATTATATTAACTAATGTATAAACTATTATATAAAATGCTATATTAACAATTATATAAACTAATATATATAATTAACAATTATATAAACTAATATATATAATTAACAATTATATAAACTATATATAATTAACCATTATATAACTATATATAATTAACCATTATATAAACTATATAATTAATCATTATATAACTATATATAATGAATCAGAGAAAGGGGGGGGGCCTCTGTCCCTATCAGCAGAACTAAAAAAATTGATTGGAGAGGGGCTCACGAAAGGGGTTGGGGGTTCTCCGGCGGAGCAGCACCCGGCGGGGTTGCGCCGGCGGAGCGGCACCGGCTGGAGGAGTGCCCAACGGGAGGCGGAGGCGGCGTCCACCAGATCTGGCGGAGAGCGCACAGGCCTGGCGATGGCCGGCAAGGGCGGAGGCTCGCGCGGCGGCACGAGCTCGGCCAGGGCAGCACGGATCTGGAGGTCGGGCTCCGACGGGTGGCCAGGTTCTCTCTCCCTCTCTCTCTAAGATGATTTGGTGGTGGTGGTGATGGTGTTTATCGGTGGTGGTGGCGGTGGTGTTCATCGGGGTGGTAGAGGCTGGAGGTTGGCCGAAGAATGCCAGCGGTGGTGGTCGGTTGTGATGGCCTGGGTATGGCCGGAGGTGGCCTATTCTGTGGTGGCGGAGGTGGCGAGATGGTCGTGAACTGGAGTGGTCGGTTGTGATGGTGATGGCTGGAGATGGTGGCAGAGGTGGTTGTCGGGGTCGAGGAGTTGGCTGGGGATGGTGGCAGAGGTGGTTGTCGGCCGAGAATGGCCTGGAGGTAGTTTTGGTTTAGTTTGGGACAGAAAAAAATGGGGGGGGACTGCTAGGAATTCTAGGTTTGGGGATTTGTGTAGAATTTCTAGGGTTTTGGGAATGGGTGCTATTTATAGGGGAGTAGAGAAAACCCTAACAAATGTACATGTAATAGAATATAGGAAAATAATGAAAAACTACTAACTACTAACCCAATGCTAACCACTAACATTATCACTATCTGCCAATTAATTAGTACAAAATAAATATTAGTTATAAATTAATAATTAATAATTACTAGTTAATACTAATTTAACAAATGGCTAATTATAATTTAGCTAATATTTTTAAAGACATAAATAATACTAATTTATTCACTGATTATTTAAATATATATAACAATCGTTTATTTACTAAATAATATATTTTGAAATTTCGAAATTCAATAACCGTTTTCCATATAGAAAAATAATTAAAACTTATTGATTCAAGAAAATGACAAAAAATCCCAATAGGACAAAATTGCTTAAAAATAGTAAACCAAAGCCAACAAGGACCGATAGCAATCACGGTCAAACTTGTTTTCCCAAAAATTAGAAATTGCACGCTCTTCGAGATTTAGAAAATTTGACGTTTTGAAAAAAAATACGAAATAAAATAAAAAAAATACAAATTTTTGAAAATATCCAAGAATTCAATTAACGGAGGTTACAACACTTGGCCAGACCTTGGCAGCCGGATTATCATTTGCTCTTCTTGTGCCGAGAGGCTGATCGCATCCTTACGCAGAGCGGCCGTAAGGGGTGCGGACTTGCCAGGTTTGCGAGCTTGAAGGTGGATCATCAAAGGTTCTTCTAATCCTGAGGCCATCTCAGTTCGAGCTTGTACATCTTCCTCCAGGTGTCTCTTTGACTTCTCGTATAGGCAGGAGTCTGAGTAGTAGGACTCGACCCCTTTGAAGGAATCGATGTCGGCAAATTCTGTCCTCACGAAGCCGTTTTTGTCGACATACTTGAAGCATTGGTGCAGCGTGGAAGGCACGATCATATAATTGTGTATCCAAGGGTGCCCCAAGAGGATGTTGTAAGAAGTATCTGCATCTATGACGTAACAGGTGACCTCCGACTGGAGATCGCCAATTTGGCACTTCAGGCGAATCTTCCCAATTGGGTAGCTCCTGCCCGAATTGAAACTGCTGATGGCGGTGCTTGTTGGCGTCAGGCGATGCATAGGAATGCGAAGATGATGTAACAGACCGTTCGGGATGATGCTTATGGAAGAACCAGGATCAATGTACATCTGGTTCACCTTTACGTCCCCGATGTATCCGGTGTAGTATAACGGGCGATCGTGCAGGTTGGTTTTGATGAGCATATCCTGTGGAGTGAAGACAATATTGGGCATTGCTTCTGTGCAAGTGTTGTCTTGGAGATTTGCAGGCGGGCTCTCTGCTGTGAGGTTGACCTGAGCCAGATAGGCGTCGGCATTTTGGAGTGCATCACTCAAAGCCGCGCGAACATCCTTTGAGAGTCTCAGGAGCTCGTATAATGACAATTTGGCCGGTGTGTTGGCCAAATGCGCCAAGATGTCGAAGTTGTAGGGCCTCTCCAACCCCTGAGGTGCCTCTTTTCGGAGGGATTTGTCAAAGCGAGTCTCCTTCGACCTAGGCTTGTCGGTCGTCGGAGGCTGGAAAGGTCCTGGAGTGTCAGCGGTGGCTGGCTGATGATCTTTAGCCGAGTTATCAGCCACAGGTTGGGATTGTGTCCCCGACCGAGTGACGACAGCTGTGGTTTCCTCGACATCTATCGAGATTGTGTGACAGGATCTGACTTTTCCACTTTTTTTCTTGCAAGTGGAGGATGGTGTAGACTGAGTCACTTCAGATACCAAGTCTGGATGGACCCACATGACCTCCCCTCGTGATGTGGTGAGGGGCACTAGACCAGCAGCCTGATCTCGGGGAGGTAGAAGATTAGCAATCTCTATGGTCGCCAGAGGGATGGGTATCACACCGTCTTGAGCCTCTGTTGGAGGGAAGCTGCCGAATTATACGGACACCATGTTGGCCGCTACGGTTACCTCCTCGAAATCGATGGCCAGAGCGTTCGAATCGATGAGATGTTGGATGTCTCGCTTCAATTGGTAGCAGTCGTGTGTAGCATGGTGGACGTAGCGGTGGTAATGGCAATACTTTGGGCTCTCCATATCTGCTGCCCGAGGTTCCAGTCTTGGTAGAGGGAGCTAAATTTTGTCTTCTTCTATGAGCATGTCTAAGATGGGCTTGACGTGACCGTCTTCGAAGGAGTAAGTGATTTACGGCCATTGTTTGTCTGCCGGTTTTGACTCAGGTTTCTGGGCTGTGTCGGCCACCATAGCCTGCTTACCCTTGTTGTCCTGATTGTTGGAGGGCCTACCCCTATTGTCGTTGTTGGTATTAGGACGCTTGCCCTTGTTCTCTTCCTCCGAAATGTGCAATCCCAGTTGGCGAGCCTTCTTCAACCGTTCTTCGGCGCTAGTGGCACTGATGATGAACGTCTTCCAGTCCTTAAATTAACTTTTGCCCATCCAGAGACTGATTGTTGGGAGCAATCTTTTTGGGCAAATTTTAATTAAGGAGGAATCCGGGTTACCAGACGGCAACTTCATTGCGGTTTGGCAAAACCGCTCAATATAGTTCCTTGTCAGCTCTTTCTCCCCTTGGACGACGTCCATGAGGGTGGACATTGTGACGTCATGTCCTACTTCATAGAATCTCTCCAAGAACATACGCTTGAAGCTGGCGAAGGAGTGGATGCAGTTGTCTGGCAGGTTATGATACCAGTCGAAGACGACTTCTTCCAATGCTCCAATGAATAATCGTGTGAGGATGGCATTGTCATGGGGCAGATGGTCGGTGGTGACCTCGAAGTAAATGATGTATCGACTTGCGGAGGTCTTGCCATCATAGGGATTAATGTTGAACGGCTTATATCTTGGCGGAAAGGGGACATCCCTCCATGCAGCAGGATATGGTTGCCGTATTCTGAGGTCTTGGGAGTTTTTTCGAGCGTGAAACATGGCTCGGAGCTCCTGGACCTCTCTTTTTGCTTCCCTGGCTTCATCCACAGCGGTGGAAGCCGTCATTTCAGGAGGATTATGGCCCGGGTTTGGTGCCGCTGAGTTCGAGTCTACATTGACCGCGGGACCCATGCTTGTTTGGCCAGGCGTCCCTCCTTGGAGAGTTGGAAGGGCCGTTTTGATCTCGTCCACAGATTTGACCAAGGCGTGCAGTATAGCCTCGAGAGTGTCGATGCGTTGGCGATCACTAGAACCACCTTGATTGCTGTCCGTCATGAACACCGTCCTTATATTAGAAGAGATGGAAGGAACGGTGGAGGACGTGCCCTCCGAATCATATCCCTGTAGCGAGAAGTCATCGGGGTATGTGGGAATGTTCTCCTCTGGTTCGGATTCAGAAGGGATAGTACCCCCGGCTTCAGAGTTTGCTTCATCTTGAGAGTCGTGGACGTCCTCGGGGACGTCAGGATTTGCTGCATCTGATAGGAGAGTTGTTTCCCCCAGCTCGTCTTCTTGGAACATCGGATTGTTGTGGAGGTTCGGAGGAGTGCTACCCCCAGTCCCAACAACCCCCAGTGGTGTAGACGATGAATCTCCCACTGTAGCAGATTTCATTTATGAACGGGTACCTTGGTAAACTTCGGTGGTAGGCACCCGCTTAGACGATAGTCTCTTAGTCATAGTGGTTGAAACCTTCGGACTGGGAGCATTGGTCTTCTTTTCTCTCCCATCAACGGGGATTTTTTGAGCAGAGTTGCAGGAGACGACGGGAGGTGCCTCATCCTCTAAACATGGTTGTTGCAGTCTTTGGAAGACGGACTGCCGGTCTTCTCATACCGTCGTGTTATTGCAACAACAGTTGACGATGACTTGGGTGTAGTGACGTCCGTGGGAGGACTCTTTGCACCCCGAGGCACCTTATCTTTCCTTGCGTTTGTGGAGGATGGCCTCACGCAGGTCAGATGGGTCCGGATCGACCATATTTGCTCCCTGGATTTTGGAAGACTTTTGAGAACCACTCTGTCTGTTTGCTGCCGGGGGCTGGACTCGAGTGGTTCTGTATAACTTCCCATTAGAGGCCCGCATAACAGTATGTGGGACTCTCGGATGGTTAGAGGTCGGATCAGCGGACCGAGCTTGCCAAGCTCGTGCTGCCCTAGACTTCTTCACTCTAGTACGTGAGGACACATAGTAGGAAGAGTCTAAGTGGTGCTGGAGAGAATCAGACATGTCTTCTTGGGAGCACAAGAGATCAGGACCATAGAAGAGGCGGTCGAAGACAGAGCCGCGTGGAGTAGGCGTCATACGGCTGGAATCAATAATCTTCATGCGGCTGGCAGTCGTATCCGCATAGGTCTTCTCCATGCGGCTGGAAATCCTGGCTGCATGAGTGTTCTCCATGCGGCTGGAAAGCCTGGCCGCATGATTATTATGTATTTGGCTAGCAGTTTCAGCCGTATGGTCATCATTCATGCGGCTGGCAATCGTGGCCGCATGAGTCTTCGCTTTGTGGCTAGTGCCCTTGTTCGGTTTCTTTCTGGAGCACATAGAATCGCTCTTTGCCCCTGCAAGTCCAGCATCGTAGTGCTTTCCTCTGCCGGACTTGGGGACAGCAGAGTCCTCTATGGCTTGAAGTGGGGCTGCACGAAAGTTGCCTTCGCCGTCTTGGGTAGCAGAGAGTACTCCGTTCGAGGCCTGAGGAGGAGCAAATAATTTTGGCCTCCACTCCCTGCGAGCCTTCTTTGTGCGGGTTTGCTTCTGGATCGGGCCAGCGCTCCCGTCGGAGAGCATTTCTTCAAACGCCTGTTGGTCGAAGCGGACGACCATCTTTTGTTACGTGGAGCCAAGTTTGGCTGCATCCGATTGCGTCACCAACTCCTCAGCCGTAGAGAAGTTTGTCCCCAGCAGAGTCGCCATCGTGTTTGCCATTGATTGTAAAAGAACAGAACAATTATCGGAGGACTGAACTTAGACTCATAATACAAACTCGCTTGTACAAAGAAAGCCTAGGGACGAAAACCTAGGTACAGCAGTCTAAGTACAATTGTTTATTTTAGATTCTGGGGGGTGACGATAGAGGCTCGGAAAAGCGACAGCAGCTCTGCCTTACTCCTTGGACGATCGGGTGCAGCCTTGGCTCTGTAGAAGAACTGCTCGGCGTTGATGAAGAAATGATCTCCTTTCAATTTCTCTCTGACTCTCTGGATCCGAGGGGGGATGTGCTCTCTCTCCCTCTCTCTTCTCTGCCCTCTGCTCTCTGCTTTCTTTTCTCCTCCTTTCCTCCTCTGCAAGGGAATGGCACCTCGCTATTTATAAGGGTGGGAGGCATCATTAGGGTTTGCAATGATTGCCCATTCTCAAAAGTCGGTGGTTAAGGATTAATGAATCTGGGCCGTTCATAATCAATTTGGGCAATTAAGGTGATTGTATCAAATCTCTGTGGGTAATTAATGATGATTGCCATAAATCCTTATGATTTGTTATGCCAAGCTCGGATCTCTTGCCACGTGTTCAATTTAATTGATTGCAAATGATCTGATTTGATCCCAGTAATTATATAGGTGTCATTAAACCTGGTTGTTAGGATCTGTTGATGAATCTTGCCATGTGTCCCACTATTATTAGGCTGATAGCTGTATGGACGCTGGCAAAACCGCGAGTCACTTAGAAAATCTGAGCTGTATGAGGATTGCCCTCCCCATTGAGCCGCATAAGGCTGGCCATGTGTCAAGGCTGCTTGGGAGTGGCCTCTGAATATTTGAACCGCATGGGGATGATCTGAACCGCATGAGCGTAAGCGACCGCATGATGGATAGCTTCTCAGTGAGCCGCATGGAGATAGTCCTCGTGAACCGCATGGGTAGCCTCTGCGTGAGCCGCATGGGTAGCCTCTGCCTGAGCCGCATAGGTGGCCTCTGCTTGAGCCGCATGGGTAGCCTCTGTCTAAGCCGCATGGGTAGCCTCTGTCTGAGCCGCATGCGACTGTCCACGTGTCAAGGCCACATAAAGGTCTTTGGGGTCTGACGGATTGTGTCAGAGATTTCCTTCGTTTCCCTAGGAGTCTGCCATTATGACAGAGTCATTATTGCATCTTTCTGTCAATGGTCAGAACTGTCAGTCGTCAAGGCATTAAATACAGTAGAAGATAAAGGGAAGAGCTGTTGAGGGCCACGTGGCTCCTCTCTGGGCCGCATGGAACTATTCGAGCCGCATAGCCGCTCGAGCCGTATGGATCCCTGAGCAGCATGAGCTCTCTGAACCGCATGGAGGATCCTTGGCCGTATGGATCTTTCTTTATTCTTTTCCATGCTTCTACAATAGCAGCTCCACCCATTATGAAAATGAATCCACCAGTGGACCTCTCACTCTCTAACTCTGAGCACCAGCTGGCATCACTGAAGCCTTCTACTACCGGCGGCTCTCCGCTGAAGTGCAGTACATATGTCTGAGTCTTCTTGAGATATCTCATAACATGCTTCATAGCTTTCCAGTGCTGAATGCTTGGATTGCTTGTGAATCGACTCAGCATTCCTACAGTGAAAGCTATGTCAGGCCTAGTGGAAGTAGTAGCGTACATCAAACTTTTGATGACGCTAGCGTACTCTAATTGCCTGACGCTTTCCTTCGAGTTTGGCTCCAGCTTCTGATCACTTCGATATGGCGTATCAATTATGGGAAGATCATGATACCCGTATCGAGTGAGCATCTTCTTAATGTAATGAGATTATGACAGTGCCAATCCAGTGTCCGTCCGGATGATCTTGAGTCCCAAGATAACATCAGTATCCCCCAAGTTCTTCAAACTAAACTTTGTCGAGAGGAACTTCTTTGTCTCAGTGACACAGCTTATATCTGTACCTAGGATTAGCATGTCATCCACGTATAGACAAACGATGACTCCTCTTCCGTCAGCAAATTTAGTATAGACATACTTGTCTGTTTCGTTGACCCTGTAGCCGTTTGATCTGATAACTTTGTCAAACTTCTCATACCACATTTTGGGAGCTTCCTTTAAGCCGTATAAAGATTTTACCAACTTGCAGACTTTATCTTCTAGGCCTCTGACGACAAATCCTTCTAGCTATTGCATATAAATCTCCTCGGTTAGATCATCATTCAGGAATGCTGTTTTTACATCCATCTGATGTATCACCAGTTTGTGTATTGCTGCAAGGGCAATCAACAGTCTGATGGTTGTCATCCGTGCTACTGGAGCATATGTGTCAAAGTAGTCGATCCCCTATTTTTGAGAAAACCCCTTGGCCACTAGCCTGGCCTTGAACTTATCAATAGTTCCATCAGCTTTCATCTTCTTCTTGAAGATCCACTTACATCCGATGGATTTTGCTCCTTCGGGTAAATCAACTAACACCCATGTGTTATTAGAGGTAATTGAGTCAATTTCATTGTCTATTGCCTCCTTCCAGAAGACAACATCTCTGGTCTTCATCGCCTCATCATAGGTAAGCGGATATGCTTCCACATGATAGGTGACAAAGTCATCTCTGAAGCTCTTCGGCCTCCTTGCTCGCTTCGTCAACGGCTCAGCGAGTTCTGGTTTAATTGTTGTTTCTCCACCAACAACTTTATCTTGGACTACTGGTTTATATGAGACCTCAGTCTCATTTGCACCTACATTATTCTTCGGAATATCTGGGAGAACAATGTTTTTATGTCGTGCAAACTTGTCTTCAAACTATTCAGCATCGCAAGATTCGATGATATGATTTGACTCAATATCAAGGAATCTCCGGGCATCACTCTTCTCGGCATATCCCAAGAAGATTGCCTTCATAGTCCTTGTTCCCAGCTTCTGAATCTTCAGATCTAGGAGCTTCCCATAAGCCAGACACCCCCACACTCGAATAACATTCAAGTTAGGTCTGACTTTGAACTAGAGTTCATGAGGAGTTATGTCAGAAGTTGCATAAGGCACTCTATTCAGAATGAAAGTGGCCGTTAATGCAGCTTCCCCCCAGTAACATTTTGGAAGACCTGCAGTTAGCAGCATTGAGTTCATCATTTCTGTCATCGTTCGGTTCTTCCTCTCTGCTACTCCTTTAGATTGAGGAGAATATGGAGCAGTAGTCTCGCAGATGATTCCATATTCTTTGCAAAATGATGCGAATTCATGAGATCGATATTCTCTGCCTCGATCACTTCTCAACCTCTTGAGTTGTTGTCCAGTTTGCCGTTCAGCTTCGGCCCTGAACTCCTTGAAATTTTCGAACGCTTCGTCTTTAGATTTGAGCAAGTAGACGAATGCGTACTTAGAGAAGTCATCGATGAAGGTTATGAAATACTTCATCACGGCCTTTGTAGAGAATTGTTTGAAGTCACTTATATCGGAGTGTACCAACTCCAGAATATCTGTGCTTCGATTGACCCTATGAAAGGATTTTCTAGTGATCTTAGTCTGAGCACATACTTCACACTTCTCTACCTTACCCCCACATTTAGAGATAAGTCCTAGACAAGACATTTTGTTTATTCTTTTATAATGAACATGTCCTAGCCTATTATGCCACAACTCAAGAGAATAGTCAGAAAGAGCGATTGCATTTATTTTATTAGACTGGTTTACAAGCTGAATTTTAAACAACCCTTAGGTTTGAAAAGCTTTTCCGAAGTATGTTCCCTTCTTGGACATCACCATCTGACCAGCATTAATGTCCATCCTCAAACCTACGTTGCTAAGCAGGCTCCGAGAGATCAGGTTCATGGTAATCACCGAAACATGCTTTACTCCTTAGAGCATCAGAGTGTTCCCGGAAGTGAGTTTCAGATCCATAGTCCCGATCTCCAGAACTTTAGCTTGGGCCTGGTTCGCCATGACAACCTTCTCAGAAGTTGGCTGGTACGTGACGAACTATTCCTTCCCAAAGCAGACATGGAATATCGCACCGGTGTCTATCCACCAGTCAGAGTTAGCCCCCTTAGTTGTGACCTGAGCGATCAAAGAAACGAGGTTGGAAACCAAAGAAACCTTACTAGGCTTACCTTTCTCTGATTGTTTGGGCTTGGATCTGTATTCACTCTTGTAGTGGCCATTCTTGCCACAGTTAAAACAAGTCACATTGGACTTGGGCTTCTTCTATTTGAAAGACGGTCCCTTCACTTTCAGATTAGTGAAGTCTTTCTTGTGGTGAGAAGCCGCCTGCTTCTCCTTGGAGTCTCTCGTCTGCACCAGATTGGCCTCGGCCAATTGTTTGGACAAAGCGTCCATCATTTATTGAGAACGCATCTCGTCCTCAACGTGGATTTCTTGCAAGAGATCTTCCAAACTGATCTCAAGTTTCTTCCGATGCATTCTTGCATAGAACGTATTCCATCCAGCAGGAAGTTTCGAGACGATCCCTCCAACGACAAACTTGTCGACGAAGGGCATCTTTTCATTGTCCAGTTTCTGATAAAGTTTCAGAAACTCCTTCACTTGAGGAAGCATCGCCTTCTCGTCTTCAAAGAGCCACTTGTGATATTTTTCGATGAAAAATATCTTGCTCCTATTTTTGTCTTCCTCGTACAGCTTTTCCACAGACTCCCATATTTCTCTGGTACTATCCTTCTTTGAGTAGGATTCTGCCTTGAAATCCTCCATAGCATTTAGGATCAGAAGCCTACAAATGCTATTCTTCCTTCTCTATTTGGCATGAAGTTTAGTAGCCGCAGTTATAGCGGCAACAGACCCAGTATCTGGAACAGTAGGTTCCTCTTCAATGAGCAAGTGATCAACGTCTCGGAGTTGAAGGGTGAGAAAGACCTTTCTCTTCAAGACTAGATAATGCTCTCCATCAAACTTTTCCAACTTGCAGTAGTCAGTTTGGAGGAGTGAAGCATTAATGTTTTCCATCGTACTAATCTTGCTTTGAGATTGTTAGTCCCGAGGCGTGGATATAAATGGAAAACAAGAGTTCAGCAAGCCTACACAGTAGGTGCCACAAATGAGGTGTTTAGCAAGCCTACACAATAGGTGCCATAAATAAGATAGATCTCAAGAACAAAGTTAGGCCTCCCTACTCAGTAGGTGCCTTAAAACCTGAAGAACGAGTTACAGAGAAACAGAAGAAGAAGAAGAAGAAGAGGAGGATTAAATCTGCTGGGATGTAAAAATATTGTTGCTCAAAGCAAGATTCGCCTCTATACGATCCGCTTCCAGGAACCAACAAGTTCAAGAAAACTTCTGAAACGCTCGTCATTCAATATTTGAGACTTGAACGGGATTCCTGAACATTACGGACTCCCTTAACTCTCTTCTTTGGTGCATCTTGGAAAGGAGGCAAGGGGGCTCTATAGAGTGGAGTGAGACCTCACCATCTCTCATATCCGATGTGGGACTAAAACACCAATACTCTAAAATAGAGTTTGATGTTTTATATTATCCCACAATCAACATAGTCGAGTGCTAGCCCATGCCTTCCCCCCGAACAATCCCATGCATGCACGAGACAACCTGGAGTCCGTGTCGAGTCCGAGCCCGCACAACAAAAATCAACTTACGTCCTTGTTAGAATTAATCATTTTCCTCTTAGTAAAATCACCAACATGGTTCCCTCCTTAGAGTCACCACCCCATGAGCATATCCCAACAACACATACTCATATATATGTTGAGATAACTCATGGTGCTTTTCCAATGTGGGACTAAACTTTACAAAGCATTGTTTGCCATAAAAAATCAACAACAGGTAATACAGAACACTGGAATTGATTGCAAACTCGCTTGTACAAAGAAGAGCCTAGAAAGAAAGCTTAGGAAACAATCTAAGTAAAATTGTTTAGTTTTGATTCTGGGGGGTGACGATGGAGGCTCGGGAAAGTGCTATCAACTCTGCCTTACTCCGTGGACTATCTGATGCAGTCTCTAGCTCGTGAAGATATTGTTTTTTGAAATGCCCATATCTCAGAACACTTATTTTGGTTAAGCCTGCATGTATCTTGGACCTGTATTTTATTTTCTCAAATTCTGGCCTGTAATTGTATTTTTGGCTCGACTTGCAGATTTTTGGTTTTCTCGTAAAATGGGTTTTGACTTGGCTTGGTTTTATTTTGTGGAGTAGGATTGGTTTGGTTTAGCACGCATTGGACCACCTTAGCCTATGCTTCACCCTCAACACACCACAACCACCCCCATTAAATCCCACCTAACTTTTCCCTCTCCTCTTTACTTTCATTTATTTTCCTCCATCTTCTTCTTCCTTTCCTCCACACAACACCTCCACCCATAGGCAAGTGCACCTTGCCATCAAATAAGTACCACATTTTATTTGTCTATTAGCTAGATTAGGACATGGAGATCAACATTAGAACTTGACATTTTTGGATTTGGAGCTTCTATTTTTCTAGATCTAGGTTTTAACCATTTTCGGAAATTCTTGGTTTTGATCTATTAAACTTTGATTTTTGCTTGCTTTGATGCTTCCATGTGGAAGAGAATTCAATTTTACCCAAGTTAGACCTTTGAAAATCTGGATTTTGTTTTGAGTTGGCCAAGATATGAAGATTGGAAGTTTTTAGTATTCTTGGACTTGCTCTCGGCCTGGAGAAGAAGACTCCAGCCTGCGCTCTTTAGCGCAGTGCTGACCGCGCAACCTTCCCCCGTACCGCGCTCTTTAGCGCTGGTCGCTGATCGTGCAGCCCTGGCCGCTGCCCGATTGCGCACTTGGCTCCATGCGCACTTGACCCCTGCGCACTTGGCTCCATGCGCACTTGACCCCTGCGCACTTGGCTCCATGTGCACTTGACCCCTGCGCAGCTGAAACTCTGCGCAATCCAACCCCCTGACCCCTTGCGCAAACCATTGGCTCTTGGAGTTTTGGTTTTATTTCTTTAAGCTTGGCTTCTCTTTTGTGGATTGGATTTTGGGATCTTGTTCCACACAGCACGACTATCTTGACCCAACACGACCTGACACGATTTTCAGTAATTGCTATGACTAGTACGGTTTTCGTAGTTTTCTGTCATTTATGATCCTGGTACTTTCTGATTTCCTGGATAGTGACCCAAAGGGGGTACACTCTTGACTTGTAACCTGTGATTCATGATTAATCTCTATAACCTGGTAACTTGATAGTAGCCCGTGGCACCGCACTCTTGACTTGTAACTTGTAACTTGACTTGACTTGACTTGACTTGACTTGATGTCGTTGCGATGACTAACTTGACTTGCATAACCAACCCTGACACCGTGGGTGTTCCTGCTTGCTTGCTTGTGCAATCCACTTGTCTTATCTTACATCATGTCTAGGACGTGACTCCCTGGTTCCCACGGTCAGGGATTCACACTGAATATGGGTTAGGCTAATGACTAGATCTAACTATAGTTTATGGAGAATTTCCAGTCACAGGCAATCTCGTTATCTGGGCGCCTTAATTGAACTTGTAGCTTGCCGACGAGTAGAGCACATTTCCAGCACACTGTCATGTGTTGCACCCTCTAAGTCACCTAAGGGTATATCATCTCCGGGGCGATGTACCCAACCATACTCTCAACCCGCGGAAGGATAACTGGATGGTCCGCAGGGCTTGGGACTGGGAAATTCTCATTGCATCTTGTTAGTAATTAGGCTTGTGATAACCCTAGTTAGTTAAAGTAGTAAGCCGTAGTAATTGCTTGGCCGCTTGTGAATGGATGGGGTTCAGTCTGGTCTAAGTCTCGTCTAAGTCCCTATACCTGGTACTCCTGAACATGATTGTTTTACTTGCTGTAACAATAATTGGGTAGAGACAAGAAACTATTCAGGCGAAGGGTTACAACCCTGGTCCTTGTTTGGTTTACGGGTTGTAACCTGGCTCCCAGAATGGTTCCACGTCCCTAGTCGTTTATCGTCCTGACATGCTCTTTACTTGTACTTTTCTTTCATTTTCTTATGTTCTGATATGCTGGCTTTTGTTCATATTTCGTGGCCTCCTTTGTGGCACTTGCTCTTTCTGGGGTTTGACCCAGCTGGTTTTGTGTGACCAGATTTCGGAGCAGCTCCAGAGGATCTACCGAACCTCCAGCCCGATGGTGGTGACTAGAAGGAACCCGGGCTATGAGTGGGTTTTCTATTTTGTTTCGCTCACTCTATTATAAATTATTCTTTTGAGGCGTTTAGCCGACGAGCACCTGTTAGCTCGATGCACTTTTACTTACTGTCTGCCTACGGGCTGTAAACATGATTAACAAATCCTAGGATTGATCATGTATGACTTAACTCTTGCTAGTCCTTGCATTTTGTACGACTAGCTTCATGATCATCTGATATGTAATATTTGGGACGCCTTTTATTGTATATTTGGTGGTCAAACATCTTGTAACTATATTACTTGCTTGAGATTGAGACAATAGGCTTGACCTTAAGAGACTGTTGGCTTGTAGTAAACCCTCATATCTAGACAGCCGTGACCGTATAGCGAGATGGACTTCATTTCAATATACGTAGCTGGCTATGTTCGCCCCCGCTCTCTAGTATTCTGGTTCTGGGGCGTGACATGGTTTAAGTGGTGGCCCATGCAGGCCTTGTCAATCAAGAAATGTGAGGGTTTACCGAATAGATGTCTCAATCAGTACTGGTCCTTGATCTCCGTTCATCTTCTCTAAATCTCTGGATTCTTGACCTGATCATGTGCTTGTATCGTTGATCTGTCCTGGCCCTTTCTTATTATTTTCCTTGTGTCATCTTCTTCAGCGGTACTGTACCTGACCCCGCCGATCAGCAAGGTAGAGCACCTCCCGTGGACCAGCAACCTGGAGATCAAGCCCAGCATTCTGGAGTTGTCTCCCGAGTTATACCTCCTGAAGGAGAGCCCCCAGTTCAGCCCGTTCAGCCTGCCGAGCCGGATGATGGCACCTTGGTAGGTCTCATCAGGACCTTGATAGCTTTCTAAGATCACAGAGCAGACGCCTTGTACCAGGTAGTGGCAGATGCTTTGACCAGAGGCGGTCACCCAGGGAACAGCGCGGCCAACAGCTTCAAGCGCTTGAACCCTCCCTTCTTCGACGGCAGTGAAGATGCGATTACCGCGGACGCTTGGCTTCAGGATACCGAGGTGGTTCTGGAAGCAGCTAGGACACCTGAGAATGAGAAGGTGGCGGTGGTACGCCTGCAGTTGCTGGACTTAGCTCGCAGTTGGTGGGCGACGCAAGCCATGGGATTAGTGGCACCCATTGCTTAGACGGTATTTAGAGAGAGATTCCAGATGAAGTATTTTGATGCTGTAGCTCGGTACGACCTACAGACGAGATTTACCAACTTGAAGCAAGGAGGCAGAACAGTCGACAGTTATGCATCTGAGTTTTCTAGACTCAGTAGGTTTGCCCCCACCTTGGTGGCGACCGAGTTTGATAGGGCCCAGCCGTTCCAGCGGGGACTGCATTTGGAGATCTTGCTGGCAGTCGAGCAGTTCGAGCACCAGACGTTCGATGCAGTATTGAGAGAGGGTAGGAGGCATGAGTACACCTCCCAGAGGATCGTGGATAGGACCGGAGGTAGGAAGCGGTCCCACAGCCAGATGCACCAATCATCAGCTCCAGTCCCGGCAGCTAGAAGTTTAACTATTTAAACTCCGAGGCGGGCGGCCTCAATGACATTGGTTCAGCATTCAACCCCGACGTACCCACAGCAGCAGAAGCAGAAGCAGACTTCCGCGATGGGATGTTCTCATTACGGAAAGCCAGGCCATGTGGTGGCAGATTGTCGTAGGGCGCAAGGATTGTGCCTAGCTTGTGGAGCAGCAGATCACAAGATAGGAGCTTGCCCAAATAGGGGTAGTTCTTCCTCTTCCAACCTAACCAGTCCATCGGTTAGGGGACCAGCGCCTGTGCAGCAGCAGCAGTACCCGAGGCCATTGTTGCCTCAGGCACAGGCATTTTATCAGCAGAACCAGCAGCAATATACTCAAGCCCAAGTGCAGAGCAGGCAGAGAGGTTTCCAACAGAGGGGACCCGCAGCTAGAGGTCAGGCCATGATGATGGCTATGGAAGAAGAAGTTGCACCAGGTGAGGTAGTGGCAGGTAATATTCTCGTCAACTCCTTTCCAGTATTGGTATTATTTGATTTTGGTGCATCGCATTCATTCATGTCTGCACGATTCACGATACGGATAGGATTGGAGCCCAAGTCATTATCAGTGAGGCTCAATATACTTACTGGTAATGGTCTTGTGGGAGTAGATCGAGTGTTTTCCTCGTGTCGGATCGTAGTTAGCGGTAGAGAGTTCCCCGCTAGATTTATAGAATTCCCTATGGTAGACTATGATGTAGTCCTAGGCATGGATTGGTTGAGGAACCAGTATGCTAGGATAGACTGCCATGTTGGTAGGGTTATTTTTGGCATTCCAGGAGAGCCAGAGTTTTTATTTTCCAGAGGCACGGTGGAGCCATCTTCCCCAGTATTGCGGATGGCTGTAGCAGCAGTACAGTTGTCCCGGACAGTTGAAGAGTTTCCAGATGTCTTCCCAGAGGAACTTCCAGGGATGTCGCCAGAGCGGAAGATTGAGTTCACTATAGACTTGATCCCCGGGATGGCACCAGTATCAGAGCGAGTCTACAGGATGGCACCTTCAGAGTTGGAGATTTTGTACAAGATGATTGAAGAACTCAGGACCAAAGGATTCATTCGTGCAAGTGGATCGCCTTGGGGAGCCCCGATGCTTCTTATGAAAAAGAAGGATGGTACGTCCAGGCTATGTGTAGATTATCGTACCTTGAACTCAGTGACAATCAAGAACAGATACCCTCTTCCGAGGATAGATGACTTGTTTGATCAACTCAGAGGGGCTTCAGTGTTTTTGAAGATAGACTTGCGGTCAGGATACCACCAGATCAGAGTTAGAGAGCAGGACATCCCGAAGACAGCCTTTCGATCTAGGTATGGACATTGGGAGTTCCTTGTTATGCCCTTTGGAGCGACCAATGCGCCCGCAGTATTCATGGACCTCATGAATCGCATTTTCATGCCTTACTTGGATCAGTTCGTGATCGTGTTCCTAGATGATATCCTGGTCTACAGTAAGGGAGAAGCAGAGCATGAGCAGCATCTCAGAATCGTCCTTCAGACGCTTAGAGAGCATCAGTTGTATGCCAAGTTCAGTAAATGTGAGTTCTTGCTCGATCGCATTTCGTACTTGGGTCACATCATTACTCGAAGAGGAGTAGAAATGGATCCCCAGAAGATTGTGGCTATCAAGTCATGGCCAGTGCCTAGCTCAGTGGCAGAGGTTCGCAGCTTCCTTGGATTGGCCGGCTACTACCGGCGATTTGTTTCAGATTTTGTAAAGATTTCAGCGTCGATGACCCAGTTGACCCGCAAGGATGTGCAGTTTGTTTGGACAGCAGAGTGTCAGGAATCATTTGAGAAGTTGAAGCGAGGTTTGATAACAGATCCTATTTTCACACTTCCAGATGGGACCGGAGGATTCACAGTTTATTGCGATGCTTCAGGCAGAGGATTGGGGTGTATCTTGATGCAGCATGGGAAGGTAATATCTTATGCATCACGTCAACTTCGTGATCATGAGAAGAATTATCCGACCCACGACTTGGAACTGGCAGCAGTAGTGTTTGCACTTAAGTTGTGGTGGTACTACTTGTACGGAGATAGAGTGGAGATATTTACTGATCACAAGAGCCTGAAGTATGTTTTCACCCAGAAGGACCTCAATATGCGGCAGAGAAGATGGCTCGAGCTACTTGTGGACTACAATGTGGATTTGCAATATCACCCAAGGAAGGCCAACGTTGTAGCAGATGCGTTGAGCCGGAGAGCCGAAGTTTATTTCCTGACGGTACAACCAGAATTATTAGCAGATCTTCAGAAGATGGGAATTGAAGTGGTTCTTCCAACCAGCGTGGCATTGCTGGCCATTCTACAGGTTCAGTCCAGCATAGTTGAGAGGATCCGTACGGTACAGTCTACAGATTCCAGACTTCAGCGACTCAGAGCAGAGTGTGAGGCAGGAAGAAGACCAGAGTTGTGTATCCATGAAGATGGTACACTTCGGCACAGTACTCGTCTTTGTATACCCAGTAGAGATATCAGACAGGAGGTCATGGCAGAGGCTCACAGCTCGCTGTATTCTATTCATCCCGGTGGTACGAAGATGTACCGTAATATCCGTCAGTACTTCTAGTGGAATGGCATGAAGAGGGAGATAGCCCGGTTTGTCTCTCGGTGTTTGGTTTGCCAGCAGGTTAAAGCTGAATATCAGAGGCCCGCTGGACTTCTTCAGCCCTTGCCGATTCCAGAATAGAAGTGGAAGCATGTGACCATAGATTTTGTGACTGGATTGCCTAGATCCCCAGCTGGTCGAGATGCCATTTGGGTTATAGTTGACCGGCTCACGAAGGTGGCTCATTTTCTCTCATTCAGAGTTGGGCAGTCAACGACTCAGTTGGCAGAGATGTATCTCAGACAGATTGTTAGGCTTCACGGTGTGCCAGTCAGTATCATCTCGGACCGAGATTCAAGGTTTACGTCACACTTTTGGCATAGCCTGCAAGAGAGTTTGGGAACTCGCCTCCAGTTTAGCTCAGCTTATCATCCGCAGACAGATGGCCAGTCAGAGCGCACAATCCAGACTCTTGAAGACATGTTGAGGTCTTATACCCTTGACTTCGGCGTTCGTGGGAAGATCACCTGCACCTGGTAGAGTTCTCGTGCAACAATAGCTTCCAGGCCAGCATTCAGATGGCTCCGTTCGAAGCTCTGTATGGTAGGAAGTGCAGATCCCCGCTAGCATGGGACGATGTCGGAGAGAGGCAGATGCTCGGTCCAGAAATGATTGCCCAGACAGTTAAAGTGGTCAGAAGGATCAGAGATCGTCTTCGAGTTGCCCAAGATCGCCAGCGGCATTGGGCCGATGCCCATCGGCGTCCCTTAGAGTTTGCTATCGGCGACCATGTATTCCTTAGGATCTCGCCTAACCGCGACGTCATTCGCTTTGGCGTACGGGAAAAGCTTAGTCCTAGGTATATCGGGTCGTTCGATATCCTGGAGCGAGTAGGAGATGTGTCCTATCGTCTTGCTCTTCCGTCGTCGCTAAGTGAGGTGCATGATGTATTCCATGTGTCCCAATTACGACGGTACATCCCAGACCCGAGCCATATCCTAGACCATTCGGAATTGGTTGTTGGTACCAACCTTTCGTATGAGGAGAGGCCCGTGTCTATATTGGACCGGAGAGAAAAGATACTCAAGAACAAGACTATTAGCTTAGTCCGCGTTGCTTGGGGTCATCACTCTCTAGGTGAGTCAACGTGGAAGCGTGAGGATGGCATCCGATCGCGATATTCCGACTTGTTTGACTCATAAGGTATAATGTCTTCCTTATGCCTTATGCCTTCCGTCCTTGCTTGCATGCGTGATTGTTTGATTGACTGCTTAGTATAGCTTGCATATGAATAGTATGATTTGTCCATGTCTCTCTAGCTCTTTGATTAAATTCCGAGGACGGAATTCTTTTAAGGAGGGTAGAGTTGTAATGCCCATATCTCAGAACACGTATTTTGGTTAAGCCTGCATGTATCTTGGACCTATATTTTATTTTCTCAAATTCTGGCCTGTAATTGAATTTTTGGCTTGACTTGCAGATTTTTGGTTTTCTCGTAAAATGGGTTTTGACTAGGCTTGGTTTTATTTTGTGGAGTAGGATTGGTTTGGTTTAGCATGCATTGGACCACCTTAGCCTATGCTTCACCATCAACACACCACAACCACCCCCATTAAATCCTACCTAACTTTTCTCTCTCCTCTTTACTTTCATTTATTTTCCTCCATCTTCTTCTTCCTTTCCTCCACACAACACCTCCACCCATAGGCAAGTGCACCTTGCCATCAAATAAGTACCACATTTTATTTGTCTATTAGCTAGATTATGACATGGAGATCAACATTAGAACTTGACATATTTAGATTTGGAGCTTCCATTTTTTTAGATCTAGGTTTTAACCATTTTCGGAAATTCTTGGTTTTGATCTATTAAACTTTGATTTTTGCTTGTTTTGATGCTTCCATGTGGAAGAGAATTCAATTTTACCCAAGTTAGACCTTTGAAAATCTAGATTTGGTTTTGATTTGGCCAAGATATGAAGATTGGAAGTTTTTAGGGTTCTTGGACTTGCTCTCGGCCTGGAGAAGAAGACTCCAGCCTGCGCTCTTTAGCGCAGTGCTGGCCGTGCAACCTTCCCCCGTGTCGCGCTCTTTAGCGATGGTCGCTGACCGCGCAGCCCTGGCCGCTGCCCGATTGCGCACTTGGCTCCATGCGCACTTGACCCCTGCGCACTTGGCTCCATGCGTACTTGACCCCTGTGCACTTGGCTCCATGCGCACTTGACCCCTGCGCACTTGGCACCCTGCGCAGCTGAAACTCTGCGCAATCCAACCCCCTGACCCCTTGCGCAAACCATTGGCTCTTGGAGTTTTGGTTTTATTTCTTTAAGATTGGCTTCTCTTTTGTGGATTGGATTTTGGGATCTTGTTCCACACAGCACGACTATCTTGACCCAACACGACCTGACACGATTTTCAGTAATTGCTATGACTAGTACGGTTTTCGTTGTTTTCTATGATTTATGATCCTGGTACTTTCTGATTTCCTGGATAGTGACCCAAAGGGGGTACACTCTTGACTTGTAACCTGTGATTCATGATTAATCTATGTTACCTGGTAACTTGATAGTGGTCCGTGGCGGCGCACTCTTGACTTGTAACTTGTAACTTGACTCGACTTGACTTGACTTGATGCCGTTGCGATGGCTAACTTGACTTGCATAACCAACCCTGACACCGTGGGTGTTCCTGCTTGCTTGCTTGTACAATCCACTTGTCTTGTCTTGCATCATGTCTAGGACGTGACTCCCTGGTTCCCAGGGTCAGGGATTCAAACTGAATATGGGTTAGGCTAATGACTAGATCTAAGTATAGTTCATGGAGAATTTTCAGTCACAGGCAATCTCGTTATCTGGGCGCCTTAACTGGACTTGTAGCTTGCCGACGAGTAGAGCACATTTCCAGCACACTGTCATGTGTTGCACCCTCTAAGTCACCTAAGGGTATATCGTCTCCGGGGCGATGTACCCAACCATACTCTCAACCCGCGGAAGGATAACTAGTTGGTCTGCAGGGCTTGGGACTGGAAAATTCGTATTGCATCTTGTTAGTAATTAGGCTTGTGATAACCCTAGTTAGTTAAAGTAGTAAGCCGTAGTAATTGCTTGGCCGCTTGTGAATGGATGGGGTCCAGCCTGGTCTAAGTCTCGTCTAAGTCCCTATACCTGGTACTCCTGAACAAGATTGTTTTACATACTGTAACAATAATTGGGTAGTGACAAGAAACTATTCGGGCGAAGGGTTACAACCCTGGTCCTTGTTTGGTTTACGGGTTGTAACCTGGCTCCCAGAATGGTTCCACGTCCCTAGTCGTTTATTGTCCTGACGTGCTCTTTACTTGTACTTTTCTTTCATTTTCTTATGTTCTGATATGCTGGCTTTTGTTCTTATTTCGTGGCCTCCTTTGTGGCACTTGCTCTTTCTGGGGTTTGACCCAGCTGGTTTTGTGTGGCCAGATTTCGGAGCAGCTCCCGATGATCTACCGAACCTCCAGCCCGATGGTGGCGACTAGAAGGAACCCGGGCTACGAGTGGGTTTTCTATTTTGTTTCGCTCACTCTATTATAAATTATTCTTTGAGGCATTTAGCCGACGAGCACCTGTTAGCTCGATGCACTTTTACTTACTGTCTGCCTACGGGCTGTAAATATGATTAACAAATCCTAGGGTTGATCATGTATGACTTAACTCTTACTAGTCCTTTCATTTTGTATGACTAGCTTCATGATCAGCTGATATGTAATATTTAGGACGCCTTTTATTGTATATTTGGTGGTCAAACATCTTGTAACTATATTACTTGCTTGAGATTGAGACAATAGGCTTGACCTTAAGAGACTGTTGGCTTGTAGTAAACCTTCATATCTAGACAGTCGTGACCGTATAGCGAGATGGACTTCATTTCAATATACGTAGCTGGCTACGTTCTCCCCCGCTCTCCAGTATTCTGGTTCTGGGGCGTGACATTTTTTTCTTGAAGGTTGCCAGCCTTTTGCAGATGTGTGGCACCCTGCTATTTATAATAGGATAGATTTTGAACCGCATAGACGGCTTGCGGCCACGTGGCTAATTAGCACACGAAGACCCGCTCTTGGTTTGCCATCTGTCGGTTTGTTAGGATTTTGTTGCAGGAAATCTGGGTAGTTAAGGAATTGGTCAGATTGCCACGTGTCCCGTTGCGTATAACGTTTTCAATCTTCGATCATGCGGGGTCGTATGAGACTCATGTATGTGGCCTAGATCACAATTACTCCTGGCTGCCTGTAGTTCTGGAAATTTTAGGGCCTCATAAGCTGGGCCGCATGAGGTTCATGCGGCTTGGATGACGTTTTTTTGGCCGCATGGAGGCGTACGAACCCTGCTTGTGGGCGACGTCTCACGTCTTATCTTTCTTGTCGAAGTGTCAGAACTGTCATGTTTTGCCAGGACTTGTCAGCTTTATCAGTCGAACTACTCCTCCTTGGTCGCATATTTTCCTTCTACAGCTGTTCGTCGATGGGCCGCATATGTCTTTGAACAGTCATGCGGCTTTCCTTCATGCGGACCTGTTTGGCCCAAGGTCCTATGCGGCAATTTGCAATCCGCATGAACTCCATATTTTTTATGTTTCTATAAGACCCCCTTCAAAGTTTCCAAATTACAAATTTGGAATACTTTGAATAAGAAGCATGAAAAATATGCCAAGCCGTGGGGAGTCTCCAAGTTGCAGGAAGTGGTTTTCGAACTTAAGTCGCAGAGAAATACTGAGCCGCACGGGGATCCTGAGTCGCAGAACAAATCTTGAGTCGTAGGGACGCTTTGAGCCGCAGAGAGTCTGCCAGCTGTCACTGCTGCATTTAATTTTTCTGACTCGGTTGTGGATCTATTTTCGAGATGAAGCCGACGGTTACTGGGGATAAAGTTCCCAAATGTCGACTCTATCTTTAATGATCTCGAAAATGCTCAACAGTTACTGGGGATAAAGTCCTTAAACGTTGTCCCTATCTTTAATGATCTCGAGAATCGAAGAGTCTCTCTTCAGCAACTCTATAAATAGGAGTCATTCAGAAAGAGTCTTTCCTCTTTCACCTTCTTCTCCTTTGACTTCATCATACTTTCTGCTATGGCTCTAAAAGCTTCAAAGTCGATTGGTGCGACGGCCAAAGGGGAGAGACTTGCTTCCCCGTCGAGAGTGGTAGACACTCCTTCCATTCATTCCGATGTGCAACCTTCTCCCAAGGATAAGGATGGTGAGCAGATGATGACTAAAATTTCGTGCGCGGGGCTGTCATATACTGCCTCTGCTATAAACTTGGTCGATGTATGCCCTATCTCGTCTAGACCACATGTGTTCTATACGACAGGGCTGCACAGGCTGAGTCGCATAACCGCTGCTTATTCGAACTTGAACTGGCTGAGTGCCTCAAGATAAATCTGTATGAACTTTTTATGACCGAGCTGCATAGGTACCGCATGAGCACTTTATGATTGGGTCGCATGAATACTATAAGATTGGGTCGCATGATCGCCTTGTGACTGATCGGGCCGCATGAGTTTTTCATGACTGAGCCGCATGATAATAACTGAGCCGTATAAATTTTGCATGAGTGCTTCATGAAGCCGGCCTCATAACTGTGGAATGTATGAGTTCTGTTTTGGCTGGGTCGTCTAACTGGCAAGGCCGCATAACAGAGTTCTTTGTTTTCTCGGTGCTGAATCCCCCTTCTTCTTATTTTTTTATGGGGGTCTGGCTAGCAAGCTTCTTCAGGACCGGTGTCGGTGATGGAGTGAAAGTACAACATTCTGGCGCCTATATCAGAGAGCTCAAAACTTCTCATGCTTTGGAAGAGTTTTCCCCATGCCTTTTTGGCATACACATCAAACAACTCAGGACTTTTCATGCTTCGGAAGAGTTTTCCCCAGATGATAGGAAGAGCCTTTATACCTCGGAGAGTTGGACGGTGGTCAGGCATCGTTATGAACATCGCGCCTTCACGGCTCTCCAAGTAGGCAAAACCACCATCAGGGACCATGTTTTGAAGGTATGGTCCCTTGGGGGAGCGGGGCTAAGGCATCCGCAATATGAAAGGGAATATAGCATGCTATATTTACCCTCCTTCCGGCAGCTCCATGGAGATTCAACAGCTTTGTTTGCTTCTCAGTAGTAAAACATGACTTCCTTCGAGGGCCACGAAACAACTTAAAGACGAAGCGTTGTCAAACCTAACTATGTATTGCCAGATTTTCCTTTCTTTGCTGTCGATGTAGTCCTATGAATGTAACTGATCTTGAATGACCAAAGTATGCTCACTCCATTCTATCTGTGGTATTTTGTGGTGCTTGTACTAGAGGGCCTAATACAACATTTGTAAAGGACATTCCACTGGGGGATTTTTGTGGACCTATTGCCCTTTTGTGCATCTGGAAATGCGAGCAAATAGATTTGAATGATATTTTGTGGACCTACTACTCTTTGGTACACCGATGGTGTGAGTAATAGATTAGGATAATTTTTTGTGGACTTATCATCATTTTTGTGTACTGGCGATGCGAGTACTGATAATAAGTGGAGAGGAAATCAACGTATTTACTTAGAGGTAATGAGGACGTGGTAAATACGGGATAAAACAAAGCCTTCCTACTCAGAGGTAATGAGGACATGTTAGGGGTAGGCATGATAGGGATACACAGAACAACTCAGAGGTGCTATCAACGTGGAAATTCTATACATTGGGTGATTTGTTTGTGAGGGACGGGAAAATAACTTAGAGGTAATATAGACATGGTTGCTTTTTTCGTTAGGGAGTTTTGTGGACCTATTACCCTTTTTGTGTACTGACAGTGTGAGCAATAGATTAGGATAAGTTGTGTGGACCCATTACCCTTCTGTGCACCGGTGCTGCGGACAATAGATTTTGAGGCAAATTCTTGGTGGTAGAAAAGCTATGACCAGGGGGTACATAGATACGACCAAGAAAATTTATTCGGAATAATCAGAGAGTAAGTTCAGTGGTACCTGAGGGTATGTAACTCAACAATCTGGAAGATTTGAAGTCAGAGTGTAAGTTCAGCGATACCTGCAGGTATATAACTCACAATCCGAGAGATCGTTGGAAGGTGTCGTTTAGATATTGTATTTCTTGAGGAACTTGCCGCTGAAGGGCATCATGAGCAAGTCTCCATTTTGTTTTGCGAGACGGTATGCACCGTTGGAGAATACGGTCTCGATGACGAACGGGCCCGCCCACTTAGGCTGGAATTTGCCGGGGGTCTTGTGAGTCATGACCATTGGTCTGCGAATGGCGAAGACAAGATCGCCTACTTGGAATATCCTTTGCTTGACTTTCTTGTTGAAAGCCCGAGAGATGCACGCTTGGTAGAGCTCTATGCTTTGTTGAGCTTGTAAACGCTTCTCATCTAATGCTTCTAAATCCTGTAGCTGTCGGCGGTAGTTATCGTCCGCCGTTAACCGGTAGGTGGGGCCCACTCGAAGTGAAGGGATCTGTCACGACCCGCTACCCAAATTGTTGGGCCAGGCCGAGTCATGTCCAGCCTACGTTGAGATAAAACGTAGTAAGCTGTTCTAAAGACAACAGGATAAGACTAAATGTACTAACAGTTCTATAAGTGAAGAAGAATCATAAATGCTCCAAACACAAAAGTCGTCGTATATAGTAAAATATCCAAGTACAAGTGAAACTGAAATGTAAAACTGGATACATGTCCAGTTACAAAATGATGTAGTCTAATACATGTCTACTCTCAAAAGTCTAAGTAAACAAAAGACAACTAGGCGAGGTTCCCTGCAGGAACATCCTCGTAAAGCAGAGCCGGGTCCTCGACGGTAACTCCATAGTATGAGTCGCAGAGTAACTCCTCCTCAGTAAGGACACCTACAACGTTATCCTGTCAGGACGGGAGCAAGCACTAAATCTAGCAAACTAGCATATGAAACATGGAAATGAACATGAGAATGAACATGTGAGAAATAACTGGAAAGCATGGCATCACATAGTCTATCATGGCAAGGACACATATGTCATAGAGACAGATGTATATGTAATGTTTAAAACTGTAGCAGGTACGTGATCGGTCAATAGATGTACAATGTGCTGGGGGCACATAATGAAATATACTTTCGTACAAGTAAAACGGCGACAGATGTACATACGTACAAATCCGCGTTGAGATAAAGCATACGACAAGGTATACATATAAAATGTCAACCTTGCTCGGTACATATGTACGGGAGAAGGGGGCATAATCACGTACACTACTAACAGTTTCCCCATAACCCATATTCTAATCAAGTGAGAGATACATCAAGACTGTTCTAAGCATGGTAGTAACTGGAAGTGCAACATGTAGAGATCTAACTTGCTACCCCAAGGATCAGCATATAACATGGTGGGGTTTGCAGTTCATTTATGTGACAATATGTAAAGTTCGTAGAAAGTACTTGCCTCTAGTAAAGCAAAACAAAACAAGCTGCGATAACAGTGCTATGGATGTCCAGTAACTCGTCGCTGTAGAAGTAAAATATAATAACTTAGTTCTACACTAAGCTAAATCTCTAGGACACTAATTGGTGCGACACGACTTGTGACTGGGCACCTAGCCAAAATGATGACTTGGCATATGAGACCAATGTGGGGTGACACACTATGTTAACTAACTTTCTAGGGTCTTTACACTAGTGAGGGATGGGGTTCAATACGACTAAAACTCCAAATAACACAAAAAGCTACAAGTCGTAATTAATCAATAAATAAATCAAAAGATCATTGTGTTCTAACAATTTTAGAGATAGGCAAAAAGCCTAGTTTTTCTTAAAGTAAAGTACTAAAGTGATCCTTATTAATCATAGAAATTTATTATAATTTTTCTGGAATTTATTATCCAGTACAAATATTTTATAAAAATCAGTTTTCCTAAGTATACAGAAAGTGGGTTTTGGTTTCATATGCCAAACTAGTGGCAAAATAGTAAATTAAATACTACAAAAATTATACTAAATTAGCTAACTTAACAAAGTATCTAAAAACTATTTTTCCATAATTTTAGCAATACTTTAAGTATTTTTAGAAAATCAAAAACAGCAATGCACACAATAATTAATTATCTGCGTATTTTGTCCATGTATATAATTTGAACCAAAGTTCAAATACAGGACCCAAGGCCATGAATCAAGTCCAATATGACTTGTACAGGTCTTGAATGTGTGAAAACACATTTGAGCCCAAATACCCATGCTAGGCTTGGACACCAAATGGTTGCAGTAATTTAAATATACAAAAAAAATACTAAGTGGTAGAAAAGCAAAGTAAATATTAATATTTTATTTATGTGAAAACTTACAAAATAGTCATAAAAATATGACAAGTAATATTTATATATTTAAAATATACATATGTAAATATTACATAATTTACTTAGGCTAGATAATTATGTACTTAAATATATATACTTATAACATATATATATATATATATATATATATATATATATATATATATATATATATATATATATATATATATATATATATATATATATATATAGAAAAAACTTATATGTATATAAAGAAATAAATATATATAATATACATATATACATATGTATACATAGTATATATATATATATATATATATATATATATATATATATATATATGTATAAGACAACAAATATTATATAGTATGTAATAGTTTATTTATACATAAAGAAATATTCATATACATATATACACAAATATATGTATATATATTTATTTATATATATATATATAATAAAAACAAAGAAAAATAAAAGAAAAACAAAAAGAAAGAAAAAAAAACAAACAGAGGGCTCGAACTCGGCCCTCTGTGCACAGTGAGGAAGACTCGGAGCCCCTCCCGCTAGCCAGTAGGCCTGAGCGGGCTTGCTGTTAGGATGGGGCTCGGGTTTATTTTATTTAGTTTTGAATGATTTAACATATATAAAAAAAAATATAAAAACCATCCTGTGTCCTGACAGTTAAGGACACAGGGTTTTCTCGTGTCCGTGCTTCGCACGACACGCACGAGCCCTAGTTCTCGTGTCCAGCTACTGGACAAACATCCCCGTGTCCTGGCGAGTCTCTCACGTGAAATCGAGACACAGCCGACACGAAATGAAGCTGACACTTACGTGTCCGGCCGTCGAAGTGGGTTTCGGGGGTGCTGACGGGCGGAGGAGACGTCGTGGCGGTGGCGGAGTGGTGGGGGCAGTCGCCGGTCAGCCGTCGGTCGTCGGGCAGGGGTAGGTTTAGGATTTGCAAAACAAACCCTAGAGTTTAGGAAATTGCATAAAGGTCCCCGCAGTGTTTATGTGCAAAAGAAATTTGCACATAATAATTAGGAAATTGCAAACCAATATATTAACAAATCTAATAATTACAAAACAGTATTAAAACAATTCTAATAATTGCAAATTGATATTAAAACATTTAAATAAATTACAAATTGATATTTTTGTATTTTAAAACTCATTTAAAATCATTTAAAAATTCTAGAAAAATTCCTAAAAATTCCTAATAATTATATAAGGCTATAAATGACATTAAAAATTAATTAACACTAATTAAAAATGAATTTGAAAATCAGGGGCTTACAAGTCTTCCCTCCTTGAAAAATTTCGTCCTCGAAATTCACAAGGATTGAAGACCCGACAATAATCTAACATAGCAAGTAATGGAACAAAATGACTAAGGCTGCGATCGAAACTTACCTCTAAGGTATCAAGCGGGAACGGGTGGTTCCCTCGCAGCGGTTGGATCGAACAAGTAAGGGAATCTCTCTCTCATGTCCGACTCCCTCTCCCAAGTAGATTCACCTGGGGAGTGACGGCTCCAAGCTACTCGCACTAGGGGTATAACCTTGTTCCTCAGCCTCTTCTCTCTCCGGTCTAATATCTCCACTGGCTGCTCAGAAACTGTAAGGCTCGGTCCGACCTCCAACTCTGAATGATCTAGCACATGACTGGGGTCTGGAACATATCTCCTCAGCTGAGATACGTGAAAGACGTCGTAAACTCCTGCTAGGTTGGGTGGAAGTGCAACCCTGTAAGCTACCTCTCCGATCCTGCCAAGTACCTCGAACGGCCCGATGTATCTGGGGTTCAGCTTCCCTCCTCGTCCGAACCGGATCGTCCCTCGAGTAGGTGATATCTTCACCAGCACCATATCACCGTCTGCGAACTCCATCGGCCTGCGACTAGCATCAGCCCAGTGTTTCTGCCTATCCTGAGCTACTCTGAGCCTATCTCTGATCATCCCGACTTTCTCTGCTGCATCCGTGATCATCTCTGGCCCAAGCATAACTCTGTCTCCGACATCATCCCAAAAGAGCGGTGTCCGGCATCGTCGTCCATATAGCGCCTCGAAAGGAGACATACCAATACTGGCCTGGTAGCTGTTGTTGTATGAAAACTCTACCAAGTGCAGATGGCTCTCCCATGATCCTCCGAAGTCCAGCACGCAAGTCCTCAGCATATCCTCGAACGTCTGTATCGTTCTCTCGGACTGCCCATCTGTCTGCGGGTGGTACGCCGTACTGAACTTGAGCCTACTGCCCAACTCCTCCTGCAAGCTCCTCTAGTAGTGGGATGTGAACCTACTGTCTCTGTCTGACACGATGCTCACCGGCACTCCGTGTAGGCGAACTATCTGCTGCATGTATAGTTCTGCCAACTTCTCGGTGGAAAGCCCCACCTTGAAGGGTATGAAGTGCGCACACTTCGTCAGCCTGTCTACGATGACCCAGATGGCATCCTTCCCTCCTTGGGAACATGGAAGCCCTGAAACGAAGTCCATCGTAATATGTTCCCACTTTCACTCGAGAATGGGTAACGGCTGCAACAAACCAGCTGGCCTCTGGCGCTCCGTCTTGACCTGCTGGCAAACTAGGCATCTCGAGATGAAACGTGACACATCCCTCTTCATCCCGTGCCACCAAAGATGTTCCCGCAAGTCACGGTACATCTTGTTAGCACCAGGGTGAATAGAATATCTCGATCGGCGCGCCTCCTACAAAATTGCCAAACTACTAGCTCTCCCTTTGGCACGCACAATCGGCTGCCATGCCTCAGGGACCCATCCTCTGCTATAGTGAAGTCATCCAGCAATCCAGCTAATGTCGGGGGTCGAAGTCTGCGAAGGCTCTCATCTGTAGACTGTGCCTCCCTGATCTGCTCCATCAAACCTGACTGAATGTCAAGTGCCATCATCTGTATCACTGATCCTGGCTGAACTAGCTCGATACCGAGCTTCTCCAGATCCTCCTGCAAATGCCGGTCAATCATCAGGTACCATGCCATCGGATGCCTGCTCAGCGCATCCGCCACCATATTTGCCTTCCCGGGGTGATACTGTAAATCGATGTCGAAGTCCTTCATCAACTCCAACCATCGTCTTTGCCTCATGTTCAGCTCTTTCTGCGTGAACACATACTTCAAGCTTTTGTGGTCAGTAAAGATTTCCACACGCTCTCCGTATAAGTAATGTTTCCATAACTTGAGTGCAAAGATCACCGCAGCTAACTCTAGGTCATGGGTAGGATAATTCCTCTCATGAGTCCGCAATTGTCTAGATGCATAAGCAATTACTTTCCCATGCTGCTGTAGAACACATCCTAGCCCCTTCCCAGAAGCATCGCTGTATATGGTGAAACCTCCAGAACCTGAAGGTAAAGTCAGAACTGGAGCGGTCGTCAGCCTCCTCTTCAGCTCCTTAAATACCGCCTGGCAGTCCTCTGACCAGATGTACTCTGCGTCCTTCCGCGTCAGCTTCGTCATGGGTTCAGCTATCCTAGCAAAGTCCTGGATGAACTTTCTGTAATAGCCTGCTAAACCCAGAAAGCTCCTGATCTCTGAAACTGACGTCGGAGCCTTCCACGTCTCAACTGCAGCAATCTTCCTGGGATCCACCGAGCTTCCATCTCCAGTGACTACATGGCCGAGAAACTCCACTCGGTCTAAAAAGAACTCGCACTTCGGCAATTTGGCAAACAATCTCTCCTGCCTCAGAATCCCCAAAACTATCTGCAAGTGCTCTGCATGCTCCTCCGGCGTCTTCGAGTATATCAGGATGTCGTCGATAAACACCACGACGAACTTATCCAGATACTGGTGAAATGTCTTATTCATCAAGTTCATAAAGACAGCTGGCACATTTGTGAGACCAAATGGCATCACCATAAACTCGTACTGCCCGTACTTCGTGTTGAACGCCGTCTTCTGGATGTCTGCTGGCCTAACCTTCACCTGGTGGTACCCGGATCTCAAGTCTATCCTGGAAAACACCTTCGCCCCGCTCAATTGGTCGAACAAATCATCTATCCTGGGCAGAGGATATTTGTTCTTGATGGTGATGGCATTCAAGGCCCGGTAATCAATACACAATCAGACTGTACCATCCTTCTTAGGCACAAAGAGCACTGGTGCTCCCCATGGAGAAGCACTGGATCGAATGAAACCCTTTTTCAACAGGTCATCAATCTGCTCTTTTATCTCTATGGCCTCCTTGGGATTCACTCTATAGCAAGCCCGGGATACTGGTGATGAACCCGGCACTAGATCTATAGTGAACTCCACATCTCTGTCAGGCGAAAGTCCTGGAAGATCTTCTGGGAATACATCCATAAACTCCCTAATGATAGGGTGTGGCGGTGCTGTGTCCTCGACTGTAGCACAACAGTTCGGCTCTAGGCTGATCTCCGGCCCTGTCCTCCTGACACTGAATGGTGCTGTGCCTGGGGGACTGAACACAATACTACCCTCATGGCAATCTATAGATGCATGGGCATAGCTAAGCCAGTCTATCCCCAATATGATATCATAACCGGGGAGCGGCATCACAAAGAATCGCCCTCTGAACTCTCTCCCGGCTATAAAAATAGAACACCTATAGATAGATCTAATAGGCACTGGTCCTCCTCCCGTCATCACTCTACTAATCTCCGCAGTAGGTGTAGCTACTAGATGATGTTTATGCATAAACTCTAATGATAGGAAGCTATGAGATGCACCAGAGTCAAACAAACATACAGCTAGAAAAGTATGCAAATAAACATGACCTGTGATGACGTCAGCTAAGTAATCCGGCTCCGAAACCTGCTCCGGCTCTGGCTCAATGGCTAGACTATAAACCCTCCCCTGAGGTCCCTTCTGCTGCTGCAGATGCTGCCCGAACCTCTGCTGCTGAGTCGGGAGCGGTCCTCTAGTCTTCACTACTGGGCACTCTCGAATCTGATGGGTGGCAGACCCACAAGCTAAACACTGCTTCAACCTCTTCCTGCAGACGGTGTGATCATGCCCTGGTCTTCCGCAGAAAGAACATATAGCTCCCCTCTGCTGCTGCTGCTGCTGCCGGGGTCCCGGGGCTCTAACTGGCGGGGTCTGATGATGTGGTGTAGGGGGACGGTAAGTCTGCTGGGGTGGCATCGGCGCCCTCTGCTGGAAAGCCTGACGCTTGGACGGTCCCTCATGATGTACAGAAGCCGGCCTCTTGCATGACAGAAGACGCTCCTCAATACTCCGGGCCAACTCTAGGCTCTGGTAGTAGTCAGTCGTACCGTTCGCCACTATAAGGATGCCAATGTCTGGAACTAGACCATGGCAAAACCTACGGGTCATCTCCTCTGGATCAGCAACCAGACTAGGAGCAAAACGGCTCAGGCGAGTAAACTCTCCCGCATAGTCATCAACAGAACGGTTCCCCTGCTGGATGTTCTGGAATCGTAGCCCCATGGCTACTCTAGCAGTGGTCGAGAAGAATTTCTTCTTGAACTGGGTCTTGAACTGGTCCCAGGTGGCTCTACCTCTCGCGAACAACGGCTCATTCCTGAACCAGACTCCGGCTAAGTCTATTAGCAGAAATCCTGCTGCCTCGACCTGAAGGTCATCCGGCATCCTAACTCCCAGAAGCTTCCTCTCTACAGAATCTAGCCAGTCATCAGCTACTACTATGCCCTCAGTCCCTGAGAACTCCTTGGGATTCAGACCCATGAAGTCCTTGACCGTCCCCGCTCTCTGCCGTGGCTCTACATGTGGTGGGACCACGGGACGTCCCTCAAAACGCTCCATGCTCTGGCGGAGTAGGGTAGTCTGCTCCTGATGGGTCGTTAGGAACCCCTGGATCAGTGTGAGCAGCTGGGTCCCGTCGAGTGTGACGGAAGCCTGGGTGGGTATAGTGATAGGGGGTGGTGGAAGTATCGGGTCCTGCCGGGCCTGGGATGTGGAAGGTGGTATCTGGGTCTGTGGATCTGTGGAGTGGGGAAATATGGTAGGTGGAGGTGTATCAGTCAACCGATCAGCTGACTGGATATGGAGGGCCCCATTCTCGGGGGTGACATACTGGGACGAGCGAGTAAGCACCATCTAAATTACATAAAAAGACTTATAAGGACTTATTTAAAGTAAGTAATCATATGCAAGAAAATCTAATTATAATAGCAAACATGTGATGTATTTCCTATGTTGCAATCCTAGCATTCCTCTAAGTGTTCTAAGCGTCTTTCCTAATGTTGTCTAATTACCTTAAGTTCCTAATTGCAGGCATGCTTGGTACAATAACGTAACCAAACAGTTTAGTCAGGACCTGCATGGGCCACCACTAAAAATATGTCACGACCCGCTACCCAAATTGTTGGGCCAGGCCGAGTCATGTCCAGCCTACGTTGAGATAAAACGTAGTAAGCTATTCTAAAGACAACAGGATAAGACTAAATGTACTAACAGTTCTATAAGTGAAGAAGAATCATAAATACTCCAAACACAAAAGTCGTCGTATATAGTAAAATATCCAAGTACAAGTGAAACTGAAATGTAAAACTGGATACATGTCCAGTTACAAAATGATGTAGTCTAATACATGTCTACTCTCAAAAGTCTAAGTAAACAAAAGACAACTAGGCGAGGTTCCGTGCAGGAACATCCTCGTAAAGCAGAGCCGGGTCCTCGGCGGTAACTCCATAGTATGAGTCGCAGAGTAACTCCTCCTCAGTAAGGACACCTACAACGTTATCCTGTTAGGACGGGAGCAAGCACTAAATCTAGCAAACTAGCATATGAAACATGGAAATGAACATGAGAATGAACATGTGAGAAATAACTGGAAGGCATGGCATCACATAGTCTATCATGGCAAGGACACATATGTCATAGAGACAGATGTATATGTAACGTTTAAAACTGTAGCAGGTACGTGATCGGTCAATAGATGTACAATGTGCTGGGGGCACATAATGAAATGTACTTTCGTACAAGTGAAACGGCGACAGATGTACATACGTACAAATCCGCGTTGAGATAAAGCATACGACAAGGTATACATATAAAATGTCTACCTTGCTCGGTACATACGTACGGGAGAAGGGGGCATAATCACGTACACTACTAACAGTTTCCCCATAACCCATATTCTAATCATGTGAGAGATACATCAAGACTGTTCTAAGCATGGTAGTAACTGGAAGTGCAACATGTAGAGATCTAACTTGCTACCCCAAGGATCAGCATATAACATGGTGGGGTTTGCAGTTCATTTATGTGACAATATATAAAGTTCGTAGAAAGTACTTACCTCTAGCAAAGCAAAACAAAACAAGCTGCGATAACAGTGCTATGGATGTCCAGTAACTCGTCGCTGTAGAAGTAAAATATAATAACTTAGTTCTACACTAAGCTAAATCACTAGGACACTAATTGGTGCGACACGACTTGTGACTGGGCACCTAGCCAAAATGATGACTTGGCATATGAGACCAATGTGGGGTGACACACTATGTTAACTAACTTTCTAGGGTCTTTACACTAGTGAGGGATGGGGTTCAATACGACTAAAACTCCAAATAACACAAAAAGCTACAAGTCGTAATTAATCAATAAATAAATCAAAAGATCATTGTGTTCTAACAATTTTAGAGATAGGCAAAAAGCCTAGTTTTTCTTAAAGTAAAGTACTAAAGTGATCCTTATTAATCATAGAAATTTATTATAATTTTTTTGGAATTTATTATCCAGTACAAATATTTTATAAAAATCAGTTTTCCTAAGTATACAGAAAGTGGGTTTTGGTTTCATATGCCAAACTAGTGGCAAAACAGTAAATTAAATACTACAAAAATTATACTAAATTAGCTAACTTAACAAAGTATCTAAAAACTATTTTTCCATAATTTTAGCAATACCTTAAGTATTTTTAGAAAATCAAAAACAGCAATACACACAATAATTAATTATCTGCGTATTTTGTCCATGTATATAATTTGAACCAAAGTTCAAATACAGGACCCAAGGCCATGAATCAAGTCCAATATGACTTGTACAGGTCTTGAATGTGTGAAAACACATTTGAGCCCAAATACCCATGCTAGGCTTGGACACCAAATGGTTGCAGTAATTTAAATATACAAAAAAAATACTAAGTGGTAGAAAAGCAAAGTAAATATTAATATTTTATTTATGTGAAAACTTACAAAATAGTCATAAAAATATGACAAGTAATATTTATATATTTAAAATATACATATGTAAATATTACATAATTTACTTAGGCTAGATAATTATGTACTTAAATATATATACTTATAACATATATATATATATATATATATATATATATATATATATATATATATATATATATATATATATATATATATATATATATATATATATATAGAAAATACTTATATGTATATAAAGAAATAAATATATATAATATACATATATACATATGTATACATAGTATATATATATATATATATATATATATTTATTTCTTTATATACATATAAGTATTTTCTATATATATATATATATATATATATATATATATATATATATATATATATATATATATATATATATAAGACAACAAATATTATATAGTATGTAATAGTTTATTTATACATAAAGAAATATTCATATACATATATACACAAATATATGTATATATATTTATTTATATATATATATATAATAAAAACAAAGAAAAACAAAAGAAAAACAAAAAGAAAGAAAAAAAAAAGAAAACAAACAGAGGGCTCGAACTCGGCCCTCTGTGCACAGTGAGGAAGACTTGGAGCCCCACCCGCTAGCCAGTAGGCCTGAGCGGGCTTGCTGTTAGGATGGAGCTCGGGTTTATTTTATTTAGTTTTGAATGATTTAACATATATAAAAAAAATATATAAAAACCATCCTGTGTCCTGACAGTTAAGGACACAGGGTTTTCTCGTGTCCGTGCTTCGCACGACACGCACGAGCCCTAGTTCTCGTGTCCAGCTACTGGACAAACATCCCCGTGTCCTGGCGAGTCTCTCACGTGAAATCGAGACACAGCCGACACGAAATGAAGCTGACACTTACGTGTCCGGCCGTCGAAGTGGGTTTCGGGGGTGCTGACGGGCGGAGAAGACGTCGTGGCGGTGGCGGAGTGGTGGCGCTGGGGTCGGCGTGACAGGGCGAGTCGACTGGTGGTGGTGGTTGGCGGTGAAGGTCGTCGGTTGGGGCGGTGCAGCGTTCGCCGGAGTAGGGTTAGGGTTTGGGGGTTCGTCGGGGAAGAAGAGGGCAGCGGTTAGTCGTGGAGGAGATTTAGGGTTAGGGTTTAGTTCAGGGGGAGAGGGGGTCATTTATAGGGTCTTTAGGGCGGTGGGGGAGCTGTGCGCTGGCCGAAAATGGTGGGGGCAGTCGCCGGTCAGCCATCGGTCGTCGGGCAGGGGTAGGTTTAGGATTTGCAAAACAAACCCTAGAGTTTAGGAAATTGCATAAAGGTCCCCGCAGTGTTTATGTGCAAAAGAAATTTGCACATAACAATTAGGAAATTGTAAACCAATATATTAACAAATCTAATAATTACAAAACAGTATTAAAACAATTCTAATAATTGCAAATTGATATTAAAACATTTAAATAAATTACAAATTGATATTTTTGTATTTTAAAACTCATTTAAAATCATTTAAAAATTCTAGAAAAATTCCTAAAAATTCCTAATAATTATTTAAGGCTATAAATGACATTAAAAATTAATTAACACTAATTAAAAATGAATTTGAAAATCAGGGGCTTACAGGATCTAAGTTTCCAATAGGAGGACTGCCTCGCTCCCGTAGACCAAGGAGAACGGTGTATTTCCTGTAGCCGTCCGAATTGTCGTCCGATATGCCCATAGGCACTCACCGAGTTTTTCATTCCAGTCACGTTTGTTTGCAGACACGAACTTTTTGAGGAGCTTGATTATGGTTTTGTTGAATGCTTCAGCCAGACCATTGGCCGAGGGATTATATGTTGTCGAGGCCATGTTCTGAATTCGATTCTTATCACAAAATCGATAGAAAGCATGGCTTGCGAACTGCGGACCATTGTCGTGGATAATCCTCTGGGGCAGTCCAAAACGGTAGATGATGTGATGTTTTATGAAGCTAATCACGTTCGATGTCTTGACCTCTGCCAACGGAACAGCTTCTGCCCATTTAGAGAAGTAATCGGTGATTGCAAGTATGAACCGATGCCCTCTAGACGATGGCAGGGTGATTGGCCCAATGACGTCCATTTCCCATGCTTCGAATAGCCAAGAGGCCACTATCGGGTACAAGAATTCAGATAGCATATGTATGAAATCTACATGGATCTGGCAAGCCTTGTATTTTTTTGCATAATCAACTGCATCTGCGACCATTGTGGGCCAGAAATAACCCATCCGGTGAAGACGATCTTGTAATTTCGGGCCAGGTTTGTGAGCCCCAGTAGTACCGTCATGAGCTTCACGTAGGGCTTCTTTGGCTTCTACACTAGACAGGCATCTTAGTAGTAGCCCATCATAGGATCGCCGATGTAATATTTTCGTCTCCGTATCGTAGAAGAATCTGAGGGAGCGTCTTCTGATTGAGGTAGCTTCCTTCATATTCTCTGGCAGAATTCTATAGATCGCAAAGTCATTGAACGGGCGTCTCCAGTCTTGTATGTCGTTGGTTATCTGGGCAGAGCAACTCATACCCAGTTTAAGATTGTTCCTAGGGTAGACCAGTTCATGGCCTATTACATCGACTAGATGATGAGCATTATTTGGCAGTGCCAAAGAAGCGGCGAGACCGGCCAGGGCATCGGCTTCGATATTTTGAAGTCTAGGAACGTGTTCTATAAAGAACACCTCCAAGGTTGAAATGATGGCCACTACTGTCTGATAATAGGGAATCAGGTCCTCATTATGAACCTCGTATGAACCTCAGATCTGTTAACAACTAACTGTGAGTCACCATAAGCTTCTAGGTATCTGATTCCCACTTCTGCCGTGACTTGGAGTCTAATGACTGGAGTGTTATATTCGGCTGCGTTGTTCGAATAGGGTTCTGTAAGAGAATGCGCCCGATTGACTACTTGTCCGAAGAGAGAAATTAATACCACCCCGACTCCGGCGACGATATCACCTTGTGGCCCCGTTCTTGAAGCACCGTCGAAGAACATCCGCCAAATGGCATCGTGCGAAGTCAGGTTCGAGGCGACGACTTCATCAGGAATTTTTTTGTAAATTATGGCTGTTTCTGAGCCAGGATGGGTTGCTAGGAAGTCAGCCAGGGCTTGACCCTTGATAGATTTCTGCGGAACAAAAACCATGTCATAAGGGGATAGTAGTATCGCCCAAGTGGCTAGACGAGAACTGAGTGCGCCAGGAATGGTCATGAGAACCCTGAGGGGATTGACTCATGAAATCACATGGATGGTCTGCCCTGTCACATAGTGTCGTGTTTTCTGAATGGTGAACACTAGGGCAAGGCACTCCTTTTCTACGGTAGTGTACCTATGTTCAGGTCCTACCATCATCCGGCTGAGATAGTAAATGGCTTGTTCATGTCCCGTATCATTATTCTGGGCTAGCAGAGCGCCGAGGGAATGTTCCATCGCCCGTATATAGAGCAGAAAGGGCTTTTCGGTGACCGGGGCTACCAGAACTGGCGGATTCATCAGGTACTCCTTAATATCATCAAATGTACGCTGACATTCCTCGTTCCATATAAAAGAGACACCTTTCCTCATGAGTTGAGTGAAGGATTGGCATCGCCCCGAAAGGTTAGATATAAACCTCTTGATATAGGCCAGTCTTCCCTGAAGGCTGCAGAGTTCGCGGAGGTTCTTTGGTGGGTTCATCTCCAGGATTGTTTTTGTTTTGTCGGGATCTATGTGAATGCCCCGAGATGTAATGACAAAGCCCAAGAACTTTCCACTGGACATCCCCAGAAAGGACTTGGTAGGATTCATCTTCAGGTTGTGTGCCCGCATGAGGTCGAACACTGTTCTCAAGTCATATAAATGATCATTTTTGGAGCGGCTCTTGACGGTGATGTCGTCTACGTAACATTCCACCGTCTTGCGCAAATGATCTCTGAAGATGACACTCATAGCCCGTTGATATGTTGCACCGGTATTCTTCAAGCCAAAGGGCATGACCGTATAACAATATACGCCGATCGGCGTTCGGAATGATGTATGCTTCTCGTCATCAGGAGCCATCTTGATTTGATTATATCCCGAAAAGCCATCCATAAAGGACATGCGTTCAAAGCCGCACGTATTATCGATCATTATATCGGTGATCGGAAGAGGGAATTCATCCTTAGGGTATGCCGCATTCAGATTGCAAAAATCGATACAGATTCGGATTTTTCTATTCTTTTTATGACTGGTACTACATTGGCTACCCAGTCTGGGTGCTACTCTTCATGGATGAAACCGCTAGCTATAAGCTTGTTCACTTCCGTCTCGATGGAATTCATGATATCTGGACGAAATTGCCGCTGCTGTTGCTTAACTGGTTTTGCGTCCGGATAGATGCTGAGCTTATGGAGTGCAATCTCGGGGTTCGGCCCTGGCATGTCTTCGTAGCTCCAAGCAAAGATGTCGATGTATTCTCTGATGAGTTGTAATAACGACTCCCGCTCGTCGTCTTTCAGACTTTTACTGACAAAGATTGGCTTTGGAGAGGATTCATTGTCGAGGTTAACTTGCATAACCTCTTCTTCAGTGGAAGGATCACGAAGTTTGAAGCATTTCTCCCATTGTGCATCTAGTTGCTGGACCCACGACTCCAACTCAAGAGGTTCAAGTAGGTCTTCATCTTCTTCTTCGACATCAGCGGATGTCATATTGGAAGATAATATCTGTCTGAATATATCCCCAATACTGCTATCGGAGTCATAAATGGGTTACTCGGACGAATGGGAGTGCCACTCACATTCTTTGTCCGAACTTTCGGGCGTTGTAGGTGGAGTAACATACCCGAGGCCACGTCTGGATTTGTGATAATGATCCTGAGGCTTCCCTACCGGTACCGGCGGCTGTAGAGGCAATCGTCGACCACTGCCATAATTTAGACCCAGAGTAGCCTCCATGTCGTACCCCTGCTTTTGCATGAAGTACTTGGCTTGAGGACTATATAAGTAGAGCGGTAGTCTTCCAGCTTCGGGTTCGAGGTCGGACTCTTGTGGCGTGAAAGATTGTGGACCTTTTTTTTGGCCAAAGATGATTGCGTGATCCCATCATCTTCTGTCTGAGACCGGGAAGTAAGCACCTTTTATGGGAGTAAGTCGATTTGAGGTATGGACAGTTGTCACCTGTGTGTGCAGGCTAACGTCTAGATAGTCCTGTATGGCATACGTTAGATTAGGCTTATCATACTCAGAATAGTCTAACGGCACCCTCTTATTGATAAAATAAGGAATTTTGTCCACCGGGATTATATCATTAGGAGAGGGGTTATCCGCATGTGTAACCACATATTTGGCGAGTTCTCCGTCTTCCTTGGCTACCCCCTGCGAGCTTAGAGTTTGGGCCGCTATCTTGGGTAACTTGACCACCAAGGGTTCTGCTTGAGGTATTGATCTGCCTGGGAGTGTTGGATCAACACTTGGCTGCTGGCTCGTCTTGGGAAGATGGATGACCATCGGCTCAGCAAGGGGTTTTGTGTCTTCTAGTCGTCTTGGAGCAGATTTTGGCAATCGGATTACCATCAGTGTTACCGAGGGCTTCGCATCTTCCTGTTGCCTTTGATTGGACTTTGGCAGCCGGATCACCATTGGTCCAATAACAAGTTTTGGCTTCTGACTGGATCTCGGGAGACGGATGACCATTGGTTCTGACTGCGCAGGTATGACAGGAGAATCGAGCACCTCTTTATGTAAGGTTGCGATAAGAGGTGCAGCCCTGTCCGGTTTGCGGGGTTGGAGACGGATTCTCAAGGGTTCTTCTGGCCCTATGATGGCCTCCGGTTCGTCCGTTATATGTTTCCTAGATTCGTCATATAGACAAGCCTCCGATGAGTAATAAGATTCAACCCCTTTGAAGGGATCAATGTCGGCGAACTCGATCTTCACGGAACCGTGTTTACTGACATATTTAAAATACTGGTGAAGGGTGGATGGCACGATCATATAGTCATGTATCCACGGACGTCCCAGGAGGATGTTGTAGGAGGTGTCTGTATCTATGTCGTAGCAGGTAATTTCCGTCCTCAGGTCTCCAATCTTGCACTTCAACCGGATCTTCCCTAGGGGATAGGTTCTCCATGAGTTAAACCCGCTAATGGCAGTATTGGTTGCTGCTAGCCGGTGCATAGGGATGCCAAGAAGTTGGAGCAGGCTTTTCAGGATGATGCTTATTGACGATCCCGGGTCGATATGCATCCTATCCACCTTGATGTTGCCTATGTAACCAGTGTAGTACAAGGGGCGATCATGTAAGTTAGTCTTAATCAACATGTCTTACGGAGAAAATACGATGATGGACATTGCATCTGTGCTATCGCCGTCCTGTAGATCTGCTGGTGGGTCTTCCCCTGGAGGCTTGACCTGAGCTAAATAGGCATCAGCATTCTGGAGTGCTTCGTTTAATGCAACACGAAGATCCTTGGAGAGCCTTAGGAGCTCGTATAGCGACAACTTTGCTAGCATATTAGCCAATTGTGCTAATATGTCGAAGTTGTAAGGTCTCTCCAGTCCCTGAGGTACATCACTACGGAGTGGCCTGTCGAAGCGGGTCTCCCTTGCCTTGGACTTATCCGCCAGTGGAGGCTGAGATGGCCTTGGAACATCAGAGAGAGGTATTGTTGCTGGCTGAGGATCCTCGGCTGGACTATCCCGTACGGGCTGGACTTGTGCTCCAGACCAGGTAACAACATATGCAGCTTCTTCAGCTTTAGCTAAAATTGTATGGCAGGCTCTAGACTTCCTGCCCTTCTTCTTGTTGGTAGTAGATGACACCCCCTGGGTAACTTCGGGCACCAAGTCTGGATGCACCCACATGATCTCTCCTCGCGATGTGGTGAGGGATACCAATCCAGATGTCTGCCTCCGGGCGGGTGGAAGATTAGTAACCTCCATCGTTGCCCGGGGGACAGGTATTACCCCGTCTGGAGTACTTATCGGAGGGAAGTTGCCGAACTGAATAGATACCATGTTCGTCGCCACGGTAACCTCTTCAAAGTCTATCGACAGAGCTTTGGAGTCGATAAGACTCTGAATGTACCGCTTTAATTGAAAGCAATCCTGGGTGGCATGATGGACATAGCGGTGGAAGTGACAGTACTTTGGGTCCTCTATTTCTGCTGCTCGGGGCTCGCATCTTGGTGGAGGGAGTTGGATCCTACCCCCTTGCAAGAGCATATCGAAGATAGGTTTGACATGACTATCTTTGAATGAGTAGTTGATTTGGGCCACTGACCTTCTGCTTGTTTTTGTTCGGGCTTCTGAGTCGCATCAGTGACCATGGCCTATTTGTCCTTATTGTCCCGATTGGCGGTAGCGCCACTGTTGTTGTTACTAGAGGTGGGACCAGGACGTCTGCCTTTATCTTCTCCGTCTGGGATGTGTAACCCCAGCTGGAGAGCCTTCTTCAATTTTGCCTCCGCATTGGTAGCACTTATGATAAAGGTCGTCCAATCCCTGAACTGATCGTCACCCATCCAGAGGCTAATTACAGGAAGCAGCTTCTTCTGGCAGATTTCAATCAGGGAGCTCTCGGGATTGCCCTGAGGCAATCTCATCGCGGTTTGGCAGAACCGTTCGATATAGTTCCTCGTCAGCTCCCTCTCTCCTAAAATGACGTCCATGAGAGATGACATCGTCACATCATGCCCCACCTCATAGAATCTCTCCAGGAATATGTGCTTGAAGCCATCAAAAGAATGGATACAGTTGTCGGGGAGGTTGCGGTACCAGTCGAACGCGATCCCCTCCAATGCTCTGATGAATAATCGCGTGAGGATGGCATCACTATGCGACAAGTAGTCGGTGGTGACTTCAAAGTAAGTCTTGTACCGACTAGCAGAGGTCTTCCCATCATAAGAATCGATATGGAACGGCTTGTACCATGGTGGAAAAGGTACGTCCCTCTATGCGACGGGATATGGCTGCCGTATTCTGAGATCCTGAGAGGAGTCTCGGGCATTGAACATCACTCGAAGCTCCTGGACTTCCCTCCTAGCCTCCTTGGCTTCATCTGTAGCTGAAGGAACGGATGGTGCTACGGGATCATTACTCAAAGAAGGGGCGGTCGTGTTGGAGTCTGCGTTGACTGCGGGTCCCAAGCTTGTTTATCCGGGTGTCCTTGCTGGTTGAGCTGGCAAGGCGGCTTTGATCTCATCCACCGACTTGACTAAGGACTGGAGTATGGCTTCGAGCACTTCTAGCCGTTGTCGGTCGGAAGGAGCTTCATGATCATCGTCAGTCATAAAGACTGTCCTCACGTAGGTTGAGGTGGAAGGGATTGTGGCAGAGGTACTCTCGGTGTCGTACCCTTGTATAGAGAAATCGTCAGGGAATATCGGAATATCATCTTCGTCAGACTCGGAAGGGGTGCTACCCCCTGTGTAGGAAGCCGCATCGTCTTGGCGAGGGTGGTGGCCCTCAGGGAAATCCGATTCTTTTGCAGAGTTCTGGGGGATCTCTACCCCTTGCGTGTGCTCTTGGTACATCGGGTTGTCGCATACATTGAGGGGGCTGCTACCCCCAGCTTCATCTACTCTCAAGGAGGCTGAAGACGCACCCTCATGTGCCGGAAGCTTTTTCTTGGATCGAGTGCCTAAATAGACACCTCCTGTGGTTGATGGGACCCTCCAGATGAGGGACTCCTTGCAATACTGGACGAGATGGCCGGGCTGGAAGAGCCTGTCTTCTTTCCTCCCTTCCCAGGAGGAACTTTTTGAGTTGAATTACAGAAGGCGAAAGGAAACTCTTCGTCCCCTGGAATTTATACCTATCGGACAGGTGCTGGCTGCTGTAGTCGTTGGAAAACTGACTGTCGATCTTCAGGCGCTGCTGATTTGTTACAGCAGCAGTTGATGATGACTTGAGTGCAACGATGCCCCGAGAGGGACTCATTGCATGCTGACGCTGCCGTCTTGCGCTTGTGAGTAATCACGCCACATAAGTCGGTAGGTAGCTGCTCTGTCTTTGCACCAAACTTGTGAACTCGGGGATCCCGAGCGCACGAGTGCTTAGGCATGATATTTGCTCCCTGATCCGTGGCTAGTAAAAACACTTGCTCTGGATCTTTAGAGGGAGACTTTAAAGACCCACCCTGTCCGTTAGCCCTGGGGGACTGGACGCGGGTGGTTCTGTACAACTTTCCATCAGGAGCCCGTATAACAGTTAACGGGGCCCACTGACAGTCAGCGACTTGGACAGTTGACTGGGCTGGTTGAGCCCGCACTGCCCTAGACCTTTTTTACTTAGCGCCCAAAGGTGCATAGTAAAAAAAGTCCAGACTGATACATCCCGCATCTTTAGTGGGCCGTATGGCGTCGGGCCCGCATGAAAGGCGGTCGAACACAGAGCTTCTGGTAGGGCCGCATGAGACGTCCTGTCTGTGGGCAGGATTGGTCGTCGCATGGACCATCTTCTTACGGCTAGAGCTTGCTGCCGCATGGATCATCTTCCTGCGACGAGAGTTGGCTGCCACATGAGTTGTCTGCCTGCGGCCAGGGTTGGCTGTTGCATGGGCAGACTGCCCATCTCCTCTTTGCGGCCTCCTCTTTTTCCGCATAGAGTTCCCTTGTGCCCCCAAAAACTCAGCATCGTAGTATTTTTCTCTGCTGGATTTGGGGACAGTGGGGTTCTCTGCGGTCGAAAATAGAGCCACAGGAGAGTTTCGGTCACCGTCTTGGGCTGCAGAAGGTGCTTCTTCGAGAACTTGGTCAGGGGCAACAGTTTTGTGCACCGACGCCTTGCGAGTCCTCTTCGGGTTGGCTCGCTTCTGAGATGGGCTGGCGCTCCCTTCAGAGAGCAATTCTTCGAAGGCTTGTTGGTCGAAGCGGACCACAAGTATCTGCTGTGTAGAGCCGAGCTTGGACGCGTCAGATTGCGTCACCAACTTCTCATCAGAAGAGAAAAAAGTCTCCAGCAGATTCGCCATCGTGTTTGCCATAAAAAATCAACAACAGGTATTACAGAACACTGGAATTGATTGCAAACTCGCTTGTACAAAGAAGAGCCTAGAAAGAAAGCCTAGGAAACAATCTAAGTACAATTATTTAGTTTTGATTCTGTAGGTGACGGTGGAGGCTCGAGAAAGTGCTATCAACTCTGCCTTACTCCGTGGACTATCTGATACAGTCTCTAGCACGTGAAGATATTGTTTTTTTCTTGAAGGTCGCCAGCCTTTTGCAGGGGTGTGGCACCCTGCTATTTATAATAGGATGGAATTTGAACCGCATAGACGGCTTACAGCCACGTGGCTGATTAGCATGCGAAGATCCGCTCTTGGGCTGCCATCTGTCGGTTTGTTGGGATTTTGTTGTACCAAATCTGGGTAGTTAAGGAATTGGTCAGATTGCCACGTGTCCCGTTGCGTACAACATTCTCAGTCTTCGATCGTGCGGGGTCGCATGAGACTCATGCATGTGGCCTAGATCACAATTACCCCTAGCTGCCTGTAGTTCTGGAAATTTTGGGGCCGTATAAGCTGGGCCGCATGAGGTTCATGCGGCTTGGATGACGCTTTTTTGGCCGCATGGAGGCGTACGAACCCTACTTTTGGGCGACGTCTCACGTCTTATCTTTCTTGTCGAAGTGTCAGAACTGTCATGTTTTGCCAGGACTTGTCAGCTTTATCAATCGAACTGCTTCTCCTTGGTCGCATATTTTCCTTCTATAGCTGTTCGTTGATGGGCCGTATATGTCTTTGAACAGTCATGCGGACCTGTTTGGCCTAAGGTACCTATGCGGAAATTTGCAATCCGCATGAACTCCATATTTTTTATGTTTCTACAAGCATGTTGAGAGCAATCTCTCTTCATGTCAAGGAGCAAGAGCACCAACAGAGCTTACCAATCTCTGGCGGCGACGCAGCCTAGCATAGACGGTCGCTGGCAGCGAGGCTCGAAGGCGCACGAGAGGATGTCGCCAGAGCAGATCTGGCGACTGCGACGGCTCGACATCGGGGAAAGACGGCCTGGGGAGCGGCGGTGCATGGCTATGGTTGTGTGTGGAGGTCGATCCACGATGAAGCTTATGGCGACAGTGAGAAGAAAAGGGTGGCCGGGGCCAGGGTCGACTAGATCTGGGTGTTGGCTGCTCGGATCCGGCGGTGAAGGAGGCGGTGGACATGGGATCTGGCCAGAGGAGTGGTCGGGGAGCGCGGATCTGGCGGCGACGATAGATATGAGTTACGACGGCGCACAGGAGGGTCGGAAAGGCACGGGTTCATCGGAGATGAGGTTAGGTGGTGTTAGTGGTGGTGTTTGTGACTTGGCTGGCCGATTTGGGTTGCCAGAGGTTAGAGGGACATAGGCGGTTGGTGTACTCGGTGGTGGCGGTTGGTGGTCTTAACCACTAGAGGTGGCAGTAAAGGCGATCGTAAGAGTGGGAGTTGGCCGGAGGGTGAGGTCGGTTGGGGGAGGCCAGAACTGGCATGGCCAGATCTGGTAGCAGTGGTAGAGGTGGCGGCGATGGCAGCTCGTTTGAGGTAGAGGGGCCAGAAGCGGCGGATGGTGGGGTGCACTACCAAACCTATTATGTTATGTTTGGGATACTGTTATGGCTATGTCAACCTTACCAAACCTATTATGTTAGTCATGATATACGACTACACTAGCCAAGACATGCTTCCTAGTCAATACGCATAACAAAAGTAAACCATGACTAAGGCTATTCGTCAATTTTTTTTGCATAATTAAATATATAAAAAATTAAAAATAAATAAAATCTCCTAAAATTTTATTAAATCCGAAATAAGAAGTTTAAAGAAATCTGGGGTTTCACAATATTCTACTCAACTTATAAAAATTTTGTCCACAAAATTAACCAATCATAATGTCAAATAATAAATATGTAAGTACAAAAGAAAAGCTAAGTATGCCAAGCCGGACCTCAATTCTGAAAAGGTGCGAAGGTGGTTATGAACGAAATCCTAATTTGATGTCACATTCTAAAAGATATGGAACACAAAGTTCAAGGCTCTACCCAACTTGTAAAAATTGGTTAGCCGAGAAATTGCAGTTACAAGAATTTTGAGGTCAAATTCTAAGAAAAGAGATGAGAATATTAGGTGCTTCTAACCATAGTCACGGACTATAAAGGAACCTAGATATCATCATGGTGTTCTGGATCAATAAAAGGAGATCTTTTATCAATTTGACTTTTCTCCGATATAGGCCATGCTTCAACATGACAGTAGGAAGGGTCTTGGTCAAATATGTTTGGAATGAGTTGGTACTGAGGATTTTCGTTCATCGTATATCGTAGGTGTCGGGGTGATAAGATCTAATAATTTATGGAACAAAAAAAATTGTTGGTCAATTAGATAGAAATTTATAATAAGTATAGGGGACTTTCCTATAAAATTAGGTTCGAAGATAAGGCATTAAGTTGGCATATGGGTAATTGAAGTCATAAGACTAGTGTGTGTGAGGAGTCAATATTTTAGGGTTTGGGGGGGTGGAAATCCCTATTTTACTAGGTATTTGTAAAGATAGGTGGGGAGAGTTGGGGGCTGATGTAGTCTTTGGTTGCGGATGGTTTGGTAGGTTTATGGACTCCACAGTAAAAGGTACGAGTGATCAAAGTTTTTAGAAGATTTGATGGATCTAATTTAGGAAAGTTTTATGGTTGATGTGATCTTGGTGTAAATCTTTATTAGCCTAAATAAAAGTGATAAAAATCAATCAAAGATAAATTAGGTTAGGGTAACCTAGATTAGGCTCTACCACTTCTAGTCTGGTTAGTTTTGGGTAGGTGTAGGCTAGTTGGGTTCCAAAAGCCTGAAAATGCATCTTTTCTGACCTTTGTGTATAAGTAGCACATGGGGAATCAATTAAGTAGCACACTAATGGCATGTGCATAGTGTGCTTCGAGTAGATCATATCCATATATTGGGTTGAAAGGTTCTGGTCAAAGTGGAGCCACCAGTTTAAATTGGAATTGTCAACGATTGCACGGTAAATGCTAAAATTGAGACTTTTACTCGAATGTTGTGCATTAAAAACAATGCACAAGGAGATGTATTTGAGTCGGACATGATAGGCATAAATGACGCAGACTTATCTAGGTCATGCGTATCAAAAAATTTAGAAGGTAACAGCTAGTATTGTGCTCCAAATATCAAAGTCGCAGTAGAAGATATAAAATGATATGAATAGAAAAATGGATGTTATGAACCACTAATTGATTATCATATTTGGAACCAATTTGTCCCAATCACTTTCTAATCAAGAAAAACTCTAAAACTTCTAGAAGGGGCTTACAATCTATCCACCATAGGACATTTGGTTCTCAAAATTAACGAAGCACGATATAAAAGGATATAAAAATTAATCTCAAAAGAAATCATATATGACTAGTGTAGGAAGAGTCAAGTCATAGTAACTAAGTCAAGGTAATTCGAATAGGAAAGAACTGGTACCACTATAAAAATTTGTCAGATTAGCGACGTCTAAATACGTCGCTAATCTGAGCAAAAACGTCGCTAAATCAATTTAGCGACGTTTAGGGCAACGTTTCAGGAACGACGGAAAAAAATGTGTCGCTAAACGAGAAAACGTCGCAAAACGTCGCTAGGGCGACGCTATTTCGCGACGTCAATGACGTCGCTAATTAGCGGCATTATTTGCGACGTTTGTTATTTGACGCTAATCAGCGACGAAAAAGGCGACGTTATAGCATGGTCGCAGTTTAGCGACAGTTTTGCGACATTTTGGCGACGACGAGCTGACATCAGATTTGGTGCCACGTGTTGCCACGTCAGAATTTAGCGACACTTTTAGCGACATTTCCTGACATCGCTAAATGTAGCGACGAATAGTAACGTCGCTAAAAACGTCGCTAAATTAAAAAAATAAAAAAATAGGTTCCAGAAAGCAAATGATGCTGGAGCTGGAGCCCGAGCCAAAATGCAGAATACAAAATACAAAATCCAATCCCTGGGTTCGCCGACCCCCTCGGTGGAATACTCAACACCGGCACACACAATACATTCCAGAATATACAAAAAATATAAAGAAAAAATACTATCCACAACGAACAATGTCAATATATAATATCCTCAACACAACCAAATCAATATCCGTAAATACGTACAAACTCAGTATCCTCAACGAAAAAACTGAATATCCCAAAATACGTACAAAGTCAAAATACAAAATACAGAATCAAATCCCTGGGTTCGCCGAAAATACAAAAACAATGATTGACTCACAGTTCTAATTCATATGTGTTTTAAGTGTGAGAACGGATGGCTCAGAACACAACCCAAAATTCATTCTAGCATACATTAGTGTGAATCATCTATGTTCTGTACATATGGTGTAGTATACGTTCTTATCGAATCTAGTATCTAGTATCTGAAGAATATAACAGAATCAAGATGAACTCACATAATGTAATACTAAAACTTCATCTACTACTATATAAGATATAGTGATAGGTTGTCGTATCATCATTGCCGAGGGATGAGGGTCGATGGACAGTCAACTTTATCTACGGCTACATAGTTTCTGCCTCGTCAGTCGAATGGCTGCAGGGACTATGTCCTGATCACCATGTCGTACCATAGTTTCTGCCTCGCCAGTCGAATGGCTGCAGGGACTATGTCCTGGAGCTGGAGCCAAAATACAGAATCCAAAATACAAAATACAGAATCTAATCCCTGGGTTTCCCCACCTCAGCATTCACTGTTTTCCTTAAACGACGTACCTCTCCTCGGGTCATGGGTGCCATCTGGTAAAATCAATATTCACAGGGGAGAGCGGTTGAAAATAAATGAGAGAACTATCAGAGAATCACATAAAACTAACTAGAACTGAAATACTGTAATTGACAAATAAATGAGAGAACTATCAGATGTGATACTTAAGTATCAATGTAATACTCGAGTATCAGTATTGTGATTGCGATACCGATACACATAGGAATGGTATGATACTCAGAGTATCGGTATATATCGGACCATTCCGTATTACGCAGAGTATCAGTAATACAAAATGATAAAAATATAATACGTATAAAGAATTAGAAAACTTACATAAGCTTTGGCAGCCATCTTCTTCGTCATCTCTGTCCAGAAATTCGCTCTGAGTCAATCCTTTGCCCCAGAGCTCGAGTGGACATCCTTGAGTAGGACGTATACTCTGAGAGATCACCTTTAAAATAATGATATCAGTAGTGGGATTGAGTGTTGGAAGAGATAATATCAGAGTGTACGTCCTACTTAGATGGATCTCTCACCGTTACTATTTTTTTCTGACAGTATGGTAGATGTGCTCAGTCAACAGATTCTTGCTCTGAGCCAAAACTTTGTCCCAGAGCTCAATTGGACATCCTTCGTGTAGAGCTCGAGTGAAAGGTTCCTGACAGCATAGTGGTCTCCTTTGTCAAAGGATTCGTGCTCATCCCACAAAGGTTGTGGGACGAGCAAGAATCCTTTGACAAAGGAGACCACCATGCTGTCAGGAACCTCTCGCTCGAGCTCTACACGAAGGATGTCCAATTGAGCTCCGGGGCAAAGTTTTGGCTCAGAGCAAGAATCTGTTGACGGAGCACATCTACCATGCTGTCAGAAAAAAAATAGTAACGGTGAGAGACCCATTTGAGTAGGACGTACACTCTGATAATATCTCTTCCAACACTCAATCCTAATACTGATATCATTCTTGTAAAGGTGATCTCTCAGAGTATATGTCCTCCTCAGATGGATCTCTCAGAGTATCCTCTCCGGTTGGTTGTCCTAATTCATGTGTTTTAAGTGTGAGAACGGATGGCTCAGAACGCAACCCAAAATTCATTCTAGCATATATTAGTGTGAATTATCTATGTTCTGTACATATGGTGTAGTATACGTTCTTATCGAATCTAGTATGTAGTATCTGAAGAATGTAACAGAATCAAGATGAACTCACATAATGTAATACTAAAACGTCATCTACTACTATATAAGATATAGTGATAGGTTGTCGTATCATCATTGCCGAGGGATGAGGGTCGCAGGACAGTCAACTTTATCTACGGCTACATAGTCTCTGCCTCGCCAGTCGAATGGCTGCAGGGACTATGTTCTGATCACCATGTCGTACCGTAGTTTCTGCCTTGCCAGTCGAATGGATGCAGGGACTATATGTCCCGATCACCATTTTACCAATTAACCAACCAACAAAACTACTTGTTACAAATATCGGCACTATCAGTGCGTTCAAATCGTAGTATTACATTTTTCGGTGTCGGAAAACAAATAATTATTACTAAATTATCAGATTTTTCGGCACTATCGGTGCCCCTGACCAAGCTACCCTCCCCCACTACACCACCCCTAGCCCTAACCCGAACCCTACTCCTAGCTCCCCTCCTCCAGCCGCCCTCGTCCCCCTGCGTCGAAGAGAGTGAGAGCGCCGGAGAGAGTGATAGAGAGGGAGGGGAAGAGTACCACATACCGGAGAGGGAGGAGAGTCGCCGGAGAGAGTGACAGCGCCGGAGAGAGTGACAGCGCCGGAGAGAGTGACAGCGCCGGAGGGGGGAGGAGAGAGTGAGAGTGCCGGAGGGGGAGGAGAGAGAGTGAGAGTGCCGGAGAGAGTGACAGCGCCGGAGAGAGTGAGAGCGCCGAATGGGAAATGAACCCTAACCCGAACCCTAACCCTAGCTCCCCTCCCCCAGCCATCCTCGTCCCCCCTGCCCCACCCCCCCCAGCCACCCCCACTCATCCCCAACCATCCGCAGCCCCCCTGCACCTCCCTCCGAGCCACCCGCACCACCCTAAACCACCAACAACCAAAACAGACGGAGAGAGAGAGAGAGAGGGAGGGGGAGAGTCACGTACCAGAGAGGGAGGAGAGTCGCCGGAGAGAGTGAGAGTCGCCGCCGGAGAGAGTGAGAGTCGTCGCCGGAGAGAGTGAGAGCGCCGGGGAGGAGAGAGAGTGAGAGAGGAAAATAGGGGGAAATGAAAAGTTGGGGCGGGGATATAATTAGAATTTAGCGGCGCTTAAACTACCGTCGCTAAATACGTCGCTACTAGCGATGTCCCAGCGACGTTTCGCGACGACTGGGTCATGTGCTTAATGTACGTCGTTGTTACGTCGCTTAGGTCGTCGCTAGTAGCGACTATGAGCGACGTTTATATAAAATGTCGCTAATGTACACGATTTAGCGATGTTAATCTAACGTCGCTAAATATACGTCGCTAATTGAGAAGATTTTAGTAATGTACCTATGGTGATATGGTTATTAACCATATGGAGGTGTAACAACCAAAAATTTGGTACATTGTGGCCTGATTTAGGAAAAGAATAGAGATTATACTCAATTGCATAGGTAGCATGTTAGGGTATTGCAAAATCATGAGACTATGATTGTAGGTTAAGACAAGTATTCATAATGGAAAGGATAGTGGTACGGTCGATGGCGAATTATACTTCGAGATACTAAAACGATCTTGGGCTTCGAATGATCAATCAGACTGAAGATGACGAACTCCAACTCATACTAGGGTATAGATTATCTATCAAGGTTTCCTAGGATAACCTTAGATTTCTAAGAATGTGGCTAGCTAATCTTTAAAGTCATGATCTAATTTATGCCACCTTAAAACTTCTATATCTTAACTCTAGACAGTTTACTTACTTCTATGACCTGGTTTCCTCAAACATTGCCTTCAATAACATGATGTTACATACTAAGAATACAGTCTACTAGGTCCTAACCCTTCTTGATCCCTCATAATTATTCCACATTCATATAGTATTACTCTGATGATTCTTTCCTCTTCATAACCACTAGGAGTATCGTTGTCCAACATGATTGTTCTAACTACAAGAAGTTTCGGATCCCTAACTAACCTCTATCGATGAAGGATTT
>JANAVB010033618.1:3935942-4065513 GCA_029216955.1 Iris pallida | reverse complement strand
AACATATACGGAGTCTTCATGCACATCCAAGGCGGTAGATTGTACGAGTGACGATCACAGGCCAACACGAATACTGGGATCCCAAAAGTTCGAATGGGGTAAAACCGTCGGAGCAGAGACCCAATCTGACATTACACGAAGAAGCAAAATCTGGATACTTTCGATCAAAGTGCTTCCATGCTTCTCCATCAGATGGGTGATTCAACACTCCTTCGGTCTGTTCCCGCTTGTGCCAACTCATGTTTTCTGCAGTTTCCTTCACCATAAACAACCGCTGCAACCGCGGTGTCAACGGCAAGTAGTGCATCGAATCGGTAGGCTTCCTGGCATCGACAGTGTAACCCCTCTTCCCGAAATTTGATGATATATTTTTATTTATTTATTTGAATTAAATAGTGATTGTTAGATTTTATAAATAATTATTTAGTTAATTATTACGGTAGATAATTTTAGCCATGATGGAGTTTTGGAGTACACGGTGACTAGAAATGGTGGCACGAATAATGCAATGGCATGCTTAGACTAGTGTATTAGCCCTGGTAGGGAAGGCCCAGCCATGAGTGTGTCCTAACTAGGAAAACCAGACCAAGTTACGACTTAACCCTTGCCGAAGGTTTATTTATAATTTATTATTTATATTATTGAGTTTTAGGAAAATCGTTTATACCATTTTAGCCCGGACTGGACCCGAACTGAGCCCAAGCCCATCTAGTCATGCGGCACGTCCAATGACATATGTGTTGACGTAATTTGGCATGAGTGTGTTGTATTGAATATTATCTAAATATTCATTAATTAAATATTATAATATCATTATTGGTATAAAATAGGTCCTTGTACAATTTTGGGATTATTAGACTGTACATAGTAGTGTATACATCAATGTTGGGATATTTAGACCACATATTTTGGACGTACACTTATTATAGATTTTCTTTATTAGGTATCACTATTAATTTATTTACATTGTTATTAGTTTTATAATAATAAAAAAATATATCATTTAATATTCTAAATTATTTATGAAATAAATATTATTGTATGTATAAGTTTTAGTATACGCCCAACGCCATGAGAATATATTCCAAACAAATTATTTTTGGACTATTGGTGTATTTATTCACCTAAAGTAAATATACGTATATATATAGATATGAATCAATGTGTATATATATATATATAATATATATATATATATATATATATATATATATATATATATATATATATAGTTATAACTAATAATAATAAAGAATAGTAGAAGCCCAAAACCGCTCCTAAGCATCAACCAACCCGAGCATTGAAAGCCAACCCAAGCTAAAAGCTCAAACCGTGTATAGGAGATCCCAGCCCGAGCCTATGTTTCCAACCCGAGCGGAACGCTCGGTTTGTTCCAGCGTATATGTATTTATACATATGTCGAGCGAGAGAAGCCACAACCCAAAATCCTAAACACCACGATCCCTCGCCTAACACCCCAGCCACCCTGGGCGGCCGCTCGCCGCCGGCGTCGCCACCACCGCCACCACACGCTGCCAGAATCGGTCAGAAAGCTTCGCGCGTGCGCGCACAGGAGGCTAGTACAGCAGTGGTAGCAGAGCGAAGAGCCAACTTCGGAGCGCGATATCTCAGCGATCGTTCGATCGTTTTGAGTCCAATAAATTTTGGTATGATCTTGTTATAACCCTCTCTAATCCCTATTAATTATTTTAAATTTTAGTGACCCGAAACTCGAGATAAATCGAGTGGAAGTTGCCGAAAAACCTTTTTGGAAACAGGACATGTAACAGTCCAAATACCCATATTGGAAGGCAAATTCCCGCTAAGCCGTAGCGATAATTAGAAATCTATTTAAAGTCAGTCCTAGAAAACTTATAGGGCTCTACAACCCAATTTACATAAGTCGATTTCGACGACGGCACGTCGAGAAATCGGATTCCCAATTTGGCAAAAAATTTGTTTTAAAATATTAAAAATATTGAAAATTCCTCCGATACGACGTGCGTCCCGCCAATTCGGGAGACGTGGTCACGAACAGAAAGCATCAAAAGGTGCGTAACGGCTTCGTGGACGTGTCAGCTTTGACGAAATTCAAATTGGTTGCGTGTGCGCGACGAATTTGATGCATATCCGTCAAAATTCACCGTATCGGCCTCTGTGCAAATTTCCTAATTACTTTGTACACGCTCGTCAGATCGAGACGAACCTTGCGCCAACAGGACCGTATCATTTTTTTGGTCCTGTATGCCAAGTTTGGTCCAATTCTGAGACAGTTGATTGGATTGCCGTTTTGCGGGCCCCACGGTCCGATTCAACGGGTGATTTTGTGCACGGCCCGCCGGAATCCAACTCTGGACATACGGTTGGGTTCGTATCATCAAAACGAAACCGTAGACATATAGTTTGACGACTTTAGAGACCATTAACTCTGGCACGCTTTTCGGTACAAAGCGGGTCCAACGGCGGACACCGTTTTGATCCAAAATTACCGTTTTGCCCCTGTGTCTAGAATTGGACTTAAGGACAGGCAATCCTACCTAAATTGACTATTATGAGAACATTGGTCATGTCTATTTCAGCATCCGGAGACTTTTGTACGAGTTTTGACTATTATGGCACTGAGTGGCTCAAATTATCGGTTTCACCAGCATAGGACCACATGCGAGTACAGTTTATTGTTTGTTTTTAGTATTGATCTTTATTATACATCAGTGTTTAGTCGATAGATATGTGATTTCAGTCTTTATGTTAATTTATTTCTTTGTGGTGTCGGGGGAGGTGAAGTACCAACGATGTGTGATTTGACCTTAGACCGTGTAGACCGGGTAGACCGTAATTATTATTGTATTATTTCTTGTAACTTTAGACCATGTTGACCATGTTTATTATTGCATTTATTTCTTATAGACTGTGTAACTTTAGACCGTGTTTATTATTACATTATTTCTTGTAGACCGTGTAACTTTAGACCGTGTAGACCGTGTTTATTATTGTATTTATTTCTTGTAGACCGTGTAACTTTAGACCGTGTAGACCGTGTCGCATAATTGTCCCAAGACCGATCACATATCAAAGGTACTTCAGTCGGTCAGTTGGTGAGTATTTTATTGTATTTTATTTTCTGTTCTTAGTATTCAGTTTTATTCTGTCTTTATTTTATTTTATTATATGAATCATATGCCTAAAGGCTAACCTCTGTTATATAGTCATTTTCATATATTGAAACTGCATTCCGTGAATTGTACTCGTTCCATTCCTGACTGGAAACTAATATTTTTCAGGTTAGCCGTGGATTCACTTAGCATTGGAAGATACGGGTGTACTTGCAGGCAAAAGCCTAGAGACTAGCTAGATAGCTAAGATGTAGCCACTCCAATATTTTTACAAGTTTATATTTTTTGCAAATGTAAAACTTGTGAATATTGTAAGTTAAATTAGTTTTGTGAATGAGCATTATTTTATTGATTTTGATCATCATGGCCGTAACAGCGTTCTACCGCCGACTCTGCGGCGTAGGTTGGCTTGGACACGTCTCGTATCCGAAAAAAAAAACGGGTGCGAACTCGTGATAGTACTTAAGTTAGCTGTACTATTACGAGCCTGCGACTAGGAAAAGCTCATTCACGAAATAGGGATTAATTTAATTTAAGAGAATGACTAGGACTATGAGTCCCTTATACAAATTTACCGATGGATAGTCTAGGCCATGCAATTTAGGAGTTATTAATTCGATAGTTTGTCAGATCCCCATAGGTACACTATTACCTCTTGATATGACGATATGATCCAATGTGGATAGATTATTTACTTGGTGAGACAGGGCTTCCTAGGATTAATGATCTAACCTTAATAAATTGTTCAAATCCTTCTCTTTGCCCCTTTAGATATCATCCTCATATCTAGTCCGAATTGCCTATTTAGTTCCTATTTTGCCCTAAGAATTATTATTTTATATAATTTCTTATTAGATTACCCATATGCGGACCTCGAGTTAGTTTTGGTTCAAAGTTTTTCCTCAATGGTTGAATACACATGGAATAGATATTAGAATGTTTGTATTTTATTGTCTTTAGTTATTTCCTCCCTGTTCATCTTTTATTCTAAGGATTATGACTGATAGATACTTACGCTTTATTTCATAGTCAACTTGTTTGAACCTCTAGAAATTCATGAATTTTGCAGATGTAGTTAAGGGAATGATATATAACTCATAATGGCAGGACAGTAGCGTACTGCCGCCATTTAATTGAATTATAAAGACTATGGATTCACTGCAGCCAGCAGCGCACTGGCGAGGCACGACCCCTGGAGTTGAAGTTAGTTTAAGAAAATATAGGTTATAGAATATTGCTAAAGCTATGGCTAGTGGTCATCTTTTGATCGTAGTTACCCTTGAGTCAAAATTGGATAAAGTTGAGAAATGTTCGACTTTGTATCATATTTGTGTTACGAAACCAAGGGTTTACCATAGCCAGAGTATAGGGCGAGGCATAACCCTCGGTGAAATGACTTCAGACATGATTACAAGTTTAGGATACTATAGAGGATAGGACAGTGCCCTGTATGTACCATAAGATCCAAAGCCAATACTAGTGGAAGTTCTGCAAGTTAGGTAGCAAGTCTCCCAATCTGGCATCCCGTGGTCCTTGTGATCTATTGACGAGGTAATTGACTGACACTAATAGGTTTACCTGGAATATAGAATTTAGAGGTCCATGACCCATTAGTCGACCAAGGCCTTATGGATAAGAAGATAGTAGGATAACCGTATAAGCAAGAACACCAAATAAGGTTTGATTCTCGCAAAACTCGAACTACTTATGCTTTCTTTCAAAATCTTGCCTACTTGTATTTTTACTATCTTGACCAATGCTACTATTACAGCCTAGTTTTGCATGCTTACTCTTTTATCGAACTTGATTCAAGACATATGTTTATTGGGGACGTCCACTAACATATTGTCTAATCAGAATCGATGTATTACGGTCTGATCAACCGTAGTGCACTCGGTTCGCTCTCCTTCTGATTAACTTACGTAGATTGAGATATAGATGTCTCTAGGATCTCATCCGCGCCTGCATTGACAATTCCTCTCGAATTATACATTCGTCTTTGAATCACGAAATTGTATTCAGTGACATCCTTCTTGAACTCTTTATTGTTTTTGTCTTCCCCTGATTGGGTAAGACGAAAGCTCGTAATTGGTAGAGAGATACGGAGTAATCCCCATGGCTATGATAGTTGTATACACAAGTGTAACTACCATCGACCAGCCATGTGATTGAGTTATTCGTCCTCTCGACCCTCAAACTACTATTGGGACCTCCTAGCCATCTGAATTTAAGAATGATTAGGGTTTTACCCTTAGTCGAAATGCCAACCCAAGAGACTATCTATTCTTAAGAAACAATTCATTGTGAGTCTCTAAATATTTTCTTGAATATTGCCTTAACTAGAAATCCATATGCCTTGACTCAACCCTTCCTCGACCAAAGCCCACAGTTAGACATGAGATGAGTGAACAAAGGAAAGGACAATCATTTACCGTAACTATGGTAGACACTCATCCCGAGATTGGTTTCCAACAAGTATTGCCCTAGTTATGTAAATTTTATTATTAAGATCTAACTAGTATTGGAACACCACAGTCACTAGCCTAGCCAATACCATAGCTTAAATACCCTGTCATAATATGATCTAACAGTTATCAACAGCAATACATGATCACTACGGCCCATACCACTAGAATCCTTGTGATAATAGTCTGGCAGCCTGACACAAATAGAAATTTACGACTCAGTTGTTAGAAATCTCTTCATATGATGTGCCTTAGAGTTGGTTACCCCGTCGATAACTCTTGTATACTATGGACAAGTAGGTCATTCTATTTTATCGACCATGTGTCATTGTACATACTCATTTTCCATTTATTGAGGAACGATCCTTGACTTGACTTATATCTACCGTACCCCGTTACGCCGTGCCTTATTCTTTATTAACAAGAGTCGGGGTACAATATCCTGATTTTGGAATTCTTCTAACCTTATTATTCCTAAAACCCTGTCCTAGCTTCTAAGGTGAGTGGACTACAAGCCTTCTAAAATTTTGGGATATACGAGGATTACCGATTGATTAGAATAATTTCCTTAGGGTGGTAATTAGTGCCCCATGGACTCCCACTTTCCATGTAGATCATTTTGTGTCCCCGACCGTGTCATTAACAATCGGAGTACGAGACCAGCTGTTACCTTCCAACAAATTTTATATGCAAGATCTAGACGATTCCACCTTCATCTAGGTATATCATATCCTACTCAAACACGTCCCCTTGTACTCTATTTTTATGGTATGACTTTCAGGAAGAAAGGACTAGCTATAACCCTTACCATAATACTGATATGCTTCCCGATTTCCATTAGAGCTTCAACCTCGACTCAATTCATCTGACCCAATATATGGTTGTGATCTACTCGAAGCCACTACACACATGTCCCTAGTGTGCCACTCAATTGTGTCTTCTCGTGCTACTTAAACATAATAGTCACGGAAGGCGAATCTTTAAGGCTTATAGAACGTTTTTAACCAACCTGACTGGCAACTAGCTCAACCACTTGGGTGGAAACCTATTCTAAGTTACCCTAACCTAGTAGAAGTAGTATAATCATGGGGATCTTGACCAGTCAATATAGACTAAAATCTGAGGTTCATCCAACCAACGATTGATGTCCAATCAGGAACCCATTAGGACCCAGTAAAACCCATCCATACAAACCACCATCTTTAGAATATATAAAACCGAACTATTTGAGATAGGTCCCTATACCTATTATGTAGTCCCCACCTCTTAGAATGTGAGGTCATTCGTAACCCTTATTCCATCTACCTGGAAGTCGCGATACGATCTTGTATTGCATTTTACCCCTTACTCGTGTGTTTAGATAACCACGGAAAAGATCACAATCTTGATTTCTCAAATTCCGTTCTATTATGGAACCTTGTTTAGATTAATTTCGAGAACGGAATTTCTGTATTGCACGGAGTACAAGCCCTCTAAGAAATAAAGGGTTCTTCGATTTAACAAGTGACTGGACTAGAGTAGCCCAATTTAGTAAACGAGTCAATGGCTCATAAACTTTCTATCTGTATCATTGGATACTCTCTACCGCTCTGGAAACCTCATATTGCTTCCGATTATTCTTTCTTATCATCCTGTCCTTCCTATTTCGGAGCGACGAATGGTCATGCATATTAGAATTTACCAATATTCTCAGCTACTTGTACAAATTTGTTGCTTGTTAAATTTTTGGGTTGCTTGATAGATAAGAGAGGATTATAGATGCCACATACAGAAGATATATATTGGTAGCAATTTTTACCAATTAGTTGGATGATTATAAAGATTTTAGTGACATAGCTCTGAGGGAGTAGTGTGACCAAAGGTGGGTAGAAAAGCTCAAGGATTCATAGTACGAAATGACCATAAGAATAGAAGATAGCTAATGGGACCGTCTTCTGTCATAACCAGTTGACTCTTCCCTTAAATTTCGAGGACAAAATTATTTTTAAGGTGGGTAGATTTGTAACCCCTCTTTCCGAAATTTGATGATATATTTTTATTTATTTATTTGAATTAAATAGTGATTGTTAGATTTTATAAATAATTATTTAGTTAATTATTACGGTAGATAATTTTAGCCATAATGGAGTTTTGGAGTACACGATGACTAGAAATTATGGCACGAATAGTGCAATGGCGTGCTTAGACTAGTGTATTAGCCCTGGTAGGGAAGGCCCAGCCATGAGTGTGTCCTAACTAGGAAAACTAGGCCAAGTTGTGACTTAACCCTTACAGAAGATTTATTTATTTATTATTTATATTATTGAGTTTTAGAAAAATCGGTTATACCATTTTAGCCCGGACTGGACCGGAACTGAGCCCAAGCCCATCTAGTTATGCGGCACGTCCAATGACATATGTGTTGACGTAATTTGGCATGAGTGTGTTGTATTGAATATTATCTAAATATTCGTTAATTAAATATTGTAAATATTATTATTGGTATAAAATAGGTCCTTGTACAATTTTGGGATTATTAGGCTGTGCATAGTGGTGTATACATCAATGTTGGGATATTTAGACCACATATTTTGGACGTACACTTATTATAGATTTTCTTTATTAGGTATCACTATTATTGTTATTTATATTGTTATTAGTTTTATAATAATAAAAAAATATATCATTTAATATTCTAAATTATTTATGAAATAAATATTATTGTATGTATAAGTTTTAGTATACGCCAAACGCCATGAGAATATATTCCAAACAAATTATTTTTGGACTATTGGAGTATTTATTCACCTATAGTAAATATACGTATATATATAGATATGAATCAATGTGTGTATTTTTTTTTTAATCAATGTGTGTGTATATATATATATATATATATATATATATATATATATATATATATATATATATAATATAAAATATATATATATATATATATATATATATATATATATATATATATATATATATATATAGTTATAACTAATAATAATAAAGAATAGTAGAAGCCCAAAACCGTTCCTAAGCAACAGCCAACCCGAGCATTGAAAGCCAACCCAAGCTAAAAGCCCAAACCGTGTATAGGAGATCCCAGCCCGAGCGGAAACGCTCGGTTTGTTCCAGCGTATATGTATTTATACATATGTCGAGCGAGAGAAGCCACAACCCAAAACCTTAAACACCACGATCCCTCGCCTAACATCCCAGCCACCGTGGGCGGCCGCTCGCCGCCGGCGCCGCCACCACATGCGGCCGAAATCGGTCAGAAAGCTTCACACGTGCGCGCACGGGAGGCTAGTACATCAGCGGTAGCAGAGCGAAGAGCCAACTTCGGAGCGCGATATCTCAGCGATCGTTCGATCGTTTTGAGTCCCGTAAATTCTGGTATGATCTTGTTATATCCCTCTCTAATCCCTATTAATTAGTTTAAATTTTAGTGACCTGAAACTCGAGATAAATCTAGTGGAAGTTGCAAAAAAACCTGTTTGGAAACAGGACATGTAATAGTCCAAATACCTATATTGGAAGGCAAATTGCCGCCAAGTCGTAGCGATAATTAGAAATCTATTTGAGTCAGTCCTAGGAAACCTATAGGGCTCTGCAACCCAAGTTACAAAAGTCGATTTCAACGACGGTACGTCGAGAAATTGGATTCCTAATTTGGCAAAATATCTGTTTTAAAATATTAAAAATATTAAAAATTCCTCCGATACGACGTGCGTCCTGCCAATCCGGGCGACGTGGTCGAGAACCGAAAGCATCGAAAGGTGCATAACGGATTCGTGGATGTGTGGGATTTGACGGAATTCAAATTGGTTGCGTGTGCGCGACGAATTTGATGTGTATCCGTCAAAATTCACCGTATCGACCTCTCTGTAAATTTCCTAATTACTTTGTGCACGCTCGTCCGATCGAGACGAAACTTACGCCAACAGGACCGTATCATTTTTTGGGTCCTATATGCCATGTTTGGTCCAATTCTGAGACAGTTGATTGGATTGCCGTTTTGCGGGTCCCACGATCCGATTCAACGGGCAATTTTGTGCACGGCCCGCCGGAATCCAACTCTGGACATACGGTTGGGTTCGTATCATCAAAAAGAATCTGTAGACATATAGTTTGACGACTTTAGAGACCATTGACTCTGGCACACTTTTCGGTGCAAAGCAGGTCCAACGGCGGACACCGTTTTGACCCGAAATTACCATTTTGCCTCTGTGTCTAGAATTGGACTTAAGAACAGGCAATCCTACCTAATTTGACTATTATAAGAACATTGGTCATGTCTATTTCAGCATTCGGAGACTGTTGTACGAGTTTTGACTATTATGGCACTGAGTGGCTCAAATTATCGGTTTCACCAGCATAGTACCACAGGCGAGTACAGTTTATTGTTTGTTTTTAGTATTGATCTTTATTATACATCAGTGTTTAGTCGATAGATATGTGATTTTAGTCTTTATGTTGATTTATTTCTTTGTGGTGTCGGGGGAGGTGAAGTACAAACGATATATGATCTGACCTTAGACCGTGTAGACCGGGTAGACCGGGTAGACCGTGATTATTATTGCAGTATTTCTTATAGACCGTGTAACTTTAGACCGTATTGACCATATTTATTATTGCATTTATTTCTTGTAGACTGTGTAACTTTAGACCGTGTAGACCGTGTTTAATATTACATTTATTTCTTGTAGACCGTGTAGACCGTATTTATTATTGTATTTATTTCTTGTAGACCGTGTAACTTTAGACCGTGTAGACCATGTCGCATAATTGTCCCGAGACCGGTCACAAATCAAAGGTACTTCAGTCGGTCAGTTGGTGAGTATTTTATTGTATTTTATTTTCTGTTCTTAGTATTTAGTTTTATTCTGTCTTTTATTTTTATTTTATTATATGAATCATATGTCTAAAGGCTAACCTCTGTTATATAGTCATTTTTATATATTGAAACTGCATTCAGTGAATTGTACTCGTTCCATTCCTGACTGGAAACTAATATTTTTCAGGTTAGCCGTGGATTCACTTAGCATTGGAAGATACGGGTGTACTTGCAGGCAAAAGCCTAGAGACTAGCTAGATAGCTGAGATGTAGCCACTCCAATATTTTTACAAGTTTATATTTTTTTGCAAATGTAAAACTTGTGAATATTGTAAGTTAAATTAGTTTTGTGAATGAGCATTATTTTATTGATTTTGATCATCGTGGCCGTGACAGCGATCTACCGCCGACTCTGCGGCGTAGGCTGGCTTGGACACGTCTCGTATCCGGAAAAAAAATGGGTACGAGACGTAACAGACAGACTTTCCTCTACCACTGCCCTTGTAGCGATCGGCATCACAGAATCTGTAGACGTCTTCATCCTTATCGTCTTTGTAGTACAACATGCATCCGTTGCGACATGCATCGATTTTCTTGGATCCCATCCACAGCGATCTCACTATCCTCTTAGACTGGTAGAAGTCTTTAGGCAACTTATCACCCTCAGGCAATATTTCTATAAGCAACTCCATAAGATGGTTGTAGCAATCTTGCGACATGTTAAAATTGGACTTGATGCTCAACAATCTTGTAACCACCTCCAACGGTGAATGATCCTCACAACCAGGAAATAATAGAGTCTTTGTATTTTCCAGTAACTCCATGAACTGTGCAACATAGGCATTCGGTGCCTCCTCAGGTGCATCATGATCGTTCGGATCGAAACTAGGCTCCGTCGCGTCAAAAATCATGTTCACCAACCCATCGTCGTAAGCAGCATTGTTGTGGACATCGACATAAGGCTCATACTCCGATGCTAAAGACACAAGTTCTCCGTGCGCACTCCACTGATAGTAATTCGGCGTGAAATCCTTCGAGTATAAATGATACGTGACTTCCACTTCTGGATGATATTTCAAGTTGCGACATCTCACACACAGACACTTAATTTTGGTACCGTCCATATACTGAGGGAACGCCTTGGCAAACTGCAGGAACTGTTGTACACCCTCTATGAATTCATCACGCACACCAAACATGTCACCAGGATGACGGTTGTACATCCACGAACGATTCCGTAAGTAGTAATTCATATCCATATCCAATTAACGATAATTCTGTAAGATAGATACATGCACATTACAGTCAGTGAATGAATGTTAAGGCAGTTTAGATATGGGGGCACAATTTAGATAGAGGTCAGTTTATAAATGTACATTCCACATATTACAAACAAAAAATTTGAAGGAAGAAACAAAAACAACTGTGTTGGGACTAAAACAACTGTCATGGGTCAAAGTATCGTATCCGATAGATCGATACTAATTCGATACGGTCGATACTAAGTACATACGGTCGAGGAGGTGGATCCGCTGGTACATCCATGTACGATCAACGAAGTAACGATCTATTGCAAATTGGATGTAAAAATCTGTATCGTAAGACAAACTAAACAGAATTAGTTTGATACCGATACCGATTCTGATACTCATCACAATTTCTCCCCAATCTCTTGTAAAAAAGGTGTCTGGCGAGGTATAATTGTACTTGTAGGAGTACATGACACCAACTGTCCAATATCGACCCTTTGGGTCTATAAGAGTTACTTCACTCAGTTTGTCAAGACAAGTCAAATCTTTTAAATTAATATCCAATATCGACCCTTTGGCCTGTGCTTGAGCAGTATCCTAACTCAAACTATCTATCCTAACTAATAAATTAATATCCTACTTTAACATCTACTAAGTCTCATATTCCTTCTAACATAAACTAATATCCTAATCTAAACTAACCCTTTAACTGAAACTAATATCTAAACAATGCTAATCATGAACTAACACCCTAACCTGGAAGTCCACACTGCTCAAGCACAGGCCAAAGGCCAATATTTGACAGTTGGCGTCATGCACTTCTACAAGGCAAACCCAAATGTTGACGGTATATATACCATCAACATTTAAAAAGTTTACTTGTCTTGACAAACTGAGTGAAGTAACTCTTATAGATCGAAAGGGTCGATGTTGGACAGTTGGCGTCATGCACTTCTACAAGTACAATTATACCTCGACAGACACCTTTTTTACAAGAGGTTGGAGAAAAATCATTGAAATAGAATCCCAAGTAATCATGATACAACAAGTGGTAATAGTGTATCATATGACATGACCATATAACCATAGTGTATCAGAAATGACCACAAAGAAGACTTAGCCTAATTAATCTCCATAAAATAAGTGGTAATAAGTCGATAATTAATCTCCATAAAATAAGTACAGCTGGTAATAAGTCCATAATTAAGTACATAAACTTATCTCCATAAAAGAAGTACAGCTGGTAATAAGTACTAATAGTCCAACACAAAATATATCCATAAAACTACACTAATGTCGACCACGCAGCTCATGCATACGCTCAATGATACCATTACGCAACATCTTCTGATAAGTTGGATCGACGGCGGGAAAGCGTCATTCTACTGCAGGTGCTGGATGAATGGAACTCCCGGTCTCACTAGCTACCGGTGCCACTTCCTCCTTAACAGTAGGAGGAGCCACCTCAGCAATCTATGTTTCCCTGAAACGACGTGCCGCTGCTCGGGTCATGGGTGCCATCTAGTAAAATCGATATTCACAGGGGAGAGCGGTTGAAAATGAATGAGAGAACTATCAGAGAATCACATAAAACTAACTAGAACTGAAATACAGTAATTGACAAATAAATGAGAGAATTATCAGAGAATGTACTCGTCTGCTACCCTGAAAAGAGTAGTGTATTATCAGATGTCTGTACCGGAGTCAAAATGTCCTAAACAGAGTAATATGGGTCATGATGTGTAAAATACAAGAGAATTGAAAGATAGAATGCAATCTACATAATTTCTAGGTCACATAGGTCAAAGTCAAACCTTGGTCAATTACACTAGTCAACTAGGTCAATCCTAGTCCAGTCAAGTCTCACTAGGCCAAACCAAGCCTAGGCAATCAAACACACACCATCACAAGTCATAGAGAACACATATTACATATATATACATGCTTACATTATATTCATATATTTGAACTTGCATTTATTCAATCATAGGCATATTTACATAGATGCTTGCATTTCTATATTCATTCATGCTTTCATTTCTTAACATATATGCATTACACTTGATTATTAGTTCATGACATTTATGCATACATATATGTCTATCACATATGTTATCTAAACATGCATAATACATTCACCCATTCTATTCTTTATACATATGCATTACATGATTACATGTCATTACCTACATTAATGCTTACCTATATATTACATTTCATATGTTATCCAAAAATTGCATTTATAACTTACATATATCCATGTATTCCCATTTGCATACATATATGCATATTGCATTCATATGTGCTTACCAACATGCATGACATTACACATATATCATTTATTACATACACATGTTATATGTGTATAGGAAGAGGGAAAATGAAAGAAAGAGGGGACTGAGTTCATTTGTCCAAGTGGACCGAAATAGAGATTGTGATATCAGATTTAACAGTGGTGCAAAAGTATGTGTGTGTATCCACATTCAAATTTGTGTAGTGTGTGTAAGGGTGTGTGTAGATGTGTGTGTTAACAGTGTACACAAAATCAGTGTCATTGTTCTCAGATTTCAGGTTGAAAATGTGTGTGTGTATACAATCATCGGCACTGTATAAAATCGATATTCATAGATTGAAAATGTCTGTGTCGTGTCAGTGGGAGATAGGGTTAGGGTAAGGTATACCTGGACTGGGTCGGGTAGGGGTCGTCGGAGCGAAGCAGGGGACGAGGGGGTCGACGGTGGAGGAGCGACGATGAGGTCACCAGGGGGGAGTGGTCGCCGGAGACGAGAGGGAGGGAGGCAACGCCGGAAGGAGGGGGGAGAAACGAGAGGGATCGGTCGTCGGGGGGAGGCAATGCCGGAGGGAGGGGTCATCGGGGGGAGGCCTCGCCGAAGGGGAAAAGCTCGTCGGGGGGAGCGGTCGCCGGAGACGAGAGGAGGAGGGGGAGAGAAACGAGAGCGCTCGGCGGGAGAATGAAAATTTAGGAAATAAAATGAAATCGATCGTGTTTCCAGAACCCTAAATGAAAGTTTTTACCGACGTCTAAGTGAGACGTCGCTAGATGTCGCTGTTTAGTAATAAGATAGCAACGGACATGATTAAATGTCGCCAAACGTCGCTGAATAAAATACATCAGCGACGTTTTACGACTACATAGCGACTTGTTCTTTCCAAACTATAATTACAGTCACTACTAGTCGCTAAATGTCGCTGATAGTGACGTTCAACGATGTCATTTTCATACGTCGCTAAATACACAAAACATAGCAATGTTTTTAACCGGCATCCCTAATTTCGTCGCTAGTTTAACATTTTGGTAGTGAAAAGGAATTTAGGCATGAGGTCAAATTTGATTGAGTGGCAAGGTTAAGTAGACTGCTCTTACTATAGAGTATGTAGGATACTCCAACCAGATATCTTGTCTGAATAGAGGGTAATGGCAGAACACGAGTGCAGGACAACATGGAAGGATGGCTAAAAGCTAAGGTAAGGGTCAAATATTAAGCTACAAAGATTGAAACCTCAACAAAAAATCTGAATCCTAAGGGGAAACTTAATATTACTATCATACCTGCTATAGGTACAGGACATATGAATGCAATGAAGGGCGTCAATTATAGTGGACAGAACATAAAAAATGGAACTATAACTAAACCACTGAACCAAGGGAATACAGTGGTTCCATTTCCTGAATAAGGACTGAGATTATACCAAGACGTAATATAAGTGAAGGCAAGGATATCATTCAAGGACTGAACATAGCAATGGGTTGATAGTCAAGGGTAGAGGGGACTGAAAACATCTTAGCTAATATAAGTGAATGACTGGACATATGGTTCTTAATTGATACCAAGATCCCTATGTGGACTCAAAATAAGGTCATCATGAGGGACCAAGGTAGACTGATGCTATGGTCTACTACAAGATGGATTCTTAAGTTGAGGTATAGGACAGACCAATAAAATGGTGACTAATACGATTTGAAAGTAGGGATTGATACAAGGATGTGATTGAACCACCTGTAAACAGGACAAAGCCGATTGGGAGATGAGGACTATTCTATCTATAGGGAGTGAACAAAAGGGTGTGGCTAAGCCTAAGGTTAACTGATACAAGGATGCACAAAGAGAAGTAAAAATTTTGAACCAGTACTTAGACATATAGGGACAGCTAACCAAGCTACAATGGAACTGTCAGTAGGAATCACTGCAGGGATTGAACAAGGAAGGTTACTGCAATAAATGAAGCGTCATTACCTATAATATGGACTGCACAACTGAGGGGGCTGCTCATGATGAGCAGTACAGAAAAATAATGAAGGGTGTGCTCAAGGCAGAACAAAATGAGGTAGTGCACAAACACTGCTATACAAGCCCCCAATCCTATGTTTGATCTATCAATCCAATCCAAAAACTCTAGATAACACCTAATATTACTAACACAAGGTATTGCCAATATAAAACCTAATTTAAACTGAAAATTAAATATTAAATGCTCTATGAGTCATTTCATCAAACACGTGGTGTGCGTATCCGATACTCTCGTGATACGCACTCCAAATCAATCCAAACTTGACCCAAATCATTCCTAATGCAAAGGGGGACCCTAAATGAATGCATCTATACTAATGAAAGGAAATTAGAGGGTTTAGAAGCCTCTTACCAATTGGGTGTTGGAATTCCAATGAACAATCCCTAGATTTAGATCTCCACCAAGCTCCAATAGCCAAATTGCTCCAAATGCTCCCAAGCTAGCTAATAGAGGCTTCCTCTCTTCAAGAGGAAGAGTTTGTAATTGGTTTGAGGGAATTTGGGCTCAATTTAGGAGATAGAGAAAATTTGAGGAAGAACACAAATTAGGGTTAGGGTTTGTAATGAAAGGGGGAAGAAGGAGGAGTGGTTGCTATTAATAACAAGGGGCACATGTTTGGGCCGGCCACATGTAGGTTGGCTAGGGTTATGGGTCCATGGAGAAATGTCCAAGGAGCCCCGCCCTCTAAGTTGTCATGCCAATTTCTAAAGAAGGGTCCTTTTCTAAATGAGTGTTTAAGTCAAATAAATCCTAGTGGGTTCTAGCTAGACTAGTGACTAACTAACTAATTAGAAATAAACTTTTAGGTTTGTTAAAACTCATAATTTTAGTCTATCATGGTCATGTCTAATAATCTAGTCAAGGTGGTTCTAAGGTTTTTACCAATTATGATACTAACACAATATAATTAATTAATAATATTTAAAATATTAAAATTATTACAAATTACCTGTTTGCCATTAATTGTAAAGGTACAGAACAATTTTATAGGAGGACTGAACTTAGACTCGCAATACAAACTCGCTCGCACAAAGAAAGCCTAGGAATGAAAACCTAGGTACAGCAATCTAAGTACGATTATTTATTTTTGATTCTGGGGGGTGACGATAGAGGCTCGGAAAAGCGACGGCAGCTCTGCCTTACTTCTTGGACGATCGGACGTAGCCTTGGCTTTGATGAAGAAATGCTCTCGGGATGTGTGGAAAGACTCTTCTGTGCGTGCCTTTGTCTTTCTGTATGTCCAGCCGTGTGGAGAGGATCTCTTTTGCAAGGGAATGGCACCTCGCTATATTTTTTTGGATCGGATCCTTTTGCAAGGGAATGGCACCTTGCTATTTATAGGAGTGGGGTGTGATCATTAGGGTTTGCAATGATTCCCCCTTGAAAAGTCGGCGGCCAATAATCTGGACCGTTAATTTTGATTGCATCAAATCTGAACAATTAATTTTTGATTGCGCCAAATCCGTATGAGCATTTAATACTGATTGCCATGAATCTTCGTGACAAACTTGGATCTCCTGCCACGTGTTCATTCTGCTTGATTGCAATTAATCTGATTTGACTTGGGTAATTAAGATGATTGGAACAAATCTGGGTTTGTTCTGATTTGCTAACAGCCATAACTCCGAGGGGGATAAGACCGCTACGTGTCTCAACTGTCGCGAGGACCACCACGTGTCTTAACCGTCATGAATGGGGCATCTGGCAGAGCCGTATGAGTGCGATCTAAGTGAACCGCATACGGATGGCCCCCACAATCCTAGCCGCATGAAGGTAGCCGCCGCATGGGGGTGGCAGCTTCGTGAAGGAGGCGGCCGCATGAAGGAGGCAGCCGCATGAAGAAGGAAGCCGCATGAAGGAAGCAGCCGCATGAAGCGGGCAGCCGCATGAAGGAAGCAGCTACCTGAAGCGGGCAGCCGCATGAAGGAAGCAGCCGCATGAAGCGGGCAGCCGCATGAAGCGGGAAGCCGTATGAAGCGGGCAGCCGCATGAAGGAAGCAGCCGCATGAGGTGGGCAGCCGCATGAAGATGGCGGCCGTATGAAGATGGCAGCCGCATAGGGGTGGCAGCCGCATGAAGGTGGCAGCCGCATAAAGGTGGGCAGCCGCATGAGGCGGGCAGCCGCATAGGGGTGCTTGGGACTCGACGGATCCTGCCAGTTATAAATGATTTTCTTCTTTTTCCAAGGAGCACGCCATCATTATTTCAGCTTTATGCCAGAGCTGTCATTCATTGTGTCAAAGCTGTCATTCATTGCGTCAGAGTTGTCATCAGAGCAATAAATTGGGAGGCTGCTTTATGGCCAGCTATAGAAGCGGACAACATATGGCCACATGTCTTTGCCTGAGCCGCATGGAGCTGTTGGGGAGTTCTGAGCCGCATAAAGTTCTGAAGGATTCCTGAGCCGCATGAGGCTCCTTCTGTTTGGAGCCGCATGGGCTTTTCTTGTCCTTTTCCATGCTTCTACAAGACCCCCTTCAAAGTTTTCAATTTGAAAAATTGAAATACTTTGAACAAGAAGCATGGCTATATATAAGCTCTTCTGGCCGCATAGTGTATTCTAGCCACATGGACTTCCTAGTCGCATAGGATGTTCTGACCGCATGGACTTCTTAGCCGCATGGCCTTCCTAGCCGTATGGGTCGTTTCTGGCCGCATAGACTCCCTGCCACGTGTGCGTCTCATTAATTACTCTTAATTTGCTTCAAATTTAAAGCCGCCTTTTGGGGCAGGATCCCAAGGGTCAGTTTCAGATTTTGCCTCGATGTCCGAAGAGTCGGTTCTATATTTATACAGCATGCGGATCGAAGCGTCCATCGGTTCATGAGCCCCCTTTTTGTCTACCTATAAATAAGAGGGCTTGCGGAACTGGGAGACTTCTTTACTTTCTTGTCTTCAACTATTCTTGCCCCAAGTTGCTGTCTTCGTCTTCCTTCTCCGCTCATCAATCAACAATGGCCCCCAAGTCTTCCACAGCCACGGCGAAGGGTAAATGAGTGGCTTCTTCGTCAACCACGGCGCCTGAAGTTCACCCGACGTTCACCCCACCATTGCTGGTAAGGGTTTGGGCGGATCGTATACTTCGAAACCCTAACAAAGACGGCTCTGTTGCATGCTTTATGCACAAGCCTTTAATGCGTTCCTCGTTTTCGTCGAACTGCTCAAATTGTATGGGCCGCATGTACGTCCCATGTCCGAGCCGCATGGGAGTTGTCTAGTGGCCGCATAGACGCTTCGCAAACTGAACCGTATAATGACCCTTCGAACAGAGCCGCATAAGTCCCTCTGAATCGAGCCGCATAAAGCCCCCTCAAACAGGACCGCATATGTTCGTCTGGACTGGGCCGCATGAGGCTCTGGCCATCTTCTAACTTTGTTTCTTTTTATCTTTGATTCTTGCAGCATCCCTGTCGAAGTCTGAGATCATTGTGAAGGAAGAGACGCTACCTCCTTTCAAACAAGAGTCATCGCTCGTTAAGGAGAAGGCAATACCAAAAACGGAGGAACAGAAATGAGAGCTGGCGTCGATTGAAGTTGCTGTGAAAGAGGAGCCTCGGTCTGACGGCGGTAGTTTTGGGAGTTCTGACCCTCCTGCTTCGGACGAGGATTTTGCTCAAGTAGATCCTTCATATGAAAAATGGTTGAGGGATTGGTATATGCGCCCCCGCAACTAGGATTCGTAGGCTCTCATAAGTGTCTGTCTTTTGTCTTGGTATTTCTGTCTGTCTTCAGCTGTAGATTGTGTTTTGCTTCTTTTGGACATCAATGTAATCTTCTTACTTCTTGAATGAAATGATAGAGGACTTTTCTGGCTTGCTCATGAGATGTAGTCATGTGAATGTAATCGATTTTGAATGACCGAAATACATTCGCTCTATTCCTTGCTTGTAGTAGTTGCCACCATGGGAGATTTTTGTGGACCTATTATCCTTGGCGTACCCTAGTTCTGGATACGGATAATAAGTTGGGAGAGAACCAACATATTTACTCAGAGGTAATAAGGACGTGGTAAATATGAAGGTTTCTTCGATGGAGCCTTCCCACTCAGAGGTAATGAGGACATGGCAGGAGTGGGCTCCATGAAGGGTACATAGAACAACTCAGAGGTAATGAGGACGTGGAAGTTCTACGTGAGGGATAGTTTATATTTGATGGAAGTGAAACAACTCAGAGGTAGCATCGACGTGGTTGTTTCGGAGCATTCGTAGATCTGTTACCCTTTTTGTGCACCGAGAGTACGGGTATTGGATCATGAGGAGGGAGCTCTTTTAGGAGAAAAGTTCAGAGGTATGATCATACATGACTAACTACCTAAAAGATTCGATATAGATTTATCTGTAGTGACCAGGATGTGAGTTCAGCGGTACTTACGGGTACATAACTCAACAATCTGGATATTTGGGATCGAAATGTAAGTTCAGTGGTACCTGCGGGTACGTAACTCGACAATCTGGAGATTTGGGATCAGAATGTAAGTTCTGCGGTACCTTCGGGTACTAAACTCGTCATTCTAGGAAATTTGGAGTCAGGGTGTGAGTTCAGCGGTACCAGAAGGTACGTAACTCGTCACTTTGGCAAATTTGTAGTCGGGATGTGAGTTCAGCGGTACCAGCGGGTATGTAACTCATCACTTTGGCAGATTTGTAGTCGAGGTGTGAATTCAGCGGTACCACAGGGCACATAACTCATCACTTTGGCAGATTTGTAGTCGGGGTGTGAATTCAGCGGTACCACAGGGCACATAACTTATCACCCTGGCAGATGTCGTTTCAGACATAATACTTCTTTAGGAACTTGTCATTGATGGGCAACATGAGCAAGTCTCCATTTTATTTTGCGAGGCAGTAAGCTCCATTGGAGAATACAACATCGATGATGAACGGGCCTTCCCACTTTGGCTGGAACTTGCCGGCGGTTTTGTGAGTCATAACCATCGGCCTCCGAACTGCCAGAACGAGGTCGCCCACTTGGAATGTTCTGATTTTAACCTTTTTGTTGAAGGCTCTGGAGATACGTGCCTGGTACAGCTCAATTCGTTGTTGAGCTAACATGCGCTTCTCATCTAGGGCCTCCAACTCTTGTAGTCGGCGATGGTGATTATCATCTGTCGTCAATCGGTAGGTGAGAGCAAAACAGAGTGAGGGGATTTGAGTCTCCAGTGGGAGAATTGCCTCACTTCCGTATACCAGAAAGAATGGTGTATTCCTGGTGGCAGTCCGTACTGTAGTACGGTACGCCCATAAGCATTCGTCGAGCTTTTCATTCCAGTCGCGTTTGTTTGATGACACGAACTTCTTGAGGAGCTTGATGATTGTTTTGTTGAATGCTTCAACCAGACCATTAGCCGTCGGGTTGTATGGTATTGAAGCAATATTCTGGATTCGGTGTTTGTCGCAAAACCGATAAAAGACGTGGCTTGCGAACTGCGGACCATTGTCGTGGATGATCCTTCGGGGCAGTCCAAAGCGATAGATAAAGTGATGCTTGAAGAAGCTGATCACATTTGGAGTCTTCACTTATGCCAGCTGAATAGCCTCCGCCCATTTGGAGAAGTAATCTGTGATTGCGAGTATGAAACGATATCCTCTGGACGAAGGTGGAGTGATCGGACCAATGATGTCCATTCCCCATGCTTCGAATGGCCAGGATGCCACCGTCGGATGTAGAAACTCGGATGGCTGGTGGATGAAATCTGCGTGGACTTGACAGGCTTTGAATTTTTGTGCATAGTCTATTGCATCTGCAACCATCGTGGGCCAGTAATAGCCCATTCGTCGAAGGCGGTCTTGTAATTTTGGGCCAGGCTGATGGGCCCCATAGATGCCATCATGAGCTTCACGCACGGCCTCTTTGGCTTCTGTATTTGACAGACATCGAAGCAGTAACCCATCGTATGATCGCCGATATAGCATTTTTGTCTCTGTATCGTAGAAGAATCTGAGGGAACGTCTTCTGATAGAAGTGGCTTCCTTCGGATTCTCTAGCAGGATGTCGTAGACTACGAAGTCAATAAATGGTTGTCTCCAGTCTGGTGCTTCGTCGAATATCAGCGTGGAGTAACTCTCAACATATTGAACATTATTCCTGGGACAGACCAACTCACGGCCTATGATGTCAACCAGATGATTAGCATGATTCGGAACTGCTAAGGAAGCGGCAATGCCTGCTAGGGCATCGGCTTCAATGTTCTGGAGCCTGGGAACGTGCTCTATGAAGAACCCCTCCAGGGACGAGATGATGTCAACTGCTATTTGGTGATAGGGGATCATATCTTTATGACGAACTTCGTATGAGCCTCGGATCTGATTGACGATTAGCTGCAAATTGCCGTATGCTTCAAGGTACTCTACCCCCCAGCTCTTTTATAAGTCGGAGGCCAATGACCAAAGCATTATACTCGGCCACATTGTTTGAACAGGGCTCCGTGAGGGAATAAGCTCGATTGATCACCAGCCCGGTGGGAGAAATCAGCACTACTCCGACTCCAGCGACGGTGTTGCCCATGGGCCCAGTTCTAGAAGCGCCGTCAAAGAACATTCGCCATATGGTATCATGGGAGGCCACATTTGAATTAGCGACCTCGTCTGGAATCTCTTCGTCTATTTTGGTTGATTTCGAACCTGGATGAGCTGCTAAAAAGTCTGTCAGAGCTTGACCTTTAACAGCCTTTTGCGGGACGAAGATCATGTAGTAGGGGGAAAATAATATCGCCCAGGTAGCGAGGCGAGAGCTGAGTGCACCTGGTTTAGTCATGAGGACCCTGAGGGGGTTGACTCTTGATATGACATAGATGGTTTGTCCCGTGACGTAGTGTTGCGTCTTCTGAATGGCGAAAACCAGAGCAAGGCACTCTTTCTCTACGGCAGTGTATCGATGCTCCGGCCCCATCATCATTCGGCTGAAGTAAATTATAGCTTGCTCATGGCCTACATCGTTGTTTTGTGCTAGCAGAGCACCGAGAGAATGTTCCATCGCTCGTACATAGAGCAAGAATGGTCTTCCAGCACCGGGCTACCAGGACTGGAGGGTTTGTCAGATATTCTTTGATGCTGTCGAAGGCACGCTGGCATTCTTCATCCCATACGAATGGAATGCCCTTCTTCATGAGGTAGGTGAAAGGCTGACATCGTCAGGAGAGGTTGGAGATAAACCTCCTGATGTAGGCTAGCCTCCCTTGAAGGCCTCGGAGTTCACAGAGATTTCTCGGGGGACCCATCTCCGTGATTGCCTTCATCTTCTCAGGGTCTACGTGGATACCCTGGGAGGTAATGATGAAACCCAAGAACTTCCCGTTGGATACGCCTAAGAAGAATTTTGTAGGATTTATTTCAAATTGTGGGCTCGCATCAGGTCGAACTCTGTCCTCAGATCATGCAGATGATCTTCCTTAGAGCGACTTTTGACGGCGATGTCGTTGACATAGCATTCCACTGTCTTGCGCAAGTGGTATCTGAAGATGATGCTCATAGCTTTTTGATAGGTGGCGCCAGCGTTCTTTAAACCGAAAGGTCTGGCTGTGTAGCAGTATGTGCCAATTGGTGTTCGGAATGATGTATACTTTTCGTCATCCGGGAACATCTTGATTTGGTTGTACCCCGAGAAACCATCCATAAATGACATACGCTCAAAGCCGCAGGTGTTGTCGATCATGATGTCTGTGATAGAGAGACGGAACTCATCCTTAGGACATGCCTCATTCAGATTGCAAAAGTCGATGCAGATTCGAATCTTTTCACTTTTCTTGAGGACTGGTACTATATTGGCGACCCAGTCTGGATGCTGTTCCTCACGGATGAAGCCGCTGGCTATCAGTTTGTTGACCTCAGCTTCAATGACATTCATGACGTCGGGACGGAACCGTCGTTGCTGTTGCTTGACCGATTTTGCATCCGGACGAATATTGAGCTTGTGAAGTGCAACCTCGGGGTTCAGTCCTGGCATATCTTCGTAGCTCCAGACGAACACGTCGATGTATTCTCTGACGAGTCGTAGTAGTGATTCTCGTTCCTCGTCTGTCAGATTCTTGCTGACGAAGTTGGGCTTTGGAGAGGACTCATCACCGAGATCGACTTATACAACCTCATCCTCGGTGGAAGGCTCTCTTTGTTCGAACCGCTTCTCCCACTGCGCATCTAGTTGTTGTGCCCACGGCTCTAACTCAAGAAGTTCGGGAATGTCTTCATCTTCTTCGTAGGCGTCGACAAATGCCATATTGACGGGCCAGACTTTCCTGAGTATGTCTCCGATGCTGACATCTGAATCGGAAGTGGGTGATCCGATTGAGTGTGAATGCCAGTAGCATTCTTCGTCTGAGCTTTCAGGGGTTGTTGCCGGTGTAACATAACCTAGCCCACATCAGGTTTTGTTGTAGTAGTCTCGTAGTTTTCCAGCCGGGACCGACGATTATAAGGGTAATCGCCGTCCAGTGCCGTAGTTCAAGCCTGGTGTAGTTTCCAGATCATACCCTTGTTTTTGCATAAGGTACTTGGATTGGGAACTATACAGATAAAGGGGCAATCTTCCGGTGTCGGGTTCGAGATCAACTTCTTCTACCCTAAATATGGGTCATTCTTCCGGCCGAAGATGATTGGATGATCCTCTCCCTCGATTATGCGGTAAGCGTCTTCTACTGTAGTAAGTTGGTTTGTGGTGTAGACATTTGTTACCTGTGTGTGCTGGTGAGTGCCTATACCGTGTTCCATAGCATACATTGTACAAAGCTTATTAAGCTCGAGATAATTCAAAGATAGCCCTTTATTGATGATGTAAGGTATCTTTTCCAGTAGGATTACATCATCTGCGGATGGCACATCAGTATAAGCATCCACATACTTGGCCAGTTCTGACTCTTCTTCAGCTACCCCCTGTGTAAATGAAGACTGAGAGGATGACTTAGACATCTTGATTATTAGGGGCTCCATGGGTGGAGCAGAATGTGGAGTCGTTGGCGTACTAGCTACCCCCAGTTTGGTGCTCGGTGCTGGGCGGGGAGTTGTCGGCTGGCTAACAGTCCCTGGCTTAGTGCTCGGCTGCCGATTCATCTTAGGAATACGAATTGTCATCGGCCTGACAGAGGTATTGAGCTCTTCTGTTTGTTGCTGGCAAGCTTTAGACAGCCTGATTGTCAGTGGCTCTGTCGTGGGTCTTGGCGCTTGGCCAGACCTTGGCAGTCGGATTATCATCTGTTCCTCGTGTGTAGAGAGGCTAATTACGTCCTTACGCAGAGTGGCTGTAAAAGGCACAGTTATGCCAGGTTTGCGGGCTTGGAGGTGGATCGTCAGAGGTTTTTCTGATCCAGTTGCTGCCTCAGTTTGAGCTTGAGTATCTCCTTCGGCAAGATGCTTTTTCGACTTCTCATACAAGTATGAGTCTGAGTAGTAGGATTCGACCCCTTTAAAGGGATCGATGTCGACAAATTGTGTCCTTTCGAAGTCGTACTTATCGACGTACTTGAAGCACTGGTGCAATGTGGAGGGCACGATCATGTAATCGTGTATCCAAGGATGCCCCAGAAGAATATTATAGGAAGTATCCGCATCTATGACATAACAGGTCACTTCTGACTGAAGGTCGCCGATCAGGCACTTCAAGTGAATCTTTCCGATCGGATAGCTTCTGCATGAATTGAAACCGCTGATGGCGGTGCTTGTTGGCGTCAGGCGATACATTGGGATGCGCAGATGATGTAGTAGGCTCTTCGGAATGATGCTTATGGAAGAGTCGGGATCAATATGCATTCGATCCACCTTGACATCGCCAATGTACCCAATGTAATACAGAGGGCAATCGTACAGGTTGGTCTTGATAAGCATATACTACGGAGTAAAGACGATGTTGGGCATTGTGCCTGTGCAAGCGCTGTCCTGGAGATATGCAGGCAAGCTTTCCCCAGTGAGATTGGATTGAGCCAGATACGTGTCGGCATTCAGTAGTGCCTCGCTTAGTGCGACGCGAACGTCCTTGGAGAGTCTTAGGAGTTCGTATAGCGACAATTTGGTCGGTGTGTTAGCCAATTGTGCCAAGATGTCGAAGTTGTAGGGCCTCTCCAGCCCATGAGGCGTCTCACTTCGGAGCGGTTTGTCGAAGCGAGTCTCCTTCGGCCTAGGCTTGTTGGTCGTCGAGGGCTACGAAGGTCATGGAGCATCAGCAGCTGTCGGATGATGGTCTTCAGCTGAGTTACCCGGTGGAGGTTGGGCTTGTGCGCCGGAGCGGGTAACAACAGAGTAGCTTCTTCGACCTCTGCCGAGATTGTGCGGTATGATTTGACTTTCCTATTCTTATTCTTTCTGGTGGAGGGAGGTACGGAATGATTCACCTCAGGTACCAAGTCCGGATGGACCCACATGATCTCCCCCCATGATGTGGTAAGGGGCACTAGACCAGTGGCCTGGTCTCGGGGAGGTGAAAGGTTAGCGACCTCCATCTTTGCTCTAGGGACGGGTACTACTCCATCTTGAGTCTTTGTCGGAGGGAAGTTGTCGATTTGTACTGACACCATGTTGGCTGCTACGGTCACCTCTTCGAAATTAATAGCCAGGGCCTTAGAATCGATGAGATGCTGGATGTATCGCTTCAGTTGGTAGCAGTCATGTGTGGTATGGTGGACATAGCGATGGTAGTGGCAGTACTTGGGGTTCTCCAATTCTGCAGGTCGAGGTTCACGTCTTGGAGGAGGAAGCTGAATTCGACCTCCTTGTATGAGCATGTCCAAGATGGGCTTGACATGGCCGTCCTCGAAGGAATAGGTCATCTGAGGCCACTGCTTCTCTACTGGCTTCGATTCAGGCTTCGGCGCTGTGTCGGCCACTATAGCCTGTTTTCCCTTGTTGTCTCGATGGTTAGAGGGATTACCACCATTGTTGCTATTGGTGTTAGGGCGTTTGCCCTTGTCTTCTCCTTCCGAGACATGCAATCCTAATTGGCGAGCTTTCTTCAGCTCGTCTTCTGCGCTAGTGGCGCTGATAATGAAAGTCTTCCAATCCTTAAACTGACTTTCGTCCATCCAGAGGCTGATCGTGGGAAGTAGCCTCTTTTGGCAAATTTCAATCAAGGAGGAATCATGGTTACCGGAAGGCAACTTCATCGCGGTTTGACGAAATCGCTCGATATAGTTCCTTGTCAGCTCCTTTTCTCCCCGGACAACATCCATGAGGGTGGACATTGTCACGTCTTGTCCTATCTCGTAGACCCCTCCAAGAACATATGTTTGAAGCCGGTGAAAGAATGGATGCAGTTGTCTGGCAAGTTGCGGTACCAGTCGAAGGCGACCCCCTCCAGTGCCCCGATGAACAACCGTATAAGGATGGCATCGTCATGAGGCAGATGGTCGGTTGTGACTTTGAAGTAGGTGATATACCTGCTTGCAGATGTCTTCCCATCATTATAGAAGCATGTAAAAGAATGAAGAAAAGATCCATGCGGCCAGGGAGCCCATGCGGCTCAGAAAACTCATGCGGCTCAGGGATCCATGCGGCTCAATAAGTTTCATGCGGCCCAGAGAGAAGCCACGTGGCTTGCAAACAACTCTTCCCTTTGTCCTGTACCGCATTAAATGCCTTGACGGCTGACAAGGCGACAGCCCTGACACAAAGATGCAATTATGACTCTGTCATAATGGCAGACTCCTAGGAAAACGAAGGAAATCTCTGACACAATCCCCCAAGATCCAGAAAATGCCACGCGGCCTTGACACGTAGACAGTCGTATGCGGCTTGAGCGGAGACTCCCCATGCGGCTCAGGTCGAAGCTGTCCTATGCGGCTCGGGCCGAAGATGTCTTATGCGGCTCAAGCAGAGACTAGCTCCATGCGGCTCACAAAGACTAGCTCCATGCGGCTCACGAAGACTAGCCCCATGCGGCTCACAAAGACTAGCTCCATGCGTCTCACGAAGACTAGCCCCATGCGGCTCACGAAGACTAGCCCCAGCGGTTCACGAAGATTAGCCCCATACGGCTCACGAAGACTGTCTCTATGCGGCTCAATGAGGTGCAACCTTCCTGCGGCTCAGATTTCTGCAGTGGCTTACGGTTAAGACACATGGGACACGTGGCATCAAATTGATCGAAATCACTCAACAAATCCTAATAAAATATTAGGATCAAATCAGATCATTTGCAATCAGGCAAATTAATGACACGTGTCAAAAAATCCGAGGTTGACAAATCAGGAGGATTTATGTCAATCATCATTAATTACCCACAAAAGATTTGATGCAATCACATTTGTTGCTCAAATCTCGTATATTCAGGATGGACGGCCCAGATTTAGTGATCCTTAGCCGTCGACTTTCAAGAATGGGTAATCATTGCAAACCCTAATGATGCCCCCCACTCTTATAAATAGTAAGGTGCCATTCTCTTGCGGGAGAGATATGGACATATAGAAAGAGATATAGGCAGACAGAGAGACACAGAGAGAGACATACAGAGAAAGAAAAGAGAGCATTTCCTCAACGCCAAGCAGTTCTTCCCCGGAGTCAAGGCTGCATCCGATCGTCCAAGGAGTAAGGCAGAGCTGCCGTCGCTTTCCCGAGCCTCTATTGTCACCCCCCAGAATCTAAAATAAAGAATTGTACTTAGATTGCTGTACCTAGGTTTTCGTCGCTAGGCTTTCTTTGTACGAGTGAGTTTGTATTGTGAAGTAAAAGTCCAGTCCTCCGATAATTGTTCTGTTCTTTTATATTTCATGGCAAACACGATGGCGACTCTGCTGGGGACAAACTTCTCCACAGCTGAGGAGTTGGTGACGCAATCGGATGCAGCCAAACTTTGCTCCACGCAACAGAAGATGGTCGTCCGCTTCAACTAACAGGCGTTTGAAGAAATGCTCTCTGAGGGAAGCGCTGGCCCGGTCCAGAAGCGAACCCGCACGAAGAAGGCTCGCAGGGAGTGGAGGCCAAAATTATTTGCTCCTCCCTAAGCCCTGGACGGAGTACTCTCTACTACCCAAGACGGAGAAGGCGACTCTCATACGGCTCCACTTCGAGCCGTAGAGGACTATGCTGTCCCCAAGTCCGGCAGAGGAAAGTACTACGATGCTAGACTTGCAGGGACAAAGAGTGGTTCTATGCGCCACAAGAAGAAGTCGAGCACTCATGTGGCCAAGTCTGCCAACAGCATGCAGGATGCTTATGCGGTTGAATCTGCCAGCCGCATGAAGGAGGTCTATGCGGCCAGATCATCCAGTCGCATGAAGAAAACTCATGCGGCCGAGACTCCTAGCCGCATGAAGAAAACCTATACGGCTACGTCGGCCAGCCGCATGAAGAAAACTCATGCGGCCGAGACTCCCAGCCGTATGAAGAAAACCTATGCGGCTACGCCGGCTAGCCGCATGAAGCTTATTGATGACAGCCGCATGACGCCTACTCCACGTGGCTCTGTCTTCGACCGCCTCTCCTATAGTCCTGATCTTCTGTGCTCTCAAGAAGACATGTCTGACTCTCTCCAGCATCACTTAGACTCTTCCTACTATGTGCCCTTACGCACTAGAGCGAAGAAGTCTAGGGCAGCGCGAGCTTGGCAAGCTCGATCCGCTGATCCGACCTCTGACCATCCAAGCGTCCCGCATACTGTTATGCAGGCCTCAGATGGGAAGTTGTACAGAACCACTCGAGTCCAGCCCCCGGCGGCAAACAGACAGAGAGGTTCGTAAAAGTCTTCCAAAATCCAAGGAGCGAACATGGTCGACCCAGACCCATCTGACTTGCGTGAGGCCATCCTCCACAAATGCAAGGAAAGAGAAGGCGCATCGGGGTGCAATGAGTCCTCACACGGACGTCACTGCACCCAAGTCATCGTCAACTGCTGTTGCAACAACGCGACGATACGAGAAGACCGACAGTCCGTCTTTCAAAGACTGCAACAGCCGTCTTCGGAAGATGAGGCACTTCCCGTCGTCTCCTGTAACTCTGCTCAGAAAATCCCCGCCGATGGGAGAGGGAAGAAGACGAATGTTCCTAGCCCGAAGATTTCAACCACTATGACTAAGAGACTCTCGTCTAAGCGGGTGCCCACCATCGGAGTTTTCTAAGGTACCCGTTCTAAGACGAAATCTGCTACAATGGGAGATTCGTCGTCCACACCACTGGAGGTTGCTGGGACTGGGGGTAGCACACCTCCGAACCTCCACGATAATCCGATGTTCCAAGAAGACAAGCCAGGGGAAACAACTCCCCCATCAGATGCAGCAAACCCCGACGTCCCCGAGGACGTCCACAACTCCCAAGACGAGGTAAACTCGAAAACTGGGGGTACTGTTCCTTCTGAGTCCGAACCAGAGGAAGACATTCCCACATACCCCGATGACTTCTCACTACAGGGGTATGATTCGGAAGACACGTCCTCCACAGTTCCATCCATCTCTTCTCACGTAAGGACGGTATTCATGACGGACAACAACCAAGGTGGTTCCAGTGATCGCCAACGCATCGACACTCTAGAGGCCATACTGCTTGCCTTGGTCAAGTCTATGGACGAGATCAAAGCGGCCCTTCCAACTCTACAAGGAGGGACACCTGGCCAAACAAGCGCAGGTCCCGCGGTCAATGCGGACTCGAATTTAGCGGCACCGAATTCGGGCAACAACCCTCCTGAAGTAACGGCCCCCACCGCTGTGGATGAGGCCCGAGAAGCGAGAAGAGAGGTCCAGGAGCTCCGAGCCATGTTTCACGCTCGAGAAAACTCTCAAGACCTCAGAATACGGCAACCATACCCTGCTGAATGGAGGGATGTCCCCTTCCCACCAAGATATAAGCCGTTCAACATCAACCCGTATAATGGCAAGACCTCCGCAAGTCAGTACATCACTTACTTCGAGGTCACCACCGACCATCTGCCCTATGACGATGCCATCCTCACACGATTATTCATTGGGGCATTGGAAGGAGTCACCTTCGATTGGTATCGCAACCTGCCAGACAATTGCATCCACTCCTTCGCCGGCTTCAAGCGCATGTTCTTGGAGAGATTCTACGAGGTAGGGTAGGACATCACAATGTCCACCTTCATGGATGTCGTCCAAGGGGCGGAAGAGCTGACGAGGAACTATATTGAGCGGTTTCGCCAAATCGCGATGAAGCTGCGCTCTGGAAACCCGAATTCCTCCTTAATTGAAATTTGCCAAAAGAGACTGCTTCCAACAATCAGCCTCTGGATGAGCGAAAGTCAATTCAAGGAATGGAAGATGTTTATCATCAGTGCCACAAGCACCGAAGAACGATTGAAGAAGGCTCGCCAACTGGGATTGCACATCTCAGAAGGAGAGGACAAGGGCAGGCGTCCCAACGTCAACAATGGAGGTAGCTCCACCAACAATCGAGACAACAAGGGCAAGCAGACTATGGTGGCCGATACAGCCCAAAAACCTGAGTCAAAATCGGTAGACAAACAATGGCCGCAAATCACTTACTCCTTCGAAGACGGCCACGTCAAGCCCATCTTGGACATGCTCATACAAGGAGAACGAATTCAGCTTCCTCCACCAAGACGGGAACCTCGACCGGCAGAAATGGAGAACCCAAAGTACTGCCATTACCACCGCTACGTCCACCACGCTACGCACGACTGCTACCAACTAAAACGGTACATCTAAAATCTTATCGATTCGAACGCTCTGGCCATCGATTTCGAAGAGGTAACCGTTGCAGCCAATATGGTATCAGTACAATTTGGCAGCTTTCCTCCAACAAAAACTCAAGACGGTGTGGTCCCCATCCCTCTGGCGACAATAGAGATTGCTAATCTTCCACCTCCCCGAGATCAGGCTGCTGGTCTAGTGCCCCTCACCACATCACGAGGGGAGGTCATGTGGGTCCATCCAGATTTGGTATCAGAAGTGACTCAGCCTACACCATCTTCCATTTGCAAGAAGTAGAGTAGAAAAGTCAGAGCCTGCCGCACAATCTCGACAGATATCGAAGAAGTCACAGCTGTCGTTACTCGGTCTGGGGCACAATCTCAACCGGTGGCTGATAACTCGGCTGAAGATTATCAGCCCGCTACAACTGACACTCCGGGACCGGCTCAGTCTCCGACAACCGACAAGCCTAGGTCGAAGGAGACTCGCTTTGACAAATCCTACCGAAAAGAGGCACCACAGGGGCTGGAGAAGCCCTACAACTTCGACATCTTGGCAGAATTGGCCAACACACCAGCAAAGTTGTCATTATACTAGCTTCTGAGACTCTCAAAAGATGTTCGTGCGGCGTTGAGCGATGCACTCCAAAATGATGACGCGTACCTGGCGCAGGTCAACCTCACGGGAGAGAACCCGCCTGCAGATCTCCAAGACAACGCTTGCACGGGAGCGATGCCCAACATTGTCTTCACTCCGTAGGATATGCTCATCAAAACCAACCTGCATGATCGCCCGTTATACTACACTGGATACATCGGCGACGTTAAGGTGGATCGGATGCACATTGATCCTGGGTCTTCCATAAGCATCATTCTGAAGGGTCTGTTACATCATCTCCGTATTTTGATGCATCGCCTGACGCCTACAAGCACCACCATCAGCGGTTTCAATTCGGGCATGAGCTACCCAATTTGGAAGATTCGTCTGAAGTGTCAAATTGGCGATCTCCAGTCGGAAGTCACCTGTTATGTCATAGATGCGGACACTTCTTACAAAATCCTCTTGGGGCACCCTTGGATACACGATTATATGATCGTGCCATCTACGCTGCATCAGTGCTTCAAATATGTCGACAAACACGGCTTTGTGAGGACAGAATTTGCCGACATCGATCCCTTCAAAGGGGTCGAATCCTACTACTCAGACTCCTGCCTGTATGAAAAGTCGAAAAGGTTCCTTGGTGAAGGAGATGTGCAAGCCCGTACCAAGACAGCCACAGGATCAGAAGAACCTCTGACGATCCACCTCCAAGCTCGCAAACCTGGCAAGTCCGCACCCCTTACCGCCACTCTGCTTAAGGACGTAATCAGTTTCTCGGCACAAGAAGTGCAGATGATAATCCGGTTGCCAAGGTCTGGTCATGTGCCAAGACCCACAACGGAGCCACTGACAATCAGGCTGCCGAGAGTCGGCCAGCCGCAAATGGAGAAGGTCAATGACGATACGCCTTCCCAAGAAGAGTCGTCACCTCGATGCAAGGTCTGGGACTTCTAGCGAACCAACCACTCCCCGTCCAGCATCAAGCACCAAACTGGGGGTCGCTAGTCTGCCAACAACTCCATGCTCTGCTCCAACAGTTGAACCTCTGACGATCAAGCTCCCCAGGTCATCCTCTCAGTCTTCGTTTATACAATGGGTAGCCGAAGAGAAACCAGAGCTAGCCAAATATGTGGCTGCCCACACTGATGTTCCCTCCGCAGATGATGTAATCCTCCTAGAAAAGATACCTTACTTCATCAATAAAGGGCTATCTTTAAACTACCTCGAGCTCAATAAGCTTTGTACAAAGTATGCTATGGAACACGGTATAGGCACTCACCTACACACACAGGTGACAAATGTGTACACCGTAATCCAGCTTACTCCAGTGGAATACGCTTACCGCATAGTCGAGGGAGGGGACCATCCAATCATATTCGGCCGGAAGGACGATCCGTAGCCCTTCACCGTAGAAGAAGTCAACCTTGAATCAGATGTCGGGAGACTGCCTCTGTATTTTTATAGCCCCCAATCCAAATATCTCATGCAAAAATAGGGGTATGATCTGGAGACTACGCCAGGTTTGAACTACGGCACCGGACGATGATTACCTCTAAAGCCACAGGTCCCGGCTGGCAAACCACGGAACTACTATAGCAAGACTCGATGTGGATTAGGGTATGTTACACCCGCAACGACCCCTGAAAGTTCAGACGAAGAATGTGACTGGCATTTACATTCAACCGGGTCACCAACTTCTGACTCGGATACCAGCATCGGAGACGTATTCAGACAGGTCATGTCAGTCAACATGGCATTCGCCGACGCTTACGAAGAAGATAAAAACATTCCTGAAATCCTCGAGCTAGAGCCGTGGGCCCAACAATTGGATGCACAATGGGAAAAGCGGTTCGAACAGAGAGAACCTCCTACGGAAGATGAGGTTATACAAGTCGACCTCGGCAGCGAATCTTCTCCAAAACCAATCTTCGTCAGTAAAAGCCTAACAGACGAAGAGCAAAAATTGCTGCTGGAACTTGTCAAAGAATATATTGATTAGTTCGCATGGATCTATGAAGACATGCCGGGGTTAAATCTCGATATCGCTCTTCACAAACTCAACATTCGGCCAGATGCAAAGCCAGTTAAGCAACAACAGCGACGCTTCCGCCCAGGCATCATAGATGCGATCGAAGCCGAAGTCAACAAACTAATAGCTAGCGGCTTCATTCGTGATGAACAACATCCAAACTAGGTCGCTAATATAGTACCGGTCCTAAAAAAGAATGGGAAGATTCGAATCTGCATCGACTTCCACAATCTGAACGAGGCATATCCCAAAAATGAATTCCCCCTCCCTATCACAGACATCATGATTGACAACACATGTGGCTTCGAACGCATGTCATTCATGGATGGTTTCTCGGGGTACAACCAAATCAAGATGTCTCCTGACGACGAGAAGCATACATCATTTCGAACACCGATTGGCACATACTGTTACACAGTCATGCCCTTCGGTTTGAAGAATGCTGGTGCCACATATCAAAGAGCCATGAGTATCAACTTTAGAGACCACTTATGCAAGACGGTGGAGTGCTATGTTGATGACATTGCCGTCAAGAGTCGCTGCAAGGGAGATCATCTGCAGGATCTGAGGACGGTATTCGACCAGATGCGAGCGCACAATTTAAAAATGAACCCTACGAAATCTTTCTTGGGCGTATCCCGCAGAAAGTTCTTGGGTTTCATTATTACTGCCCAGGGAATTCATGTAGATCCAGAAAAGATGAAGGCAATTATGGAGATGGGTCCCCCGAGAAATCTCCGCGAACTCAGAGGCCTTCAAGGGAGGCTAGCTTACATCAGGAGGTTCATCTCTAACCTCTCCGGGCGATGTCGACCATTCACCCATCTTATGAAGAAAGGCGTCTCATTCGTATGGGACGAAGAATGTCAGCGTGCCTTCGACAACATCAAAGAATATTTATCGAACCCTCCAGTACTGGTCGCCCCGGTTGCTGGAAAATCATTCCTGCTCTACGTACGAGCAATGGAACATTCCCTCGGGGCTCTGCTAGCACAAAACAATGATACAGGCCATGAACAAGCCATATATTACCTCAGTCGAATGATGATTGGGCTAGAGCACCGATACACTGCCGTGGAAAAGGAATGTCTCGCCCTGGTGTTCGCCATTCAGAAGACACGGCACTATGTCACTGGACAAACCATACATATGATCTCACGAGTCAACCCTCTCAGGGTCCTCATGACTAAACCAGGGGCACTCAGCTCTCGCCTCGCTACATGGGCAATATTGTTGTCCCCTTATCATATGATCTTCGTCCCATAAAAGGCTATCAAAGGTCAAGCCCTGGCAAACTTTTTGGCAGCCCACCCGGGCTCGAAGTCGTCCAGAATGTATGAAGAAATCCTGGATGAGGTCGCCGACTCACATGCAACCTCTCACGATGATATATGACGAATGTTCTTCGACGGTGCCTCAAGGACCGGACCTAAAGGCAACATCGTCGTCGGAGTCGGGGTGGTGCTGGTTTCCCCTTCCGGGTTGGTGATCAATCGTGCTTACTCCCTCACGGAACCCTGCTCTAACAATGTGGCCAAGTACAACGCTTTGGTCATTGGCCTCCAACTTGCAAGAGAGCTGGGGGTAGAATATCTTGAAGCATACGGCAATTCTCAGTTAATCGTCAATCAGATCCGGGGCTCATACGTGGTCCGCCATGAAGACATGATCCCCTATCACCAAATAGCGATCAATATCATCTCATCATTCGAGGGGTTCTTCATCGAACATGTTCCCTGACTCCGAAATATCGAAGCCGATGCCTTAGCTGGCCTTGCCGCTTCCCTAGCGGTTCTGAACTATGCTCATCAATCGGTAGATGTGATAGGCCATGAACTGGTCTGCCCCAAGAACAATGTTCAATTCGTAGCGAGTTATTCCGCTCAGATGATCGACGAAGTCCCAGACTGGAGACAACCATGCATAGACTTCATAGTCTACGACATCCTGCCCGAGAACCCAAAGGAAGCCACTTCCATCAGACGGCGTTCTCTCAGATTCTATTACGATACAAAGACGAAAATGCTGTATCGTCGATCCTATGATGGATTATTGCTTCGATGTCTGTCAAACACAGAAGCCAAAGAAGTCGTACGTGAAGCTCACGACGGTGTCTGCGGGGCCCATCAGCCTGGCCCTAAATTACAAGACCGTCTTCGCCGAATGGGCTACTACTGGCCCACGATGGTAGCAGATGCGATAGATTATGCAAGAAAGTGCAAAGCTTGCCAAGTCCACGCAGACTTCATCCACCAACCATCCGAATTTCTATATCCGACAGTGGCATCCTGGCCATTCGATGCATGGGGAATGGATATCATCGGTCCGATTACTCCACCTTCCTTCCGAGGACATCGCTTTATACTCGCAATCACAGATTACTTCTCCAAATGGGCGGAAGCTGTCCCACTTACAGAAGTGAAGACTTCAAACGTGATCAGCTTCCTTAAGCATCACGTCATCTATCACTTTGGACTACCCCGAAGGATCATCCACGATAATGGTCCACAGTTTGCAAGCCACACCTTCTATCGGTTCTACGACAAGCACCGCATCCAGAATATTGCTTCAATGTCGTACAATCCGGCAGCGAATGGGTTGGCAGAAGCATTCAATAAAACAATTATCAAACTTCTCAAGAAGTTCGTGTCGTCCAACAAATGCGACTGGAACGAGAGGCTTGGTGAATGCTTATGGGCGTACCGTACCACAGTCCGAACGGCCACATGGAACACACCATTCTTCCTGGTATACAGAAGTGAGGCAGTTCTCCGATTGGAGACTCAAATACCCTCACTCCGTGTCACCCTCACTTATTAATTGACGACAGATGATAACTACCGACGCCGACTACAAGAGTTAGAGGCCTTAGATGAAAAGCGCCTCCTGGCTCAGCAACGAATCCAGCTATACCAAGCACGCATCTCTGGAGCCTTCAACAAGAAGGTTAAAATTAGAACATTCTAAGTGGGCGATCTCGTTCTGGAAGTACGGAGGCCGATGGTCATGACTCACAAGACCGCCGGCAAGTTCCAGCCAAAATGGGAAGGTCCATTTATCATCGAGGCTGTATTCTCCAACGGTGCTTACCGCCTCGCAAAACAAAATGGAGACTTGCTCATGTTGCCCGTCAACGGCAAGTTCCTGAAGAAATATTACGTCTAAACGACACACTCCAGATTATTGAGTCATATACCCGCTAGTGCCGCTGAACTCACTTCCACAATATTCCAGATCATTGAGTCATGTACCCGCTGGTGCCGCTGAACTCACGTTCACAATATTCCAGATTATCGAGTCATGTACCCGTTGGTGCCGCTGAACTCACTTCCACAATATTCCAGATTACCGAGTCATGTACCCGCTAGGTGCCACTGAACTCACATCCACAACATTCCAGATTACTGAGTCATGTACCCGCTGGTGCCGCTGAACTCGCTTTCACAATATTCCAGATTATCGAGTCATGTACCCGCTGGTGCTGCTGAACTCACTTCCATAATATTCCAGATTATCGAGTCATCTACCCGCTAGGTGCCACTGAACTCACATCCACAACATTCCAGATTACTGAGTCATGTTCCCGCTGGTGCCGCTGAACTCGCTTTCATAATATTCCAGATTATCGAGTCATGTACCCGCTGGTGTTGCTGAACTCACACTTCTAAATTCTAAATTATCGAGTTATGTACCCGCAGATGCCTCTGAAATCACATTCCGGTCACTCTTTCGGGGAAAAGTTATGTATGACCATACCTCTGAACTTTCTTCTTGAATGAGATCCCCCCTTATGATCCACTACCCGCACTCCCAGTGCACAAAAAGGGTAATAGATCCACAAAATTCCAAAACGGCCATGTCCTCATTATCTCTGAGTCGTTTCGCTTCTGCCAAAAACAAATTACCCCTTTACATAGAACTTCCATGTCCTCATTACCTCTGAGTCGTTCTATGTACCCTTCTTCATTGAGCCCACTCCTGCCATGTCCTCATTACCTCTGAGTGGGAAGGCTCCGTCGAAGAAACCTTTATGCTTGCCATATCCTCATTACCTCTGAGTAAGTATAAAGATTCCCTTTTGACTTATTATCTGTACCCACAACCGAAGTACGCCAAGGATAATAGGTCCACAAATATTCTCCGCTGAGTCCACTCCTGCCATGTCCTCATTACCTCTGAGCAGGAAGACTCCACGGTAAAACCTCCGTACTTGCCATGTCCTCAATACCTCTGAGTAAGTATATTGGTTCTCTCTCGTCTTATTATCTGTACCCTGAACCAGGGTACGCCAAGGGTAATAGGCCCACAAATGTCCTCTGTTGACCACAAATATCCCCCGTTGAGTCCACTCCTGCCATGTCCTCATTACCTCTGAGTAGGAAGACTTCACGGTAAAACCTTCATACTTGCCATGTCCTCATTACCTCTGAGTAAGTATGTTGGTTCCCCTTCATCCTATTGTCCATATCCTAAGCCGAGGTATGCCAAGGATAATAGGCCCACAGATATCCTTTGCTAAGTCTTTTAGTACAAGCCCACCATTCCTCATCATGCCCCGGGAGCCCAGCTGCTCCATGGCATTCTATCTCCCGATACCCCGAACACCCATGACTACCTTACTGTAGGATTGTTCTAGGTATCCCCAATCGAACTTGTTACCCGTACCTAAAATCAAGGTCTGCCAGGGGTAACAAGTCCACAAACAAGTCCCCCATGCGGGGCACACATCACCACAATACCACAGGCACAACAAGCAAGGCAAGTGAATGGTAGAATGGAAAGTACTCTTTATTTGAAAGTCAAAAAAAGCATTACATGTTTTGGGGATCATGTCCCTCTCAAAAAGAAAAGAAAAGCGAACAGAAACAAAAGAGAAAAAGGTCGACTATAGCTCGGTATTACACAACTCCAAGAGGCGGTTTCTCACCAAGGCATTACCCCCCTCAAGCCTCTGTCTAGCTCGGCGCTCAGCCTCCTGGGACAACCGCTCCCCATTATCCAGGTCCATGAGTGCCCGACAGTCGTCGTCCAACCTCTTCAGAGCCACTTCCAAGTCAGCCGAAGCTTGATTGACTTTGTCAACTTCCTGGATAATTAGCCCCCTGTCGATACGGGCAGCCTCAAGCTCAGACTCAAAGAAAGTTAACTTCTTCTGGAGCTCAAGGATCTGCTCCCGCGTGTTAGTAATCCCGCGGGAGGCAATCGCTTTCCGAGCCGTAACGTCTTCACTCTCATGGCTCAATTGGTTATATCGATCAGACAGAGTACGGAGATCCTTCAATATGACCGGCCTGGTTTTATCCTGAGCAGCCCTTGCCTTCTCTATAGCAGTTGTGAGAACCGCGCTCCTGATCTATATCAGCAGGCAGATCAGCCTGCCGCAACACCTGAAGCTGGGCCACCAGTTGATCAGTCTCTAGCAATTTTGCCTCCAGAAGTGCAGCCACCCCTGCCCCACTAGGAAGGGCCTTAAGGATATCAATTTGACCCTGGGCACATTGCCGGGCCAAGACAAAAGAGGTCCCTCTCTCCACAGCAGCTTCTATCCCCCTTTTCAAGTGACGATAAAAGCTGTCGACCACGTCCTGTAATGCCTCGTCCAGGACCTCTGTAGAGGACGGCATCAGAGGAAGCGTGGCCGGCAACATCGGAGGAGTTGTGTTAGAACTTGCCACCTGGGGGACAACTTCTGAGCAGAACGAGGCACAAATAGCGGCTAACTCTTCCTCTGCCACCCGAAGAGCCTGAACACTTGGTAGGGCGGAGAGGTCGACTCTCGGGGCCGCCCGAGCAGAGGAAGACACAAGGACCATCGTCCCCGGCCCTGGTTGTCCCATCACCGGACTTACCGAACTCGAGCCCACAGGAGGTCCATCAAGACGAGCCGAAAGGGGAGGAGGTACGCTCCTCTCCACCAGCGCCCCTTCGGCAGAGTCCGTTTCAACAATGTCCATCCTTGGCACTGGAGAGGCAGGACCTGCATGTCCATAACAATGATCAATCTACGTAACCCGAAGGATGTGATGATAGAGCAGATAGGCCTCCTCGCAAGTTAGGATTCGGCTTATCTTACTAGGAGAGGAGCATGGAGGCTGCAGCTCGTTCGCAGCTGGCAGGGTCTCCTCACCCGCGATCTCCAAATTAAATTTGGCCGCTCCTCTGACCCGGCCACCTCGGAGGGAGAGGCAACTAGATCAGCATCATCTTGACGGAATTCAGCAATTTCAGGGGCAGGCTCACCGGAGCCCCCGTCATCCCGAGTCACGACCTCGGCAAATTGAAAGTCCTCTTCTTCTGACGCCTACAAGAAGGAAAAAAGATGATTAAAATCAGAACTAGAAGAAAGGAAGGACCGGTAGTAACTTATTTACCTCTGACGTGGGGTCAACTCCTTCGCCTCTTTCCTTTATAGTTAGACCGCGGTGTCTGGTCACAGCCAGTTTCCGAGAGCAAGAAACCCTGCCGACAGGAGAAAGTTGCCTGCTACGCTTTTGTACAGGACCGGGTGCAACGGATGGCTGATCTACCACCATCTCATCTGGCAAAACAGGCGGGTGATCCGCCCCTACATCTGCCCCCGAAAGGGAAGAGTCATCTCCATCATGCTCGTCGCCTTCGTCATCTGCAATAGTGGAGTCCGAATCCGGCACTTCGACTCTGTTCTTCATCTTTCTTGTCTTGGCCCCCTGTGAACCCTCATCCAGGCCAGTACCAACGATGAAACTGGTACCCGGGTTAAAACCGACAGGAGGCTTGTTCGCCATGACGTGGTACAGAGCTGCCATATACAAGATTACTACCGACGCCTTGATAGCAGGAACTGAGAAAATGGTACGGGTATGGAATGTGTCATAGTAATGCCAGGCTCTGATGCCGTCAAGAAGGCTGCCTTCAAAACCCAGACAAGAGCTGGGGCTGTGTAAAAAAAGCTGGCTATATCCAAATTATCGGGCGAACCTTCTAGGCAGATAAGGCTCCAAGAAGACAGTGTTACGGTTGCGATACACCAGATGAGCGTGGCAAATGTTACGCAGTCACAGGAGCATCTGGCCGTCCAGAAGTTGAGGGGGCCTAATACCGTCGAGATGGACAGCCGCTATCTCCTCATCGGTAAAACGAAGGACAGATACGAAAATATTGTACATGTCCGCCCTCGCCAGTGCCATCCGGCAAGCACGCATGGTCTCAAATTCCCAAGACTCATTACGATAGCGGAAGATAAAAGCGTCGTCATCAGTTATGCCATCTTCAGAGCCCGGTCTCATCAAAGACGGATAATACATCAACAGCCACCCCATCAAATAATGATAGGGCAGCTCGGTCCGTTCAAAATCTTTTGTCACATCGCGGGCAATGACCTTGGATGTAAAAGTATGAAGGCCACGGTGTATGCTGCACACCATAGCCGGGAGGAGAGCTAGCCGGACTCGAAAAACTAACTTCACAGCCGGAAGGATGAAATTGCGACTGATCCTCTCGATAGAACCTGCTCCTCCCGAGACTACACAATTTTGCAGCCATATCATCAAGAATCCTGCCAGGAGCGCCTTCTCTGACAGCTCTTAGGTATTCTGATAGAAATAACCGAAATAGTCGGTCTGACTCCCGAATCTGTCGCTGGTGGTGGTCACCCTCTTAGCTGACGACACTAAGGCTTTAACCGCCTCCCAGGATTGAGGACGTCGTGGAGTAACTTGACCCGAGGCATCCGTCGTGAAGAGATAGTACACCCAGTCCTTGGTATGAGGGGCATTCCCTTCCGAACTACTATCCTTTTTGGCTATTTGATGACATGTGCTATAATGGCATAGTATCTCTTGATAGAGAGCCACGAAGCCTGGGTACCGTCTGTCCAATTCTTCGAACTCCTCATTCGTGGGAGTATACGCCTCAAAAGCTTTGTCCCCCCAAGGAAGCTTGGAAACCGCATGCATTTCGTGGAGCGCAAGCCCTATTTCTCCTTCGGGTGTATAGAAGGTTCCCGTACGGCGGTTACACATTTCCAGCAGAGATATAAATAATCTCTTGTTTATAGGCAAGCCATGGCTGGTGCCCCGAATAGCATGGTAAAGACCAATCTCACACAGAAAGGCCTCATACTTTCGTAAAATCCACAGAGACAGATTGGTCCACGAGGGAGCGGAATGTATCCAGCTAGGGAGCATCAACCGACCAATGGGATAGGAGCCCTTCCGAGCAAATTGGTTCATAAAAGTGTCGGCTGTAGAAAACGTGAAATTGGGACCCGACACATTCAAGAAAGTACCCGGGGCCAATCCCATTACAGAACGGCTGGTGTGCACCTTGCCCGCACACACGGACTTTAGGCTATTGTTATAATGGATGTCTCCCACAAACATCCCACTTCGGATAGGGGTTAAAGACTCTTCCATCTTCCGGTCCAGTGGGAGCATATTGAACCAAGATAAAGGGAAGTGACGCTCCATCTGGGGATACAGATCGCCATCCCATTAGAAATAAAACTCTAGTTCTCGGACACCTCCAGAATCTGACTATTCTTCACAGTTAGGGCATCTCCAAAGAAGAACGCGGGCTTCAAGTATTCCCCTTCTAATTTCCCCGAGTTTATCATAGCGTTAAGGAAATAGAAAGGCTGGTTCTTGAGGGCATTCAACCTCGCCGGAGGCTCGTCACTCGGAAACTGGTCCACCATATGCTGAACTATATGGTCGTACCTATAGCCCAGAGCAGTTTGGGTACTGCCTACCAGGAGTTCTCCAGCAGCATTAACCGGCAAATTCACTAAGAAGAAGACAGAAAAAGATAAGTTAAAAAAGATGGACAAAAAGGAACTAATGGGTGCTCTCAAGCTTATGCGGCTCCAACTTAACGAAGCCTCATGCGGCTCAGGAGATCACTTATGCGGCTCCAACTTACTGAAGCCTCCTGCGGCTCAAGCTCAGAAGAACATTCATGCGGCTCCATTTAGTGAAGGGTCATGCGGCAGTGCTTTCATAGAGCCCGCAGGGATCGGATCAATTCTTGCGGACCACGTGACAGACAAATATATGCGAATCTATGCGGCTCAGTGTAGCTTATGCGGCTTCGTTAGCGAAGCGCGTATGCGATCACAGTGGCTATTCTTATGCGGCTCACAGCTCGGCCATAGGACGAACATGCGGCTGACATGAAAATAAAGGCTCGTGCATAAAGCATGCGACGTAGCCATAACAGTTAGGGTTCTTTTAACCCACATAAAGTCCTTACCAGCAATGGGGGGATGGACGTCAGGATCAGCTGCGGGTACGTCAGCCGGCAGAGGAGCGGCCGCGGTCGAAGTAGAGGCAGTCTTCTTGACCTTCGCTGGCGCAGACGACGAAGACGCCGTCTTCTTGCCCTTTGCCGCAATAGTCTTCTTGGGAGCCATTGGTGATTGAAGGAGAGGGTGACAATAGGGCAGGGAAAGTTCGAAGTCAGGGAAAAAGTAAAGAAGTTTTCTCTCTCAAACTTCTCTTATTTATAGGAGGACAAGAGGGGAGGAACACGTAGATTGATAACCGCCTCGGAAAAGACGAAATCGACTCCTCGGATTTCGTCCTCTCTCTCATAAAGGAGATTTACCCAGGGCATAAAATCCAAAGATTTAATGAGCCGACCCTTGGGATTTCTCCTAAAGGCAGCACTAAAACGAATTTGAGCCAATTAATGACGCGCACACGTGGCAAGGAGCTATGCAGCCCGAAAGTCCCTGCAGCTGATTGACTCAATGCGGCCGAAACATCTATATGGCCGAGTCATCCATGCGGCCGAGTCATCCATGCGGTCGAGACATCTATGCGGCCGAGACATCTATGCGGCCGAGACATCCATGCGGCCAGGACATCATATGCGGCCAGAAGAATTTATACATGGACATGCTTCTTATTCAAAGTATTTCAATTTTGCAAATTGAAAACTTTGAAGGGGGTCTTGTAGAAGGATGGAAAAGAATAAAGAAAAGATCCATGCGGCCAGGGAGCCTATGCGGCTCAGAAAACTCATACGGCTCAGGGATCCATGCGACTCAAGTGTCTATGTGGCTCAATAAGTTTCATGCGGCCCAGAGAGAAGCCACGTGGCTTGCAAACAGCTTTTCTCTTTGTCCTGTACCGTATTAAATGCCTTGACGGCTGACAAGGCGACAGCCCTGACACAAAGATGCAATTATGACTCTGTCATAATGGCAGACTCCTAGGGAAATGAAGGAAATCTCTGAAACAATCCCCCGAGATCCAGAAAATGCCACGCGGCCTTGACACGTGGACATTCGTATGCGGCTTAAGCGGAGACTCCTCATACGGCTCAGGTCGAAGCTGTCCTATGCGGCTTGGGCCGAAGATGTCTTATGCGGCTCAAGCAGAGACTAGCTCCATGCGGCTCATGAAGACTAGCCCCATGCGGCTCACAAAGTCTAGCTCCATGTGGCTCACAGAGACTAGCTCCATACGGCTCACGAAGACTAGCCCCATGCGGCTCACAAAGACTAGCTCCATGCGGCTTACGAAGACTAGCCCCATGCGGCTCACGAAGACTAGCCCTATGCGGTTCGCGAAGATTAGCCCCATGCAGCTCACAAAGACTGTCTCTATGCGGCTCAATGAGGAGCAACCTTCCTGCGGCTCAGATTTCTGCAGTGGCTTGCGGTTATGACATATGGGACACATGGCATCAAATTGATCGAAATCCCTCAACAAATTCTAATAAAATATTGGGATCAAATCAGATCATTTACAATCAGGCAAATTAATGACACGTGTCGAAAAATCCGAGGTTGACAAATCAGGAGAATTTATGTCAATCATTATTAATTATCCACAAAAGATTTGATGCAATCACATTTATTGCTCAAATCTCATATATTCAGGATGGACGGCCCAGATTCAGTGATCCTTAGATGCCGACTTTCAAGAATGGGTAATCATTGTAAACCCTAATGATGCCTCCCACTGTTATAAATAGTAAGGTGCCATTCCCTTACGGGAGAGATAGGGACATAGAGAGAGATATATAGGCAAACAGAGAGAGACACAGAGAGAGACATACAGAAAAAGAAAAGAGAGCATTTCCTCAACGCGAAGCAGTTTTTCCCCGGAGTCAAGGCTGCATCCGATCGTCCAAGGAGTAAGGCAGAGCTGCCGTCGCTTTTTCGAGCCTCTATCGTCACCGCCCAGAATCTAAAATAAATAATTGTACTTAGATTGCTGTACCTAGGTTTTTGTCCTTAGGCTTTCTTTGTACGAGCGAGTTTGTATTGTGAAGCAAAAGTCCAGTCCTCCGATAATTGTTCTGTTCTTTTATATTTCATGGCTAACAATCATTTGGAATGATGTTAAATAGTTTATATCTTGGTGGAAAGGGCACATCTCTCCACGCAGCCGGATACGGTTGTTGTATCCTGAGGTCTTAGCAGTTTTCTCGGGCGTGGAACATGGCCCAGAGCTCCTGGACCTCTTTTCTTGCTTCCCTGGCCTCGTCTGCACCGGTGGGGGCCGATATTTCAGGAGGATTATCACCCAGGATTGGTGCAGCTGAGTTCGAGTCCGCATTGACGGCGGGTCCCATATTCGTTTGGCCAAGTGTTCTTCCTTACAGATTGGAAGGACCGATTTGATCTCGTCCACGAAATTGACCAAGTCATGTAGTATGGCCTCCAGAGTGTCGATGTATTGGCGATCACTGGGACCATCTTGGTTGTTGTCCATCATGAATACCGTCCTCACATGAGGAGAGATGGAAGGAACGGTAGAGGACGTGCTCTCTGAATCATACCCTTGTACAGAAAAGTCATCAGGGTATGTGGGAATGTTCTCCTCTGGTTTGGACTCAAAAAGAGTGGTACCCCCAGCTTCAGAGCTTGCCTCGTCTTGATAATTGTGGACGTCCTCGAGGACGTCGAGATCTGCTGCATCTGTTGGGTGAACCGTTTCCCCTGGATTGTCTTCTTGGAACACCGGATTGTCGTGGATGTTTGGAGGAGTGCTACCCCTGGCTCCAATGCCTCCAAGTGTGGCAGATTTTACTTTTGAGCGGGTACCTTGGTAAACTCCTCCGGCAACGGTGGTAGACAACCGCTTAGAAGAGAGTCTCTTGGTTACGCCGGTTGAAATTTTTGGACTGGAGACATTTATTTTCTTTCCCCTCCCGCTGCCAGGAATCTTCAGAGCAGAATTGCAGGAGGCGACGAGAATGGCCTCGTCTTCTGAGCTTGGGTGTTGCAGCCGTTGGAAGATGGATTGCCGGTCTTCTTGTACTGCCGCCTTCTTGCAGCAGCAGTTGACAATGACTTGGGTGCATTGATGTCCCTGACAGGACTCTCTACACCCCTCATTTTCGTCTTTTTCCATACGTTTGTGAAGAATCACGTTGCGCAAGTCACCCATTTTGTGGGCCTGGGAGTCCTGAGCACATGAGTGTGTTGGCCTCTTGCCTGCTCCCTGATGTGGGGGTAGCACGAGTACTTGCCCCTGATCCTTGTTAGGAGATTCTTGATAACTATCCCGTTCGTTGGCCGCCGGAGGCTGGACACGGGTAGTCCTGTACAACTTTCCATCAGGTGCCCGTATAATACTCAGCGGGACGCCCTGATAGTCAGAAGTTGAGACAGCCGACTGAGCTCGCCGAGCCCGCGCTGCCCGAGAGTTCTTCCTTCTAGCACCTGAGAGTGCATAGTAGGAAGAGTTCACGAAAATTTATACATAAGAGCATCTGGGGTTAGGACCTCCTGAGAGGCGGTCGAAGACTGACCGTGAGCCGCATGGAACAGATGGTATACGGCTGGGATCAGTGGCCGTGCAGGCTGTCTACATACGGCTATTCTTTATGGCCAAATGATCCTTCTGTATGCGGCTAGAAATCGTGGCCGTGTAGGCTGTCTGCATGCGGCTATCCTTTGTGGCCGCATGAACCTTCTGTTTGCGGCTAAAAGTCATGACCGTGCAGGCTGCCTGTATGCGGCTGGAAGTTCTGGCCGCATGGGTTTTCTGCATGCGACTGACTTTTGTGGCCGCATGAGTTTTCTCCATACGGTTGGCAGTTGCGGCCGCATGAGCCTTCTCTATGCGGCTGGTGCCCTTATACGGCTTGGACTGCATAGAGTTCCTTTTTGCCCCTGTAAGTCCAGCATCATAGTATTTTCTTCTGCAGGACTTGGGGACAGCAGAGTCCTCTATGGTCTGAAGTGGGGCCGCAAGCGAGACTTCTTCGCTGTCTCGGGCAACAGAGAGTACTTCTTCGAGATCTTGGGGAGGAGCGATTGATTTGGGTCTCCACTCCCTGCAGGCCTTCTTCGTACGGGCTTGCCGCTGGACCGGGCCAGCGCTTCCGTCGGAGAGCATTTCTTCAAACGCCTGTTGGTCGAACCGGGCGACCAGCATTTGATGAGGGGAGCCAAGTTTGGCTGCGTTCGATTGCATCACCAACTCCTAAGCCGTGGAGAAGTTAGTCCCCAGCAGAGTCGCCATCGTGTTTGCCATTGATTGTAAAAGTACAGAATAATTTTATAGGAGGACTGAACTTAGACTCGCAATACAAACTCGCTCACACAAAGAAAGCCTAGGAATGAAAACCTAGGTACAACAATCTAAGTACGATTGTTTATTTTTTATTCTGGGGTGACGATAGAGGCTCGGGAAAGCGACGGCAGCTCTGCCTTACTCCTTGGACGATCGGACGTAGCCTTGGCTTTGATGAAGAAATGCTCTCGGGATGTGTGGAAAGACTCTTCTGTGCGTGCCTTTGTCTCTCTGTATGTCCAGCCGGGTGGAGAGGATCTCTTTTGCAAGGGAATGGCACCTCGCTATATTTTTTCGGATCGGATCCATTTGCAAGGGAATGGCACCTTGGTATTTATAGGAGTGGGGTGTGATCATTAGGGTTTGCAATGATTCCCCCTTGAAAAGTCGGCGGCCAATAATCTGGATCGTTAATCTTGATTGCATCAAATCTGAACAATTAATTTTTGATTGCACCAAATCCGTATTGGCAATTAATACTGATTGCCATGAATCTTCGTGATAAACTCGAATCTCCTGCCACGAGTTCATTCTGCTTGATTGCATTTAATCTGATTTGACTCGGGTAATTAAGATGATTGGAACAAATCTGGGTTTGTGCTTATTTGCTAGCAGCCATAACTCCGAGGGGGATAAGACCGCCATGTGTCTCAACTATCGCGAGGACCGCCACATGTCTTAACCGTCATGAACGGGGCGTCTGGCAGAGCCGCATGAGTGCGATCTAAGTGAACCGCATACGGGTGGCCCCCACAATCCTAGCCGCATAAAGGTAGCCGCCATATGGGGGTGGCAGATTTGTGAAGGAGACGGCCGCATGAAGGAGGCTGCCGTATGAAGAAGGCAACAACATGAAGGAAGCAGCCGCATGAAGTGGGCAGCCGCATGAAGGAAGCAGCCGCATGAAGCGGGCAGTCGCATGAAGCGGGCAGACGAATGAAGCGTGCAGTCGCATGAAGCGGGCAGCCGCATGAAGAAAGCAGCCGTATGAGACGGGCAACCGCATGAAGAGGGCGGCCGCATGAAGATGGCAGCCGCATAGGGGTGGCAGTCGCATGAAGGTGGCAGCCGCATAAAGGTGGGCAGCCGCATGAGGCGGGCAGCCGTATAGGGGTGCTTGGGACTCTGCGGATCCTGCCAGTTATAAAAGATTTTCTTCTTTTTCCAAGGAACACGCCATCATTATTTCAGCTTTATGTCAGCGCTGTCATTCATTGTGTCAGAGCTGTCATTCATTGCGTTAGAGCTGTCATCAGAGCAATTAATTGGGAGGCTGCTTTATGGCCTGCTGTAGAAGCGGACAGCGTATGGCTACGTGTCTTTGCCTGAGCCGCATGGAGCTGTTGGGGAGTTTCGAGCCGCATAAAGTTCTGAAGGATTCCTGAGCCGCATGAGGCTCCTTCTGTTTGGAGCCGCATGGGCTTTTCTTATCCTTTTCCATGCTACTACATTACCAAATTACCCTTATTCTAGAACGTGGTAGTGACAAATCTACACTCCTTAGAAAAATTTCGTCCTCAAAATTTAAAGTTGCTCGTACTCCTTCTAGGTCAAACCCCCAACAATCAAAGTCAAAAAATCTCTATCTAATAACATGCAAGATCATGGTCCTACTGGTCATGTTTTCACAGTCTGAAATAGGGTCACTATACTATCTAGCACAGTACAAAATATCCTGACAGGTACTAATAGAATTACACAATCAAGATGGAAAAGAAGGACAGAAAAAGATAGACCTGCTAACCCGTCACCTGTAGCGTTGGCCTCCTCGACCGTCAGCGTAAAATCCCTGCCCCTCTGGGGTATATCCCTCAGATGGTGCGGGGCATGCTGCTGTGTCACAGGTGGCCTAGCTCCCTCTCTCTTCTTCATGATACTCAAATAACATCCACGTTGATACTTTTCTTTATCATACTAGGGTATCATCTATAGGGTATCTATTCTGTAATCTGCTAACCATACCCGTCTATCCAGAATCATGTTACCAGAATCCTCATCACGCTAGTAAGTATGGTTACGATAAACCATAGGGTCTGCAACTAAGGTACATACCTCTAGAATCGTAGAATCTAACATTTTTGTATTGCCGCATGCTTGGCTGCGAAAACCTTAAATTTTCACAACCTGAGAAATACATCCAAAATCAGACTCTATGTCTTCGCCATGCTAGCTAATATGACTGTAGAAGACTCTAGATTCCATAACTAAGGTAATTTAGACCATAAGATTTATCTTGGTAGAAAATCAAGTCAACAATGAACACCAAGAATCAAATTCAACAACGGACAAGGGAGAATAGACTGTAACAGTTGGAATTGAATTTCGAGATAGTTTATAATGAGATTCTCAAGGGTCATCCCAGGAATCTTCTCAAGAAGTCATAACTGTGATTGATTATCCACTCACTCTATAGCATATTCTCTATTTCCTATCGCAGGCTCGCAGCAGTACAACTTAATCGTCGCACTACTACGACATCGTACTCATGCAATCTCGACCTGCATGGGCAACCACTAAAACGTGTCACAACCCGTACCCGGTATACAGGCACGAGTACGTAACAGCGCCCAGCCTACGCCGTAGAATCGGCGGTAGAACGTTATTCTAGGTCGCTAACTAAAAACCTTATACAATGATAAAATGTAACTATCATAGATCTCAACTTTGAATGGAGAACAAGTATAAGGATGTGGTAATATTCAATCATAGACTAAAGCACGATAAGATATCAAAGAAGTCTAAATAAAAAATACTAAACATCAACAACAACTACTAAATAACAACCAAATCAAATATCAAATACAAATGTCAAAATCTCTAATTATTACAAGTCAAGTTCAAACAGAGAATCTAAAACAAGCTAACTAAAACTAGGTCTCTCGGTCACTTCTGAGAATCTGGACCCAAGGTAGCTATCCCCTCATTGGATCCGTAGTAGGTAGGACACGTATACTCTGAGCAATCATCTGAAAAATATATCCAGTCAGGATGGAACGAGCACGTCTCCTCTAGTAGTTCCAAATAAATGACAAAGACTATAAAGCAGTTATAGACAGTTATACTTGATGAACATGGAAAGTTTGAGACAGGAAATAAAATTGAACAATAGTTAGAACAAGGAAAGTAAATACAATGAAACAGGAGAGCATCGTAATGCAGATTGTTGTTAGCACCCTGAAATTCGGGTTGATTTTTTTTTATTTTCTGATTGTTTGGTTACATTAAATATTTCATTCTATTTATTTATCTGTTAGTGTACTTTTTCATGCCATTGATATTTGGATTATCAGGGATGTTCAATTCTGGAAATCTTCTTCACGAGTTTTGGAGTGGACACGATTACCTTCATGACGGTATATGGTGTCCCACCCAAACTTGTTCCCTTGTGCTCTTTCTGCTTCGCTGAACTTCGGGTCGGTTTAGACCATTTGATTGATATTTATTTTTCCCACTTTTTCCTTGATCATTTTTAGCGCTTTACCATGACATTTAAATTGGGAGCGCCAGACCAGTCATTTCCTTGAAACCAACTCCTCATTGATGATCTACTCGAGATGCTCGTCACCCATGACCTTCGTTTCCCACTCATTCATGTCATTTTGGGCTCCATTTGATTCGCACAACTTTCCCGATGCGTGACCCGATTTTATTTCACGCCACGGCGTCACATTCATTTTCCAACTTTATTTGTGGGTCCCCTGTCGACCAAAACCTGTCAGCCCCAACTATGGACATGGCCCGCATTGAGCCTACTATCCGTCCGCCACTTGTGTCCCATTTATTGGAATCTCCATGTGCTACTTAATTCTCCATGATCATCGACGCCTATTTTTTAATTCGATTTTTGCACAATGTCCAGTTTCGATCCAATCCGGCTCCACTGAGTCCAGCTCCATGATTTTCTCCATCATGACACCCTCACAATTCTTGCCCAAAAATATTAGGAACCCTTCTACATATTTTTCTATATTTTTAGGAATTTCTATTTAATTAATTCCTATGGGAATGGCCAATTTCTTTCTAATTTATTCCTAGCCATTGATTTTTCTAATCAATCCCCACCATTGATTTTCCCCTCACATTCACAACAGCCCCCTCCACATGTGGCCGGCCCTAGAAAAGTGTGAAGAGAATCTTCCTTCTCTCTCTTCCTCTCACCTCATTTATTATCACTCACTCTCTCTCTCTTCCTTTCTACTTCTTCACAAAACCATGCAAACCAACAACCTACAAACTCCAGCACAGCACTTCCCTCCACCTCTCCCATGCATGACCACAGCCTCCCTGGCCGACCTCGGCCACCCCCTGCAACCACCACCACCACAACTCCCTTCCTTCTCCTCCTTCTTCCCATCAAGTCAGCCACCACCACTACCATTGCCCACCCGAGCCACCAGCCTGGCCGTGTGCCACTGGTCAACGGCCAACCTCGCCGTAGGCCGCACGCGGCGCCGCACAGCGCACGGCAGTGCGCAACCGCGCACAGCAGCAGCGGCAGTGAGCCACGGCGCGCGCGTGCGGGCGTGGCCGCCGCCGCTGTCGGCCGCCGTGGTCGCCGTCGACCACCCCCATGGGTGCGCCGCACCCTAGACTCTCCTTCCATGGCGGCCACCGTCCTCCGGGACGCGCCGTCGAGGCGATTCGTGCGTTTTGCACGACGTCCCGTCGTGACGCGCGCGAAATGAAGTTCGTTTTGGCGCTCCGTCACAGCAACTTCGCGCACGATTTCCCGGAGATCCGACCGTTGGATCGGCGATTTCTTAGCTCCGTCGCAATCTCGGTATATCCACCTTCGCTCATGTCAATTTTTGTCCGTTAATTTTATCGTTTGATACATGAAAACCGGCCACCAAGTTGACCATTTAAATTGTATTAAATTTGGACAGTTTCGCGGGGCCAACTTCGTCAGCTTGTATCTCCTCCGTCGCAGCTCCGTTTGGCGTGCTACCAGTTCCGGTGCGAAGCTGGTATAACCCTCTTCCTGTCCCCTTTAGATTTCATTTCAGTTTGAGCTTGTTTGATTGGTTGAATTCGACGCCAAAGTTGGTCGTCCGAATTCGTAATTTCCAACTTGTAAAATTCCATTTTTGAACACGGGACTCCAGATTTCATTTCTGACACCACCATTAGATTTGTGGCGTCGTTTTGGCATGTTTTCATATAAAGTTTGTTAGATTTGGAGAACGTGGGCCCGGGCACGCATTTCGGTGCAAAGCGGGTCCCACATTCTAGGTCAACGGGACTTTTTGACGCCGGCTCATCGGAATCCAATTCCGGAGATACCGTTGAGTTCGTATCGTCATTCTGGACTCGTTGACATATAATTTGCTAGGTTTTGGTGGACATTGGGTCTGGCACGCATTTCGGTGCAAGTCGGATACCAATATCCGGGCCAACGGGTCATTTTGAGATCGGCTCATCGGAATCCAATTCTGGAGATACTGTTGAGTTCGTATCGTCATTCTGGACTCGTTGACATATAATTTGCTAGGTTTTGGTGGACATTGGGTCTGGCACGCATTTCGGTGCAAGTCGGATACCAATATCCAGGCCAACGGGTCATTTTGAGATCGGCTCATCGGAATCCAATTCCGGAGATACCGTTGAGTTCGTATCGTCATTCTGGACTCGTTGACAGGTAGTTTGCTAAGTTTTGAGAACCTTGGCTCCGGCACGCATTTCCGTGCAAACCGGAATTCCAAGTTCTGGTCAACGGGCCAAATGGAGATCGGGTCAACGGAATCCAATTCTGGAGATACCGTTGGGTTCGTATCGACATTCTGGTTGCGTGGACATATAATTTGTAATATTTTATGGACTTGTTTTCTTGCACGTTTTTCGGTGCAAAATGGCTCCGACACGGACACCGTTTTGACCCGAAATTACCTTTTTGCCCTTGTGTCCAAATTGTACCGTTGGGTAGGCTATCCTAGCTAATTTGACCATTCTGGACACGTTGGCGATGTTCATTTCATCGTCCGACAATATTTGTTGATAATTTCTCTGAGCTTAACCTTTTTATAATTAATTAAAAATTAATTCATATAATGTTCGTATTTCGAGATTAGTACAACAAAACTGAGATCAGTCAATTCCAGTGATCTCATATCGCTGAAATTGACAAGTTGGATACGTGGATCACTATAATAAGATTATCAACCTTACCGATAATCTTCTTATCTCGATTTGCGTGCCGTAAGTTTCGACGTACAAATAACGAAATACACCTTATAAATAGACTAGAATTGACCATGTTTGACCAGAGTTGACCAGTTGACCCAAAGTCAACTGTAAGTCAACACTTGACCTAGTTTGACTAGATTATTGACCGGAGTTGACCTAGAGTTGTTTTGACTTAGAAGAACCTAGAATAATGTAGATTGCTTGTAGAGTTTCTTTTATTACAACTTGAAACACCTTGTAACCTGTGTTGCTTTAAATAGGACTCTGTGGCTTCAGTGGGACCCTCCCTATACTTATCAGCTGTTCAGGTTATCGAGGCGAGTACATTCTCTGATCATTTCATATCATGTTTAGGATTATATTTCCTGCTTTAGACTATCTTACTTGATGCTGACACATTGGTAACACGGATTGGTACTATATGGATCCCTTCATGAGATGTTATCCCTCTCGGGAGCATCAGATACTTTTGTCATGTGTGTTTCACTTACATCATGTATCATATGCTTCCATTATCATGAATCTTCGTTATCAGCTAGTGACTCATGTACTCACATGATCACCGAGCCTACACGAATCAATTCATGAATCATCCTTTATGGGCAATGTAGTGTAATCATGAATCTTAACGTAACTTGAATGGATCCTTGTGTATTGATTGGGGATGGGAGAGTATAAGTGAACATGTGAATAAATCCAAGTAGTGTAATCATGAATCAATTTCCAGTAGTGTAATCATGAATCAGTCCTAAGCCATTCACATGTTTATGCAGTACTCTGAATCACTAGCACTGTCTCTCTTTATATATATCGTAGATATTTACTTACAGTCTCTCTTTTACATTATGCTATTCTTCAGATCCTGTATTTTATTCTCTAGCATGATTATATTTCCTTTCCTGCTATGACTTGTTGAGATGTACTGTGCTCGCTCCAGTCCTGACTGGACATGTTGATAAATTTTACAGATAGCCTGGAGGTGCCTGCTAGCCTAGAGGAGACACAGTAGGGTTTGTTTAGGTAGTTATTTCATTTTGTCTGGAGTTGTATTTACTTTGGGGATTACTGTATCTTTATTTGAGTTTTGAGATGTACTTCTGGGTTCATGTATCTTAGACACTTAGACTTCTATCTCCTGTATTTATTTTTGGATTTCATGTTTTATCCATTCTTATCATGCTCTACCTTAGATGTGATTGAGTTGTATCTGCTATGTCATCCCCATTCAGGGAGTATAAACTGCTTAGCTTTATATTGTTAGATGTTGTGACCTAGGACAGCGTTCTACCGCCGACACTGCGGCGTAGGCTGGGCGTCGTTACGTTCTCGTGCCCTAACTCTAGGGTGCGGATCGTGACGCATTTTTAGTGGTGGCCCATGCAGGTCAGACTAAAGTGTAGTGGTATTCGAACTAGAGTACCACTGCTGCCTTTACTAGAAATAGGATATATTTTGAAGGTACTCAATCACAGTTAGGAACCCTTGAGAGATTCCCGGGACGACCCTGGAGAATCTTATTTAACTTCGATTTGAAAATTCTTTTCCCTTGATTTAATTTATCTTTATTTTCTGTTGTTAAATTTAATTTTAATGGATCATTGTTGAATTTGAGTTTGTATTTATTAGTTTTGATGGAAGATTGTCGAATTTTGAATTTTGATGATAGTTGTTGCATTCGAGTTGTATTTCGATGGATTTTGTTCATTTTTGAATTTTGATGTTCCTTAATAAATTTGATTGATTTTTTTGAGTATTCATTATTGATTAATTTAATTTTTGGCAAGATAAAATTATATGGGCTAGGTCATCTAAGATTTGGAATCTGGTCTTCTACAGTCATATTAGCCAGCATGGTGAGGACATATAGTTGACTTGGATATATTTCTCGGGTGTAGAAATTTAAGGTTTTCGCAGCCAAGCTAGCGGCATCGCAAAAATGTTAAATACCATGATTCTAGAGGTATGTGCCCAAGTCGAGGACTCTGTGATTATCGTAGCCTTGCTTACAAGTATGACGAGGATTTAGAGTATCATGATTTTTGGATAGACGCATATGATTATCAGATTGTACTTTAAATATTTCGAACATGTTTTCTCTACCTTGTTTCAGTCCTTCGAAAAAAAAGAGAGAATTATTAATTGTTTTGTTTTGCTTTGCCTCTCATTATTTAACTTAGGAGTAGCTTTAGCTATTTTCATAAACCCTTGGGTAACTTCTTCCATGAATTTCTTCTTAATTCAACAAATCAATGATTTTGCTAGACTTTATCTTAAATTTGATAATTCAACTTTGGATTTCAAAATAGGTTCCTCTTTTAAAACGGATAAGCAAAACAGATTTTATTACCATTTCTTTTCCTGCCAATATTTTAGTACCATCATTCCTTGTCTTATACAACTATCATGATTACATCAATTCCCTGTCTCGTATATAATTCTGTCAGCTATACCTTGAAAACTCTTGAACCTTCATACCATTTTGCCTGAGAAATGTTGAGGAAGTGACATAAATCATCTAGTACGGAAATGATGTGATTGGTTATCATATGATAATTTTGTAGGAATCAAAATGTTGGATGTCAAAAAAAAAAAAAAAAAATTTTGAGATAGAAATGTGGTAAAGGTTTAGAATGGAATTGAGTGATAAATGTTATCAATTTAGAAATAATTGCAGAAAATTTGGTTATGAGTAATTCATGGATGTATTTCAAAACTAATGAGGATATCAGAGGTCAACCTACTTTTGAGAACTAGAAATCTTGGTTATTGATTCTTGGGAACTATTACAAGGCTATGTAAAAAATTAGAGATGGAAATGAGAATTTGATTGTTTTCTATGATTATACGAAGTTGAACTAGATATGTATGAGGGCGACTAGAGACAGAGAGAACACCAGGATTTTAAGTTATAGAAATTATTTTAGATGATTGGAGAAAAAATTTTAGAATTCAAAAAGGATAATATTGAAGGTGAATGTTGAAGAAAATATGAAAGTTGATTTATAAATAAGAATGAATTTTGTATGACATGGTGGTATTATGGTTGAATAAGTACGAGGCTTGACTTAAACAAGTACGAGGATTCCATAAACTGGATTTGGAGGTTTCGGATCTAATTTAGAACGAGGTGGAAGAATTTGGAAACTTGATTAAATGGGTAAGTGTTGATACCTAATTAAGAGGGGTATGCTTCATGGGAAATGTTTTGGAAGTTTGGAATTCTGCCTATGGTGATTGTGGTAAAGGTTTAGATGACTGAAGATTATGAAATTTTTTTTGAGGGTAGACATATAACGGTTGATTTTATATTAGGATTTGTGAGAAAATATGATTGGCAAATGGTAAACTGATAATGTTAGAGAGAGATGATTAACTGACCGTGTATGAAATCTTTCCTTGTTTTCCCAAAAAGAGGATTTTCAACATCACTGAACCCTAGTTTCCTTAATCACGACCAAATCAGCTTCGACTATTTTCTTATCTTGGGTTGTACTCAATTGACCTAAATTTGATTACGACCTGAATTTCCATCCTTGTATGCTCGTTCCCAAACTTTGTTGAGCTGTCCTCCACATTGCCTAAATTTTGATCTTCCCAATTCGATCAACTTAGATCGTATCGAGAATAAATATTTTTAATATATATTGTGATTGGATTTTTCGTGCAAGTGACTTTCATTCTTAACTTTGATTTTGATTTTTCTGAACCCTTTTAAAGATAATTGGTAGTTACTTTCTTTATTTTTATGATAAGTACCAGTTTTCACATAGGATGGTAGGCTGTCTTACAGTTTTAATGATTGTTATTTCTGTATCTTTTCTAAGTTAGCACTCTGGATTGCTTGTGTGTTTTGATACCCTATGACCGATTCAGTTAGCATGACTAGTATACCTAGATGAGACTTTCACTACCACCGTATGCCATGATCCTGGACGTTGTTCTTTTTGATGGTATGTTTTGTTTAAGTTCTGGGACTTGATTGTGGGGGTTTGACCTAGAGAGAGTATGGACGTTTTAATTTCGAGGACGAAATTTTTATAAGGTGGGCAGGATGTTAGCACCCTGAAATTCGGGTTAATTTTTTTTTATTTTCTGATTGTTTGGTTACATTAAATATTTCATTCTATTTATTTATCTGTTAGTGTACTTTTTCATGCCATTGATATTTGGAGTATCAGGGATGTTCAATTCTGGAAATCTTCTTCACGAGTTTTGGAGTGGACACGATTACCTTCATGACGGTATATGGTGTCCCACCCAAACTTGGTCCCTTGTGCTCTTTCTGCTTCGCTGAACTTCGGGTCGGTTTAGACCATTTGATTGATATTTATTTTTTCCACTTTTTCCTTGATCATTTTTAGCGCGTTACCATGACATTTAAATTGGGAGCGCCAGACCAGTCATTTCCTTGAAACCAACTCCTCATTGATGATCTACTCGAGACGCTCGTCACCCATGACCTTCGTTTCCCACTCATTCATGTCATTTTGGGCTCCATTTGATTCGCACAACTTTCCCGATGCGTGACCCGATTTTATTTCACGCCACGGCGTCACATTCATTTTCCAACTTTATTTGTGGGTCCCCTGTCGACCAAAACCTGTCAGCCCCAACTATGGACATGGCCCGCATTGAGCCTACTATCCGTCCGCCACTTGTGTCCCATTTATTGGAATCTCCATGTGCTACTTAATTCTCCATGATCATCGACGCCTATTTTTTAATTCGATTTTTGCACAATGTCCAGTTTCGATCCAATCCGGCTCCACTGAGTCCAGCTCCATGATTTTCTCCATCATGACACCCTCACAATTCTTGCCCAAAAATATTAGGAACCCTTCTGCATATTTTTCTATATTTTTAGGAATTTCTATTTAATTAATTCCTATGGGAATGGCCAATTTCTCTCTAATTTATTCCTAGCCATTGATTTTCCTAATCAATCCCCACCATTGATTTTTCCCTCACATTCACAACAGCCCCCTCCACATGTGGCCGGCCCTAGAAAAGTGTGAAGAGAATCTTCCTTCTCTCTCTTCCTCTCACCTCATTCATTATCACTCACTCTCTCTCTCTTCCTTTCTACTTCTTCACAAAACCATGCAAACCAACAACCTACAAACTCCAGCACAGCACTTCCCTCCACCTCTCCCATGCACGACCACAGCCTCCCTGGCCGACCTCGGCCACCCCCTGCAACCACCACCACCACATCTCCCTTCCTTCTCCCTTTCTTCCCATCAAGTCAGCCACCACCACCACCATTGCCCACCCGAGCCACCAGCCTGGCCGTGCGCCGCTGGTCAACGGCCAACCTCGCCGTAGGCCGCACGCAGTGCCGCACAGCGCACGGCAGTGCGCAACCGCGCACAGCAGCAGCGGCAGTGAGCCACGGCGCGCGCGTGCGGGCGTGGCCGCCGCCGCCGTCGGCCGCCGTGGTCGCCGTCGACCACCCCCATGGGCGCGCCGCACCCTAGACTCTCCTTCCATGGCGGCCACCGTCCTCCGGGACGCGCCGTCGAGGCGATTCGTGCGTTTTGCACGACGTCCAGTCGTGACGCGCGCGAAATGAAGTTCGTTTTGGCGCTCCGTCGCAGCAACTTCGTGCACGATTTCCCAGAGATTCGACCGTTGGATCGGCGATTTCTTCGGTCCGTCGCAATCTCGGTATATCCACCTTCGCTCATGTCAATTTTCGTCCGTTAATTTTATCGTTTGATACATGAAAACCGGCCACCAAGTTGACCGTTTAAATTGTATTAAATTTGGACAATTTCGCGGGGCCAACTTCGTCAGCTTGTATCTCCTCCGCCGCAGCTCCGTTTGGCGTGCTACCAGTTTCGGTGCGAAGCTGGTATAACCCTCTTCCTGTCCCCTTTAGATTTCATTTCAGTTTGAGCTTGTTTGATTGGTTGAATTCGACGCCAAAGTTGGTCGTCCGAATTCGTAATTTCCAACTTGTAAAATTCTATTTTTGAACACGGGACTCCAGATTTCATTTTTGACACCACCATTAGATTTGTGGCGTCGTTCTGGCATGTTTTCATATAAAGTTTGTTAGATTTGGAGAACGTGGGCCCGGGCACGCATTTCGGTGCAAAGCGGGTCCCACATTCTAGGTCAACGGGACTTTTTGACGCCGGCTCATCGGAATCCAATTCCGGAGATACCGTTGAGTTCGTATCGTCATTCTGGACTCGTTGACATATAATTTGCTAGGTTTTGGTGGACATTGGGTCTGGCACGCATTTCGGTGCAAGTCGGATACCAATATCCGGGCCAACGGGTCATTTTGAGATCGGCTCATCGGAATCCAATTCCGGAGATACCGTTGAGTTCGTATCGTCATTCTGGACTCGTTGACATATAATTTGCTAGGTTTTGGTGGACATTGGGTCTGGCACGCATTTCGGTGCAAGTCGGATACCAATATCCGGGCCAACGGGTCATTTTGAGATCGGCTCATCGGAATCCAATTCCGGAGATACCGTTGAGTTCGTATCGTCATTCTGGACTCGTTGACAGGTAGTTTGCTAAGTTTTGAGAACCTTGGCTCCGGCACGTATTTCCGTGCAAACCGAAATTCCAAGTTCTGGTCAACGGGCCAAATGGAGATCGGGTCAACGGAATCCAATTCTGGAGATACCGTTGGGTTCGTATCGACATTCTGGTTGCGTGGACATATAATTTGTAATATTTTATGGACTTCTTTTCTTGTACGTTTTTCGGTGCAAAATGGCTCCGACACGGACACCGTTTTGACCCGAAATTACCTTTTTGCCCTTGTGTCCAAATTGGACCGTTGGGTAGGCTATCCTAGCTAATTTGACCATTCTGGACACGTTGGCGATGTTCATTTCATCGTCCGACAATGTTTGTTGATAATTTCTCTGAGCTTAACCTTTTTATAATTAATTAAAAATTAATTCATATAATGTTCGTATTTCGAGATTAGTACAACGAAACTGAGATCAGTCAATTCCAGTGATCTCATATCGCTGAAATTGACAAGTTGGATACGTGGATCACTATAATAAGATTATCAACCTTACCGATAATCTTCTTATCTCGATTTGCGTGCCGTAAGTTTCGACGTACAAATAACGAAATACACCTTATAAATAGACTAGAATTGACCCTGTTTGACCAGAGTTGACCAGTTGACCCAAAGTCAACTGTAAGTCAACACTTGACCTAGTTTGACTAGATTATTGACCGGAGTTGACCTAGAGTTGTTTTGACTTAGAAGAACCTAGAATAATGTAGATTGCTTGTAGAGTTTCTTTTATTACAACTTGAAACACCTTGTAACCTGTGTTGCTTTAAATAGGACTCTGTGGCTTCAGTGGGACCCCCCCTATACTTATCAGCTGTTCAGGTTATCGAGTCGAGTACATTCTCTGATCATTTTATATCATGTTTAGGATTATATTTCCTGCTTTAGACTATCTTACTTGATGCTGACACGTTGGTAACATGGATTGGTACTATATGGATCCCTTCATGAGATGTTATCCCTCTCGGGAGCATCAGATACTTTTGTCATGTGTGTTTCACTTACATCATGTATCATATGCTTCTATTATCATGAATCTTCGTTATCAGCTAGTGACTCATGTACTCACATGATCACCGAGCCTACACGAATCAATTCATGAATCACCCTTTATGGGCAATGTAGTGTAATCATGAATCTTAACGTAACTTGAATGGATCCTTGTGTATTGATTGGGGATGGGGGAGTATAAGTGAACATGTGAATAAATCCAAGTAGTGTAATCATGAATCAATCTCCAGTAGTGTAATCATGAATCAGTCCTAAGCCATTCACATGTTTATGCAGTACTCTGAATCACTAGCACTGTCTCTCTTTATATATATCGTAGATATTTACTTACAGTCTCTCTTTTACATTATGCTATTCTTCAGATCCTGTATTTTATTCTCTAGCATGATTATATTTTCTTTCCTGCTATGACTTGTTGAGATGTACTGTGCTCGCTCCAGTCCTGACTGGACATGTTGATAAATTTTACAGATAGCCTGGAGGTGCCTGCTAGCCTAGAGGAGACACAGTAGGGTTTGTTTAGGTAGTTATTTCATTTTGTCTGGAGTTGTATTTACTTTGGGGATTACTGTATCTTTATTTGAGTTTTGAGATGTACTTCTGGGTTCATGTATCTTAGACACTTAGACTTCTATCTCCTGTATTTATTTTTGGATTTCATGTTTTATCCATTCTTATCATGCTCTACCTTAGATGTGATTGAGTTGTATCTGCTATGTCACCCCCATTCGGGGAGTATAAACTGCTTAGCTTTATATTGTTAGATGTTGTGACCTAGGACAGCGTTCTACCGTCGACACTGCGGCGTAGGCTGGGCGTCGTTACGTTCTCGTGCCCTAACTCTAGGGTGCGGGTCGTGACAATTGTAAAATAGACAGAGCTAAGCTAGAACAATGTGATGTGAGTCCAATCAGTATAACATGAGACAATGTGAATCTAGTACAAGACACTAATCCAATATGTTTTAAAATTTCGAGTTCTTCATGTAAACGGCTAGCGGGTGAATACGGCACATCACACGCTTGGCAAGCATGCGATGGCTATCTGTAACGATTAGACTTATAGTGAATACGGCACATCGTATGCTTGGCCTAGCAGCAACGACTATCTTTCTTGTAGGGGTGGTTCTTGTTTAATATGGCACGTCGCACGCTTGGCCTAGCGGTGACGGCTATCTTGCTTGTTGGGGGTGGTTCTTGTTTGATTGGGAATATTTATATGTTTACTCGAGTATTTTCCCGCCCTGATAAGTATAAGTAAATCCATATCCCGACACATAAATAGAGTATGAGTCTAGCCAAAAGTAAATGGTGCTTGTAGGTGTTTTGAGTAGGTGTTTCCAATGAGTGGTTCCAGTATTAGGGGCTAGACGAGTTAAATACATGTGTCGCAAATGAATGAATCCAGAATACCAATCAGTGTTGTGACAGAGAATCAAATAGAACTATACTAGAAGCTGAATCATAATCATCAAGTAAATGAAAACTATCAGAGAATGTACTCGCTTGTCGTCCAAAGCAATGAGTGAGGATCGATGCCCAAAGAGGTGTCACACAAATCTATAAATGAGATATACAAAGTTATTTTATGTTCTGGAGTAAGCAGTGTATCTAAATGAGTTAACTACATGCTTCTAGGCCTTTTTTAGGTCAATAAAGTCAACTTGGTCAACCTAGATCAACTATAGCTAATTGGTCAACATTGGTCATTTTGCCTTATCTAGGGTTTTGCTAGTTTAGACTATTGAGTGCTAGTGACAAGGTGGTATAAACCAAACCTTAAACCTAGATTCAATTACATACCTTTACTACATACTCTATACTATATCTATTGGATAAATATATTGCAGGACCGTTGAGCACCTCTAGAGGGGGGGTGAATAGAGTGAGTGCGAGTGCAGCAGAAAATAATCACCAAATTTAAAAATTATAAACTATGGCAGTAAATAAGAGACAATAAATAAATAAAGCAAGAGATAGAGAGATCAAACTCAGTGACACAGCGATGTATACTGGTATCCCTCTGAGAGGACTAATCCAGTCTCAAGTACTCTTGCTCGATGTTAATCTACTAAGGCACAAGCTAATTGAGAGCTTACAGTCTCTTACAATACCGTGCTTGGTGACAAGTGTACGACCAACTTCATAACACCGTGCTTGCTGACGAGCGCACGACTGGCTCCACAACAAAGATAATTGCTGTACTTTGAACAACCGCTTTACAACTCTTGAGAACCAAAAGACTCTAGATCAAAATAGATATTACTGGATTTTGGCTAAGAGGAGTGTAGGTGTGATATGAAAACTTTTGATCGGGTGAAAATGCTTATTGAATAGAGAAGAGAAGATGAAGAATGAATGAGTGATTTGAAATGAAAAACCTTCTTCTATTTATAGGTGTTTTCTGGGACCGAACTCGGACAGAGTTCTGGCAGAGTTCTGATGCAAGGATTTCGCATATGAACGTTGCATGCAGATTTGGAGGCAACGAATATTTGAATTCAAACAGACCGAACTCGAGTAGAGTTCGGACCGAACTCGGGCCGAACTCGGTTTGAGTTCTGTCTAGGAAAATATATAACATTTGTCAAATTCTGTTGCAAAAATAAAATTGAACTTTTTGGTGGATGGAATATGAATAGGTAGGCATTATGGAAAAGTGGACTGAGATTAACCTAAGCCAGTATTACCTAGTCGATCTTAAAATTTATGTCCTAGATTCGATAAAGATAAAATACATAATAAATTGTAAAATGACTCGGACTGGATTCCAATGAAAGTAAGCTTCAGACAGATGATGTATGTGCTTGAGGATGCAGTAGTACGATGCTTGTTGATATTGATTTCACATGTCCTGAAATAATTAGCAGCAGTTCGTATATTTTTTGTACTGGCTTAAGTTCATGTCGATTATTAAAATCGGGTGTGACCATGGAATGGGCCAACAATCTCCCCCATTTTGATAATTGACAAACTTGAGTCTATACCAAAATATATCTAAAAAATAGAACAAATAAAATTACCTGAAAAATTGGTTTTGGTTGTCTTGATTGTTGATTTTTGGTATTGTACTCTTTTCTTCCCCTTTGTCAATATAAAAATGGCTTTGGCTCCCCCGTAATGTGTGAAGCCGACAATGTTCAACAGACAAAGTGATACTAAAGAGATAACCAAATAACAACAGTTCCACATAAAGTGCATGAAAAAAATAACTAGTACTGAGAAATATCGAAAAAAATCATGCATAACAATGTCTAACTGAAAGGAAAGATATAATCATCATCATCATAAAAGTGCTAAGAAAATGTCTAACTGAAAACTTTAGACATAAAAGAAAAACTACATCAAAAGATCATCATCTAACAGCGCTATCCACTATCCACCAGCTCAAGTCCGCATCACATAGTAGGGTCGTCACCGCCAGGAGCATCCGGAGGAAAGTAAGCAGCACTAGGATCGAAGTAAGGAAAAGTTGCCTCATCTCCGAACCTAGGTCCTGGGAAGCCGGGGTGAGGAAGGATAGTCACTGGATGTGGTGGGTCCTGGGAGAGACTCCAGTGGAGATCAGCAATGCCATTCCGCAACACCTGAGCCTGGGTGATGTGGCGGAACTCTGCGTCAAGGTAGCTCTGATGACGTTGCGCAGAGAGAGCAACAAAGTCATCAAACCGCTGATAAAATCCAGGGTCAAAACCCGAAGCAGGGGCTGGAGCAGGAGGAGGAGCCTTAGCGTCAGCATCTGGAATAGACTGAGCTCCAGGAGGCAGAGAAGGAGTAGGGTATAGTCGAGATCTGCTGAGCTCTATGGCTGTGGAGGAATAGGCACAGGTTTGAAGATCAATTTAAAACCTTCGAAAGATGGAGGCCAAGTGCATGGGATAGACCAGGTTGTGTCCTGCATTTCTGCAGCTCAGCATCCAGGCCATCATGGTCTCCGGAACAGAAAATGGAATGCCAAAGTGGATATGATACATGGCGGACAACTTCAAGAAAGTGATCTCATCAGAGGATCCTTTCTTCGGAAGAAGAATTGAGAAAATAAACCTATGTATTTCATAGAAGTTTTGCTTGAGATTTTTAGAAAAAACTCTTCTAGGAACAGGTCTTGGATGGCAAAGCAGTTCTTTGAAGGAGTCGAGAGTGACACCTTCAGGGAATTGGATGTGGTGGATATCCACTAATGCTTCACCCACATCAGGAACATGAAAATATTCACTGATGTCGGTGGCGCTGAATTCTAATTCTTGCCCAGCAACACAAGAATAGAAGTTTTCGTTTGGTTTTACTTGCAAGTTGCAGTAAAACATACGGACAGCGTTGTCATAGATATTCTCGGCTACTTCGAAAAAGTCACGAAAGCCGAGACGGTCAAATGTGGGAGCGTATTCAATAAAATAGTAAAGTTCGCACAAGCTCCAGCACATATTCTTCGACCAAAAAAGGAATCAAACCAAAGGTCTGAAAATTCTTTGTCAGGAAATAAACCAGAATCAAAATCATCAGAACCTATGGGTCTAGCTGGACTGAAAACATTAGTGGGGTAGTAATCAGAAGAAGAAGATCCTGCTTGAGAGGAATCCACCCTTCTTTTCTGACTCTTGGGTGCCATAGATGAGAGGAAAAGAAAATTGGAGTACCTTAGAAAGGAGGAAGAGGATTGAGAGGAACAGCTCGCAGAAACTTCAAAGAAACTTGAAAGGAAGGAAGAGGAAGTGATCTTAGGAGTAGTAGAGGGTTTCGCTCGGATTGGATGAGTAAAAAAATAAAAAAAAGGATGGTTTAAATAGAGCTAGGGCCGGCTGTACGGTTCTGGAAGCTGAGCAGCGCCGACCGAACTCGGTCCGAACTCGGCCAGAGTTCGGTCCGAGTTCGGCTGCTTGTATTTCCGAGGTCATAACTGCAGTATTGGTGTTTAAATTTTGAATTTATGACTATTGACTTCTACATTTAATAACTTCTATTACTTTGGGTTAGCTGTAGGGGCCGGATCGCAGCTAGCGGTAGTCCGAAGACTAGTGCACCATGTCGCTTCAGGCTATTTACACCTGTATGACAGAAGGGCCCTTTCGGCTTATACCCAAAATAATTTCTGTTAAATAAATTATGAAGTTTCGAGTCATAAAAATAAATTTAACTACCATACCACACTATGAATCTGAAAATTCAAGTATGCCGAGCTCTCATCTCATTATGTTAAAATGGTCTTCTGCCAGTGGTTTTGTGAAAATGTCTGCTAGTTGATGATCTGTGTCAGTAAACTATAAGCAGATATCCCCGTGTTGTTGGTGACCTCGTAAAAAGTGATAACGAAACTCAATGTATTTTGTGCGTAAGTGACATACAGGGTTCTTAGTCAGGTTAATAGTGCTAGTGTTATCACAATAAATGGGAATCTTAGTGTAGTGCAGATTGTAGTCTTCTAGGGTTTGCTTTATCCACAAAATTTGAGCACAACAACATTCTGCGACGATATACTCAGCCTCAGTAGTTGATAATGCTACAGAATTTTGCTTCTTGCTAAACCAAGAGACTAAGGCCTTTCCTAGGAAATGACACGTACCGCTGGTACTTTTCTGGTCTACTTTGCATCCTGCAAAATTCGTATCTGAGTAACCTATCAGGTCAAAGGATTTGGTTATAGGATACCATAAGCCGACTGTAGAAGTTCCAAGGTATCGAAAGATACGCTTAACGGCACTTAGATATGATTCCTTAGGATTTGCCTGGTATCGTGCACAGATGCAAACACTGAACATAATATCAGGGCGACTAGCAGTTAAATATAATAAGCTACCAATCATACCTCGATACTTATGCTGATCGACAGGTTTGCCACTTTCATCAGAATCAAGCTTTGTGGATGTAGCCATTGGAGTTCTGATAGGCTTTACATTATCGAAGTCGTACTTTTTCAGTATGTCCTTCACGTACTTGGCTTGATTGATGAATGTTCCCTTTGAGTGTTGTTTGATCTGGAGTCCTAGGAAGAAGTTCAGCTCTCCTATCATACTCATCTCAAATTTACTCTGCATACACTTAGCAAACTCTTGACAAAGTTTTTTATTAGTAGAACCAAATATAATGTCATCAACGTAAATTTGTACAAGAAGAATGTCATCATTTAAAGATTTGATAAACAAAGTTGTATCAACTCTTCCTTTTGAAAAACCATTATCAAGTAAGAAGGCACTTAGGCGTTCATACCAAGCACGATGTGCCTGTTTGAGTCCATATAGTGCTTTTTTAAGCTTGAAGAGGTGATCAGGTTTTTGAAAATCTTCAAAACCAGGGGGTTGTTTCATAAAAACTTTTTCTTTTAGAAATCCGTTCAAAAATGCACTTTTCACGTCCATTTGAAATAATTTAAAATCATTAAAACATGCAAATGCACAAAACATGCGGATAGCTTCTAGTCTAGCAACAGGAGCATATGTCTCGTCATAATCAATACCTTCATCTTAATTATAACCTTGTGTCACTAGACGTACTTTGTTGCGTGGAACTTGACCATCTTCACTAAGTTTATTTCGGAACACCCATTTGGTACTAATAGGTTTATTTCGAAACTTGACCATCTTCACTAGTTCCCAAACTTGGTTTCTCTCAAATTGATTTAGTTCCTCTTGTATGGCATTAATCGAAAACTCATCAGAAAAGGCATCTTCTATATTCTTAGGTTCTTTTTGAGAAATGAAAGCTATATTTGCTGCTATTTCAGAACCCCTAAGAGAGGAGCGTGTACTTACACCTTTTGATACATCACCTATGATGAGTGTCTGGATGATCTGGCAAGAACTTTAATGATTCAAATTTGTGAGGCAGATCTTCCATAGGACTCTTATCGATTTTTGCTTGTACACCTTCATCATCACTGTCGCTAGATCTGTGACTATTGAGCTCATCAAAAGTAATATTAATAGATTCTTCAACAATCATAGACCTTTTATTAAAAATTCTATATCCCTTACTCTTAGCAGCATATCCAAGAAATATCCCTTCGTCTGCTTTAGAGTCGAACTTACCCAAGTTATCCTTGGTGTTCAGGATAAAACGTCGACATCCAAAAACTTTGAAATAAGATATGTTTGGACCAAACCAAAGTCAATATGGTGTTTTCTTCGAGATAGGTCGAATTAACATCCTATTTGAAATATGACAGGCTGTACTAACAGCTTCTGCCCAAAAATATTTAGGAAGATTATGCCGATTCAACATGACTCTAGCCATTTCGCTTAGAGTACGGTTCTTCCGCTCCCATTCTGTTGAGGAGTTCTAGGACAAAAAAATTCGTGGTAGTACCCACTATCATCACAAAACTTTTTGAAATCAGAATTTATGAATTCGCCACCATGATCACTTCTAATATGAATAATCATGAAGCCTTTTTCGTTTTGTACCTTTTTGCAAAATATCTAAAATTCAAAAATAGCATCACTTTTGTTTGATAAAAAGTAAACCCAAGTAAAACGAGAGAAATCGTCAACAACAACAATAACAAAAGCGTAGAGCTTACCGCCAAGACTAGCGACTCTACTAGGACCAAATAAATCCATATGTATCAACTGCAAAGGTCTAAAAGTACTTACAGCGTTGATGGATTTAAATGTAGACCTATGTACTTTGTTCTTTTCACAGTCAGCACATACCATATCTCTCTTGAATGGAATCTCGGGGAGTCCTTTTACCAACTTTTTAGTGCTCAGTCATGAGATAGTATCCATATTTGCATGCCCTAGTCTCATGTGCTATAGCCAGCTTTCATCTAAATTAGCTACTAGGTATCTTCCTGCATTATTAGTACTCTCCAAAAAAAAACATAAATATTGTCTTCTTTAATCCCTTCATATACGGGATTACCATATAACATATTATATATGGTACATTTATCTTTTATAAAGTTGATACCATAACCATTATCAGCCAAATGACTTATGCTTAGTAGGTTATGTTTCAATTCTGTGACTAGACAAACATCCTTTATTACAGGATAAGGAGATATACCAATAGTGCCATTACCAATAACATCATCTCTCTGGTTATTTCCGAAGGAGACGTACCATTCTTTCTTCATCGATAGCGTGGTGAACAAAGATGCATCACCAGTCATGTGCCACGAACATCCGCTATCGAGGATCCACTTGCTTTTAGCATAAGAGGGTTGAGGGTCCACCTACAAAACAAGTAGATAAATCCATTGGTACCCATTTACCGAAGGGTCCATATTGATTAGTCTTAGGTCTCCAAAATAAAGTACGATTGTCAACAAGTTTCCTTGCTAAGCAATACTGTGATATGTGTCCATGTGTACCACAATATGTGCAAGTGAGTTTAGGACCAGTGGTAGAAGAAATTGTGTTGACATGATTATTTGGTTTCTTAGAAAACCTATAAGTGAAAGCATGGTGATAGTTGTGTTTCTTTCGTGCTTTCTGATTTTTAGTCCTCTTAGGTGCATGCTTAGCATTAAGACTAAACTTAGGCTGTGTCACAGGTATTGCCTGTTTGCCTAACTTGATTTCTAACTTTTTAGAAACCGCAACAGACTCTTCATATTTAGCAGTCATGTCTGAGAGTCTTTGTTCTGTGACTAAGTGCTTCTTCTCTCTATGTCATATAACTCTTGTATTTTGACATAGTCTCTTTCTTTCTTATCAACCTTGAGGATAGCCTCATGATAGTCTACCTTGAGTTTGACTATCTCTTCCGTGTTACCGGTAGTAGACGTCTCTTTAATATCTTCAATAAGATTGGACAGTCTAGCTATTTCAGTTGTGTATGCCTTAATCTCTTTTCAAGATTGCTTATACTTGTCAAGCACAGTTCTGTGTTCCTCAAGTAATTCGCTAAAGCCATTTTCTAATTCATCGAAAGTAAAGTCATCAAACAAAGGGTTTGAGGATACCTTATCAAAAGCCATAAGATAGACATTGGCATTTTTGCAGGGTCTGTCTTCTTCCTCTGTGTCACTGGCATCACTTTCATGCCAGATACTTGTGTTAGCATAATTTTGACTGGTTGTTGCTTTTCTGTTTGATCTTGATCTGTCGTATGGACTGCTTTTCTTCGAAGTTGGAAAGTCCTTCTTCATTTGCCCTAATTTCTTGCATCCATAGCATATTGTTTTACCTTCATTGCTTTCTTGGATATTTCTCTTCCTTCTGTTTGATTTCTCAAACTTTAGAAATTTTCTGAAGTTCTTCACTAGTAGGACTTGTTCATCACCACTTGATGATTCTTCCTCAGAATCATTACATGTAGATTTTCTGGCTTGAGCTTTGAAGGTAATAGACTTTTCTTTCAGGGTTGCTTCTTCAAACCCTTGCAGATCAAGCTCATGGGTCAAGAGCTTGCCTATCAGTGTTTCCAGAGACATGGTGGTGAGATCGTTTCCTTCAATGATTGCTGTTGCCTTCGGGTTCTAGTTCTTGGTTAGTGCCCGTAGCACTTTTCTGATCTTCTCACGATTACTATAATCTTTACCAAGAGATTGCAAAGTATTAGTAATATCAAGGTAACTTGTAAACATCTGTGTAATTGACTCATCGAATTTCATCATAAAAGATTCATACTCCTGTGTTAGTCTACTGATTTTGGATTCTTTCACTTGGGAAGTACCTTCATGAGTTACCTCAAGAAGTTTCCAATTCCCGTGAGATGTTTTACAGGTTGAAACTCTGTTGAATTCTGTTTTGTCAATTGCACAGAACAGTGTGTTGATGGCACGAGCATCTAAACTAGCCTTTGCTTTTTTAGCCTCTGTATATTTGTCATGAGGCTAGTCAAGAAGGTGGCCGTCAACCACTGTAGGTGCCGGTTTCTTATAACCGTCTACCACTATAGACCAAAGATCAAAGTCAAGAGACTTTAAGAAGAAAGTCATCCATGTTTTCCAATAGGTATAATTTGTACTATCAAATAGTGGGGGTCTATTTGTGGATTGTCCTTCACCGTTAAATATTGATTTCACGGCTGCCATATATACTCTCTGAGGTTTGTTATATTAGAATATAACCTGCTCTGATACCAATTGTAGGACCATTGAGCACCTCTAGGGGGTGAATAGAGTGAGAGCTAGTGTAGCGGAAAATAATCACCAAATTTAAAAATTATAAACTATGGCAGTAAATAAGAGGCAGTAAATAAATAAAGCAAGTGATAGAGAGATCAAACTCAGTGACAAAGCGATGTATACTGGTATCCCTCTGAGAGGATTAATCCAGTCTCGAGTACTCTTGCTCGATTTTAATCCACTAAGGCACAAGCTAATTGAGAGCTTGCAGTCTCTTACAACACCGTGCTTTGTAAAAAGTGCACGACCAACTTCACAACACCGTGCTTTGTGACGAGCGTATGACCGGCTCCACAACAAAGATAATTGCTGTACTTTGAACACCCTCTTTACAACTCTTAAGAACCAAAAGACTCTAGATCAAAATAGATATTACTGGCTTTTGGCTAAGAAGAGTGTAGGTGTGATATGAAAACTTTTGATCGGGTGAAAACACTTATTGAATAGAGAAGAGAAGTTGAAGAATGAATAAGTGATTTGAAATGAAAAACTCTCTTCTATTTATAGGTGTTTCTGGGACCGAACTCGGACAGAGTTCCTGCAGAGTTCTGATGCAAGGATTTCGCATATGAACGTTGCATGCAGATTTGGAGGCAATGAATATTTGAATTCAAACAGACCGAACTCGGGCAGAGTTTGGACCGAACTCGGATCGAACTATGTTTGAGTTCTATCTAGGAAAATATATAACATTTGTCAAATTCTGTTACAAAAATGAAATTGAACTTTTTGGTGGATGGAATATGAATAGGTAGGCTTTATGGAAAAGTGGACTGAGATTAACCTAAGCCAGTATTACCTAGTCGATCTTACAATTTATGTCCTAGACTCAATAAAGATAAAATATATAATAAATTATAAAATGACTCGGACTGGATTCTAATGAAAGTAAGCTTCAGACAGATGATGTATGTGCTTGACAATGCAGTAGTACGATGCTTGTTGATATTGATTTCACATGTCCTGAAATGATTAGCAGCAATTCGTATATTTTGTGTACTGACTTAAGTTCATGTCGATTATTAAAATCGGGTGTGACCATGGAATGGGCCAACATATATGTATTACCCAAACACTTATCATCTGTCTATATATGTATATATATACCAAGTATATATATAGGCAGAAAAAAATAGGACAGATACATATACTAAGAGAAAATACAAATGAAGACAAGACTGGAAGTAATGTCCAGACTAGGCAATATCTGGTCCTAAGTTAGGGTGAGAGCCATTACAAGGGACCAAGACTGAACACAAGGTAAGGTTCACTCTAAACTGAAACTTAATGATATAGGGACTGATATTAAGACTGAACAATGACACATAAGGACCTGGCCATTAGAGAAATGGACTGAAACAAACTCACAAATGACACACCCTAATACTAATACAATTGTCATTGATACTAGAACACTTATTCTCTAGGATACCACATCACTCAAGACACAATTTCCCCCTCTCATTTAGCTGTCTTTCCAAACAGTGGCCAAATTTGCCTGTGGGGCTGCAATGCCAAGAGGCATTGCCTCACATGGCCTATGTACTCCATTACTTGATCTGCCTATCCTACTACTTATTCAGTCTCCACCTCTACTACAGTTAGTTAATATCAATATGGACCCTCACTTATATCCCTTAGATACACATGCCTTGTATGCATACAATCATATGAGTCATGACTCTCACTAGGACACATGAACATACCTCATGTTTTTTCCCTTTTCTCTCAACTTAGTAATTGACCAACACCTCATCTAACTGATACTATATGTACCATAGGACTATACATAAACCAATGATGGGTTGAACACCTACTAATACTAAAACAACAAGGGCAAGGTCTGATTAAGCAATTAGGACTAAACCTAGATACAATTTGAGCCATTAACCCTTACCTACCTGTACTCGACTACTCCTGAAACCATGGCCCCTCTTTGATACTCTTACACACTAACATCCTATCACTCTCCAACACACACTCATATTCTTCACCTCATCCAACTGATACCCACATAGATAATTGATACTCAAATCTAAATCAAACCAAAGCCTTTTAACAGATGCATCATATGGTATTATATACAACTGACACATACATGTCTGATACCCCCATTTCCTATTGTCACACCTGCTACTGAACTCATTTCCCTCCCCTTGGATACACATTTAGGTATCAGATCCCTCATGAGTATCCCAACACTCTCATGCTACTCACTCACCCTAACATACCTCCCAATTAACTTACCGATACTTCTACATATGCAACACATATAAACACACCCACACACCAACTGTCACATGGCCACTTGCTCACAGTCACACATTCACACACACATATATATATATAAACACACCCACACACCAACTGTCACATGGCCACTTGCTCACAGTCACACATTCACACACACACATATATATATATATATATATAAACACACCCACACACCAACTGTCACATGGCCACTTGCTCACAGTCACACATTCACACACACATATATATATATAAACACACCCACACACCAACTGTCACATGGCCACTTGCTCACAGTCATACATTAACATATATATATATATATATATATATATATATATATATATATATATATATATATTTTATAAATATATATATATATATATATATATATATATATATATATATATATATATATATATAAACACACCCACACACCAACTGTCACATGGCCACTTGCTCACAGTCATACATTATATATATATATATATTTTATATATATATATATATATATATTTATATATATATATATATATAAAATATATATATATATATATATATTGCAAAGGCATGGCATATGATCTCTCCTCCTCCTAAGTCCGATACCAAAAGTGAGGTGTGAACAGTTAATAGGAAATGAAACGTAGAGTGTTGGGTTTGAACATCACATGGACTGAACTGGATCAAAAGGAATTTGGGCATGAGGTCAAATTTGATTGAGTGGACAAGGTTTAAGTGGACTGCTCTTACTATAGAGTATGTAGGACACTCCAACCAGATATCTGGTCTGAACAGGGGGTAATGGCAGAACACGAGTGCAGGTGTTAAACTCCTAAATTTTCACTATGATTTTAAAATTTTATTTGGTATTGATTTTTGTTTTTGAATTTGAATGTTGCGCACAAAATTTCGTTTTTCATATTTGCTCGTCGAGTGCGAATATGTGCGAGGTACATATTTTGAAAATGCTTTAATTATGGATTTTAGAAAACAAATTATTCATTTCATTATTAGTATAGTAAATATTTTATTTTGTTTGAAATAGAAATTTTCGTCACACTAGTAGAAATTTTTATTTAATTATACCGATTTCAAAAATAATATTTACATAGATATTTTTACTAGTTGAATGTGAAGTACACGAAATTTGATTCATATAGACGATTGAAATTTTCAAAATTTATTTTATTATTAACTATCTTAATTTTACTACAAAAGGTATTTTGAAGTATTATTCATAATTTTGATATTTTAATTATTTATTATACAAAGAGTAATTCCAAACATTTTCTATCAACATTTAAAAATATTTATTGTGATTATCGAAATTAATATTATAGCATATTTTTTTAAGTTATAAAAAGTTAATTTTAAACTAGTTTATCACAAATAAATTGGATGACGATTATATTAAATAAATTCTGTATAGATTTTTGAATAAGATTAAATCATTATTCAATATTATCTAGATTTAAAATTGATACAGATTTGAATGAAATTATTTTAATTCAATTTAGATTAAAAAAATGAATTATCTATTTGGGTTCAATCCTTATCTACTAAGGATTTCCTCAACCCTATATATAGTTGAGCTTTCCCTTGAGTTCTCCATAATATTTTTATTCCACAAATAAATCCCACCCAAGTGCATCGTGTCCATGTTCCCTCATCCAAAATCTTATTCCATAATTTACACATATATTATTTTCTTCTGTGTCGGACACCTTCGACACGAACCAAATACTCAAATTCTAACCCTAAGCCATGTCTATGTTTGTCTCGCCGCCTCGGCCACCCCACAACTGTCTCGGCCATACGTAGCAGACCAGCACACGCAGCCACCTTCGACTCCTTCCTGGACAAACCCAACCCCACCGTAACCACACCCTGCCTCCCGAACCATCAGCAACCCTAGCCTTCCTCCTCCCCTCGGCCAATGCCACAACAACCATCACCAAACTACCATCGCTGACCCAAAACAGATGCCCAGCCTCCATCATCATCCCTTTCACCACCACCTTCGACAACCCTGGTGCCCCTATTACTGCCACAACTAACACCCCAACCATCACCATCATTATCTTCATCACCAGCATCATCCCCGGCTGCCAAACCCACATCACCCTGGCCAAGTCGGCCCTACTACGACAAATCCCTAAAACTGTCACCAATAAACCTACCACCACCATCGTAACAAACAGAATATGAAAGCCCTCACCCGAGCCTTCTGCCACACCTCCGCTGCCGGATCCCGGCGCCGTCGTGGTTAGTAAGACCCGTCTCCAGCTTCTCCGCTTCACCAAACTCTCCGCCACTTCCCCCTCTTCCGATCTTTTCGTACCGGTCGTTGAGGTCCGACCATCACCGGCACCAACTCGAGCCGCGTAACTCGTTACCCATCGCTCGCCTCTCCGCGAGCTGCGTCGCGCACGCGTGACCCCCCTCCGTTCTGCATGCGACCTCTGGAGTAGCCGTGCATCCCCGCCGTGGGATCGCTCGCCTCCGGCGCCGTACGGCCTGGAGGAGAGTATTCCGACCTCTCTCACTCCGGCTCCCTTTGGTAAGCCTGACCCCGTGCCCTCTCTCCCTCCGCTCTCTCTTCTTCTTCTCTGCCACATCTCTTTCTCCCCATATTGAGCTCTCCAATCTCTCCCTCTCTCTGAATAAACTCTCTCTCTCTTTCTTATTCTCAAGTTGGTTGTTTGCAGCCTTTTACTTTTGGGCTCGAGAAGGGAGCAGCAATGTCTGCTGGTAGTTTGGAGTATAAATATTCTGATTTTAGTATTCTTATTTTATTATTCTTCTTATTAGTATTGCCACTCCAGGTTCTTATCACCACATGGTATTATTATTATTATTATTATTATTATTATTATTATCCCTTTTCTATATTTTTGTATTCTATTTATATGTAAAAAAAGTATAATATATTCTAATGATAGCAGTAGTACTATAGTACCAAGTATTTTTATGTCAGTGGTATACTTCATAGTATATATATTTATGTATTTTTGTTAAGATAAGTAATCAATATTACTACGTCCAAATTCTCACTATGATTTTAAGGTATAGAGACTCGAGCAACCTAGTACACATTGGCTACTTCCTGGACAAACCCAACCCCACCGTAACCACACCCTGCCTCCCGAACCATCAGCAACCCTATCCTTCCTTCTCCCCTCGGCCAATGCTGCAGCAACCATCACCAAACCACCATCGCTGACCCAGAACCAATGCCCAGCCTCCATCATCATCCCTTTCACCACTACCTTCCACAACTTGGCTGCCCCCTGTTACTGCCAAAACTAACACCCCCGACCATCACCATCATCATCTTCATCACCAGCATCATCCCCGGCTGCCAAACCCACATCACCCCGACAAAGTTGGCCCCACCACGAAAAATCCCCAAAACTGTCACCAGTAAACCCACCACCACCATCGTAACAAACAAAATATGAAAGCCCTCAACTGAGCCTTCTACTACACCTCCGCTGTCGGATCCCGGCACCGCCTTGGTTGGTAAGACCCGTCTCCAGCTTATCCGCTTCACCAAACTCTCTGCAACTTCCCCCTCTCCCGATCTCTCCCCACCGGTCGTCGAGGTCCGACCATCACCGACACCAACTCGAGTCGCGTGACTCGTTACCCATCGCTCGTCTCTCTGCGAGCTACGTCGCGCGCGCACGATGTAGCGCCCCGCTTTAGATAGGCAACAGACTTCATAATATGCTTACGACGAGTCAGATCGGTCGGGAACTTAGATGGCCATCTGACTCGATCACTGGGCTTGGTAAACGATAATGCCTTACGGCATCGATTCAAATCGATTTGGACGAAAGTTACGAGAATCGATCCAACTAATGGAACGACTTCTGTTGGAATAAGTCCTAGATGCAGCGGACTGCGTCTCGGCGAGTGAGCTCTATATAAGAGACCCTTCGATGGGACCGACCGCTGTATGGTTTTCTTGGAGCTTTTGCCGCTGGATTTTGATGAAGTACTTTTACGTCATTTTCTTTGATGCAATTACAAATTTTGAAGCAAGGGAAAAAGAAGGAATTCTAATAAAGTGTTGGTGCCATTGCAGGAGCTCGCGTAACTAAAGCTTAATGTTGCGAAGCGCTTCGATGATCGGCATGAGCAAATAAATCGGTAGGTGATTCGGACCTTCCTTCTACTCTGTCCCGTAATTCTTTGCCTCGAATTCATTCAAATCGAACGATGCCAAGTTAATTGCATGCCAATCCACTAAGGTCAAGAACTCGGGAAAAACGTATCAATTTAGAGTAATCTACTCTAAAAAATACAAGTTTCTCACATAAACGAAAAAGTTTAAGGTTCTAGTAAAAAGATAGACTATTTCACGTGCTGCAAAATAATGTGAAACATTGATCATGGGTTATGATACCTCGAATAATTTGGTGCCCACGGGACGCTAAATCGGGAGTACGGCTTTGGGGAAAATGAATCGTTGCATGAGTTGCGAGAAATGATAATGTCGTTCGATACTGTCCGCGCTATACAAAACTGTTTGCATATATTAAATTGTTCATGCATAGGCATGGTCATGGACAGCTTGTGCACAAGTTCGTTTTCCTCGAATTGGTATCCTGTGCATCGGAACCGATTCGTCCTAGGGGAATAAATTATCGTACTTCGGCACGAGGCATGCGGGACCTTCAGTAAGGCTTGCGACCTAGGCTGAAAGGGTGTCGTCGCATGCCAATTTCGATTAAGTCCCTAGTGGTGCATAACACCAATGACCACATGTAAGATAGTAGCATGTTCATCTATTGTCTTATGCAGGTATAATTACTATCTCTGTTTTATGCAGGGACGAGCACGGTCGTGGTAAGAAATGTGATAGATCACTACCATTTACTGTATGCTTTATTACTCAAAGATGGCTATCGATATGAACTGAATTCATTTAGTTCTAAATAGAAAGATAATACTAAAGCATGCCCATCTTAACAATCAGAGTCGGTTTAGACGAGTTGGTTCATCTCGTCCACTTAGCAAGTGTGTTATTCCCCTCCCCTAATTTCCCCAGGTGCGACGGGCGCTCCAAACTAAACTGAAGCTGAAGTGCAGAGAGGTATTTTGAAGCTCTTCCTATGCTAAAATATTTTGAAGCCAATTTAATTGACGACTTATGTATAAAGGGGCGAATGTATGGAACGGCAAGTGTTAGTTCAGGCAGCTTGTCGAGTATGTTAGATTTCGTTTTCAATCAATGTAGCCGCAACGGCATCCAATGTAATTACGACTTGCACTTCGTTGCAAGCTATGAATGAAAAGCAAATTTCTATCTTCCTATACTGCGTCTTATATTCTGATATAATTTGTGAAGTTTCAACTTGGCGTATTAATATGCAATTCAACGTAACGTTCTTGCCTTGTACGAGTGCAACTCTAGACTCGTACGGCATCACGCCTTAGCGAGGACGATCGAATCGGCAAAATAATATCGGGGACGAACGTTTGTCGACTCAGGGCGTGAAACACGACCCCTCTCCGTTCTGCGCACGGCCTCTAGAGCAGCCGTGCCTCCCCGCCGTGGGATCGCTCGCCTCCAGCGTCGTACGGCCTGAAGGAGAGTGTTCCGACCTCTCTCACTATGGCTCCCCTTGGGTGCAAGTGACTCTATTAGTCATTTTTTGTTGTTTTACTTTATTTGATGTATGTTGACTTAGTTTTAGCGGACTACCTTCTTGTTGTGGGATATTCTTATATCTCCTTCGGCCATGACACTCTCACTATAGGGTTTAAGATATTTTGCTAGTGGCACGGCTTGCATATTGATTGGCCATCTCTATAGTCGTGTGTCGGATAGATGATCGTAACTACTACGATTAAGGTATAGAGACTCGAGCAGTTACAAAACTGGACGGGTCATGGACATGACTTGGTCTGTATGGGAAATATTGGGGGAGGACTGTCACTAGTGCGTTTGGAAAGCCAAACAGGTAAACCACAGTTTTCGAAAGGAACTATGATAAGATTATATTTGCAGTTACCCTCTGACGTTTTGGACGTTACGGTTGGATACGTATGACTGGATGCCAGTTATGTACTTATAGCCTGAATCCCACCCATGCGCATGAAAGTTGTCCTCTAAATTGCACATTAGACGGTTATAATTCTCTTTGCATATTTGTGTCTAGGTTAGTCATTTGTATATTATTTTATTATTTTGACAGTTCATATTAGCATGTTCTTTCTGTATTTTGTTACGTCCCTCTGAGGACCTGGTGATTTCTTCAGGTGTGTTTGTGATTTTCGCAGCTGCTCTAGCCAAGGACATAGTTTACAATCTACCTTCACGATGCTAGCTTTTGGATCGTCTTTCGCTTCGCTCGACTCTTCCATCGTCACTATATATTTCTCTCTTTTTGTTGGTAGTAGATTTGTCTCCGCCCAACATTTTGTACAAATGACATTTATAAGTTGATTTTATGATATATTAGTTTGTGGATGAGATTAGTTTCATGGTTACCGTATTTTAGAGCTTATGTATACATACGAGGTTCTATATATTGGAGTATGCTTCGTATGTATACAGTTGGCATGTCTACGTACTTCGTCCTAAGTATTTTGGGACTAGGGCGTTATATGTTTTTGTGGTGGCCCATGTAGGTCTCGATAAATTATTTGGTTACTTTACCGTACCAAGTAAGCCTGCGTATAGGATTAGAGTCTAGGATCTCATCCACATGTTTCATCTCCTTCCTTGACCCTTCATATCTTGCTTGATTCCTTCTACCGCTATTCTATTCTATCCTTTCCTTCGTACTTGATAGTGAATAAGGATAAGACACACACTAGATAGACATGACCCATTGTCCCATCACACTACTAGTTTAACTCATATAAGTTGGGTAGAATACCTTACGACCTAACCTTCCTTATGGCCTTAACCAAGCCTTAGACAAGTAAACAGTAGGACGACTGTATAGGCACCAACACAGGACATGACTTGGATTCTTAAGGAGTTTGAACTAATTCTACTTTCCTTCAATCTTAATCTCTCGTGCCTATGTTTTCACCATCTTGACTAATGTTGCTACTATAATCTAGTTTTGCAAGCTTATCCATCTATCGAGCTTGTTCATGACTTATGCTATTGAGCGCGCACTCATTAACATATTGTCTAATCAGAACAGGTGCATGATGGTCTGATCAACCTAGTGCACTTTAGTTCACTTTTCATACAATTATCTTATGTGGTTTGAGATATAGTTAAACTTGTCCTCTAGGATCTCAACCGCAACCGACAACCTTCTTTTCAAACTACAAATCGCATTTGAACTCGCAATTGTATTCGTTCACATCTCCCCTGGAACTCTTGATGTTTTGCAAAGGCGTAGCTAGCCCTCGGTCAAGTCATATGACTATAACCTTACCATGAGCTACTCGTCCTTTCCTTCGACCCTATATCGGCTATCGCGACTTTCTAATCGTCTAGAAACCTTAGAATGATTCCAATCGTACTCTTATTCGTGCTCTCAACCTAGACGACTGTCATACTATTTTCTCTCAATGAACCATATCTCCCAAGCCCCTAAATTATTCACTTTGATCTACTCGATTTCGTGTTATCATGATTTATATACCTTAGTTAGCGATTTTTGTTCAATACCATATCCATGATTTATTTTCGTCGTTATCAAAATCATGACTTTCTAAATACAAGTTTGTGTTAAACGACATCCATGATTTGATCGTATCGATATACCCTTGTACCTTCTCAACCCTCCTAATCATTCTTAATTTCGAGGACAAAATTCTTGTAAGTTGGGTAGGATATAAAACCCCTAAATTCTCACTATGATTTTAAAATTTTATTTGGTATTGATTTTTGTTTTCGAATTTGAACGTCGTGCGCGAAATTTTGCTTTTCATATTTGCTCGTCGAGTGCGAATATGTGCGAGGTAGATATTTTGAAAATGCTTTATTTATGGATTTTAGAAAACATACAGTTCATTTCAATATTAGTATAGTAAATATTTTTTTTTGTTTGAAATAGAAATTTTCGCCACACTATTGGCAATTTTTATTTAATTATACCGATTTCAAAAAAAATATATACATAGATATTTTTACTAGTTGAATGCGAAGTACACGAAATTTGATTCGTGTAGACAATTGAAACTTTCAAAATTTATTTTATTGTTAACTATCTTAATTTTACTACAAAAGGTATTTTGAAGTATTATTCATAATTTCGACATTTTAATTATTTAATATACAAAGTGTAATTCCAAATATTTCCTATCAATATTTAAAAATATTTATTGTGATTTTTTAAATTAATATTGTAGCATATTTTTCAAGTTATAAAAAGTTAATTTTAAACTAGTTTATCACAATAAACTGGATGGCGATTTTATTAAATAAATTATATATAGATTATTTTAATTCAATTTAGATTAAATAAATGAATTATCTATTTGGGTTCAATCCTTACCTACAAAGGATTTCCTCAACCCTATATATAGAGGAGCTTTCCACTGAGTTCTCCACAATATTATTCCATAAATAAATCCCACCCACGTACATCTTGTCCATGTTCCCCCATCCAGAATCTTATTCCATAATTTACACATACATTATTTTCTTCCGTATCGGACACCTTCGATACGAACTAAATACTCAAATTCTAACCCTAAGCCATGTCCATGTTTGTCTCGCCGCTCAGCCACCCCACAACTGTCCCGGCCACACGTAGCAGACCCCCAGCCTTAGCCACCTTTGACTACTTCCTGGACAAACCCAACCCCACTGTAACCACACCCTGCCTCCCGAACCATCAGCAACCCTATCCTTCCTTCTCCCCTCGGCCAATGCCGCAACAACCATCACCAGACCACCATCGCTGACCCAGAACTGATGCCCAGCCTCCATCATCATCCCTTTCACCACTACCTTCGATAACTCGGCTGCCTCTTGTTACTGCCAAAACTAACACCTCCGACCATCACCATCATCATCTTCATCACCAGCATCATCCCCGGCTGTCAAACCCACATCACCCCGACCAAGTAGGCCCCACCACGAAAAATCCCCAAAACTGTCACCAATAAACCCACCACCACCATCATAACAAACAGAATATGAAAGCCCTCAACTGAGCCTTCTGCCACACCTCCGCTGCCGGATCCCGGCGCCGCCGTGGTTGGTAAGACCCGTCTCCAGCTTCTCCGCTTCACCAAACTCTCTACCATTTCCCCCTCTCCCGATCTCTCCGCACCGGTCATCGAGGTCCGACCATCACCGACACCAACTCGAGCCGCGCGACTCGTTACCCATCGCTCATCTCTCTGCGAGCTGTACCGCGCACGCACGACCCCTCTCCGTTCTATGCACGGCTTCTGGAGCAGCCGCGCCTCCTCGCCGCGGGATCGCTCGCCTCCGGTACCGCATGACCTGAAGGAGAGTGCTCCGACCTCTCTCACTATGGCTCCCCTTGGTAAGCCTGACCCCGTGCCCTCTCTCCCTCCGCTCTCTCTTCTCCTCCTCTTCTACATCTCTTTCTCCCCTTATTGAGCTCTCCAATCTCTACCTTTCTCTGAATAAACTCTCTCTCTCTCTTTCTTATTCTCAAGTTGGTTGTTTGCAGCTTTTTACTTTTGGGCTCGAGAAGGGAGCAACAATATCTGCCGGTAGTTTGGAGTAGAAATATTCCTATTTTATTATTCTTATTTTATTATTCTTCTTATTAGTATTGCCACTCCAGGTTCTTGTCACCACGTGGTATTATTATTATTATTATTATTATTATTATTATCCCTTTTTTATATTTTTGTATTCCATTTATATGTACAAAAAGTATAATATATTCTACTGATAGCAGCAGTACTATAGTACTAAGTATTTTTATGTCAGTGGTATTCTTCATAGTATATATATTTATGTATTTTTGTTAAGATAAGTAACCAGTATTACAATGTCCAAAGACTATTATATGTAGTTATTATTATTATTTTTAAATATACATTAAATAATTTCCTAAAAAGTTATTTAGTAATGAAAATATTAGATCGGGGCTTAGTCCTATATATTTTCAAGAGTTTAGTCTTATCCTTAGAATTTTTTTTTTTCATATATATAGATATATCTTTCTAAAAATATTTTTACTAAAAAAAATGTAGCTTACCTGCCCAAAAATGTATCTTTCCTAGAACGACTTTTCCAAAGTATTTTCTTTAAAAATTATTTCAATTAACAAAATTGTATGTATTTTATATAAAAGTATTTGGGGGTAATATGATATTTTTATCTATTATAAACGTAATTATCATATTATATTATTTATCTAGCGTCCTTTGATTACTCATTCTGTCCATAGCTAATCCTATTATTTCTATTCTATTGCCGATACTGTACCTCATCATGACCACCCTAACTAATCTGACCGTTCTGGACACGGTGGAACAAATTATGCCATCATCAAAGGCCGTATGGCGTTGTTGTAACAATAAAATCCTATCTGCACCACCTTATTCATCGCAGCACACCAAGCGTCACTAGCAGGCAAGTATACCTTGCTAATTTACTGTCGTATTATTTATTTTAAGCATTTATTTACTTTGTTTTATATTTTTTAGTTTTATTTGTTATAAACTGTGCATCCAAGCTATACTTGGGTGCAAGCGACTATATTAGTCGTTTTTTATTTTATTTGATGCATGTTGACTTAGTTTTAGCGAACTAACTTCTTGTTTTGGGATATTCTTATATCTCCTTCGGCCATGACAGTCTCACTACAGGGTTTGAGATATTTTGCTAGGGGCACGACTTGCAAATTGATTGGCCATCTCTATAGTCGTGTGTCGGATAGATGACTGTAACTACTACGATTAAGGTATAGAGACTCGAGCAGTTACAAAACTGGGCGGGTCATGGACATGAATTGGTTAGTGTGGGAAATATTGGGGTAGGACAGTCACTAGTGCGTATGGGAAGCAAAACAGGTAAACCATAGTTTTCGAAAGGAACTATGATGATATTATATTTGTAGTTACCTTCTGACGTTTTGGACGTTACAGCCGGATACGTATGACTAGATACCAGTTACGTACTTATAGCCTAAATCCCACCTATGCACATGAAAGTTATCCTCTAAATTGCACATTAGACGGTTATAATCCCCTTTGTATATTTGTATCTAGGTTAGTCTTTTGTATATTATTTTATTATTTTGACAGTTCATATTAGCATGTTTTTCCTGTATTTTGTTACGTCCCCCTGAGGACCTGGTGATTTCTCCAGGTGTTTTTGTGATTTTCGTAGGTGCTCTAGCCAAGGACATAGTTTAAAATCTACCTTCGCGATGCTAGCTTTTGGATCATCTTTCGTTTCGCTAGACTCTTCCGTCGTCACTATGTATTTCTTTTTTTTTGTTGGTAGTGGATTTGTCTCCGCCCAACGTTTTGTACAAATGACATTTATAAGTTAATTTTATGATATATTGGTTTATGGATGAGATTAGTTTCACGGTTACCGTATTTTACAGCTTATGTATACATACGAGGTTCTATATATTGGAGTATGCTTCGTATGTATACAGCTGGCATGTCTACGTACTTGGTCCTAAGTATTTTGGGACTGGGGCGTTACATATTTTTGTGGTGGCCCATGTAGGTCTCGATAAATTGTTTGGTTACTTTACCGTACCAAGCAAGCCTGCGTATAGGACTAGAGTCTAGGATCTCATCCACATTTTTGATCTCCTTCCTTGACCCTTCATATCTTGCTTGATTCCTTCTACTATTTTTCTATCCTTTCCTTCGTGCTTGATAGTGAATAAGGATAAGACTCATACTAGATAGACATGACCCATTGTCCCATCACACTACTAGTTTAACTCTTGTTAATTGGGAAGAATACCTTACGACCTAACCTTTCTTATGGCCTTAACCAAGCCTTAGACAAGTAAATAGTAGGACGACTGTATAGGCACCAACACAGGACATGACTTGGATTCTTAAGAAGTTTGAACTAATTCTACTTTCCTTTAATCTTAATCTCTCGTGCCTTTGTTTTACCATCTTGACTAATGTTGCTACTATAATCTAGTTTTGCAAGCTTATCCATCTATCGAGCTTGTTCATGACTTATGCTATTGAGCACGCGCTCATTAACATATTGTCTAATCAGAACCGGTGCATGATGGTCTGATCAACCTAGTGCACTTTGGTTCGCTTTTCATACGATTATCTTATGTGGTTTGAGATATAGTTAAACTTGCCCTCTAGGATCTCAACCACAACTGACAACCTTCTTTTCAAACTATAAATCGCATTTGAACCCGCAATTGTATTCGCTCACATCTTCCCTGGAACTCTTGATGTTTTGCAAAGGCGTAGCTAGTCCTCGGTCAAGTCATATGACCATAACCTTACCATGAGCTACTCGTTCTTTCCTTTGACCCAATATCGGCTATCGCGACTTTCTAATCATCTAGAAACCTTAGAATGATTCCAATCGTACTCTTATTTGTGCTCTCAACCTAGACGACTGTTATACTGTTTTCTCTCAATGAACCATATCTCCGAAGCCCCTAAATTATTCACTTTGATCTACTCGATTTCGTGTTATCATGATTTATATACCATAGTTAGCGATTTTTGTTCAGTACCATATCCATGATTTATTTTTGTCGTTATCAAAATCATGACTTTCTAAATACAAGTTTGTGTTAAACGAAGTCCATGATTTGATCGTATCGATATACCCTTTTACCTTCTCAACCCCCAAATCATTCTTAATTTCGAGGACGAAATTCTTGTAAGTTAGGTAGGATGTAAAACCCTAAAATTTTCACTATTATTTTAAAATTTTATTTGGTATTGATTTTCGTTTTCGAATTTGAACGTCGTGCGCGAAATTTCGTTTTTCAAATTTGCTCGTCGAGTGCGAATATGTGCGAGGTACATATTTCGTAAATGCTTTATTTATGGATTTTAGAAAACGTACAGTTCATTTCAATTAGTATAGTAAATATTTTATTTTATTTGAAATAAAAAATTTCATCGTACTAGTGGCAATTTTTATTTAATTATACCGATTTCAAAAATAATATATACGTAAATATTTTTACTAGTTGAATGTGAAGTACACGAAATTTGATTCGTGTAGACGTTTTAAATTTTCAAAATTTATTTTATTATTAACTATCTTAATTTTACTACAAAAGGTATTTTGAAGTATTATTCATAATTTTGACATCTTAATTATTTATTATTCAAAGAGTAATTCCAAATATTTCCTATCAATATTTAAAAATATTTATTGTGATTTTTGAAATTAATATTGTAGCATATTTTTCAAGTTATAAAAAGTTAATTTTAAACTAGTTTATCACAAATAAATTGGATGGAAATTTTATTAAATAAATTCTATATAGATTTTTGATACTAACTAACTAATTTGATCAAGGTGGTTCTAAGATTTTTGCCAATTATGATACTAACACAATATAATTAATTAATGATATTTAAAATAATCAAAATTTTACAAATTACCAAATTATCCTTATTCTAGAAAGTGATGGTGACAGAACTCCAATAACTTTTGCTTCGTCTATTGTCACTAGTGGCAGAGTTGGTGGGGGTGGGGGAAGGTCATCTGGTTCATATATTGTCGGCTCGATCCCCTTTGTGGTGTTCCTAGTCTGAACCATTATGGTAAAATTTAAGGGGCAGAAGGATTAGGTATGAACGATTATCAATCGGGTACTAGAAGTCATGAATGATAAAAATTAAATAGTTAGACATGAATGATAAAAGGTAATTATAAATCATTTTAAGAAATTATATTCTATTAATTAGTTCTTTTAATCCTAACATCTCCTAGAATCATAATTTTATCACATGCTCGTAGTAATACAACTAATACTACTATGACATCATACTAGTTGTTTAGACGGGACCTACATGATCCACCATAAAAATGTGTCATGGCCCGTTCCCGAATAATCAGGTATGAGTACATAAGAACGTCTAGCCTATGCTTCAGTATCAACTGTAGTATGTCGTCTATACTCAATACGTGTCGTATCTATAAATAAATATCTAGGCATGTATGATACCACAATAAATACTATCTAACTCAATCCATAGATAAAAGTTGTGATAAGTAGATAATAAAAGCAGGAAACAATGTAACTAAATCATCTAATGCAATATCTCAATATAAGAGAAGTCTAACCATCAAAATCCAGAAATAAGTACAAGTTATAAGTGTATATCGAGAACAAACTCGATCAAATAAAATAGTAAGGAGTTATTATCCCCAAATGCAAATAAGATAACTGATGCTAGAGCTACGCATTGCCATGAACCTTCTCACCAGTTAATCATGTGTCTATAATAGGAACATCTGTTTCATCCTTAAGTGGCCCATAGAAGGAAGGATATAGATCTTCCTCGCCTAAACATGTCAACATTATCCTATCAAGATTGAGCAAAGTATAGTTTAGCTTAATGTTACACATCAAAATACAAAGTCTATAATTATAAGAATTGTAAAGATATGCAATAAAACTATACAAGTATGAGTAGTAATCATGGCAAAGCTAGATGATAAGTACGTGAGACTAATATGTGAAGGAATAACAGTAATTAAGATGGTAAGTAACTCATGTGGCACAACTATTATTAGTCATGAATATGCCATAGGATAGTTTTGGGTTGACTGCATGCGTACTAAAGTATTCTCCTGCCGGACTATGTCCCAAATAAAAGAGACCTGATATAAAAAAAGTGTAGTAGATCAAGAATCATGAAATAACAAGACTCTAAAATAAAGTAATATATAGCCTCACTCGTATACAAGTCATGGTGTCACAACATGTAAGGGAATCTAAGAACTGAACATGTATGATAAAATCTAAAATATAGTAGTAACAATAAGTGTAACATACTTGCCTCAATGAGGTTGGTGAAGCATTAACGTATCAGACACGAACATGTCGGATACGAACATAACTCGAATAAGAATCCGAACAACTATGTTAAAAAACATAAACGAAGGTCACCATGAGTCCTTAATGATGGTGACAATATATAATACATATAAGGAATCCAAATCGGGCAAAAGGCCAAAAATTGCCTCTTTAAAGCCTAACATAGCCAAATGAGGGTTGCATGGTACAAGAAAATGGAGCCAAGTTAGCTATTATCCAAATTTAACAAGTTTTATATAAATTTAGGCTAAAATGACGCCACAAGTCAAGTGTTGAGGTCATATTTGGAATTCGATGGCCGAATTGATGGATCGATGTCTGTTTCGAGGGTTTCAAACATGATCTTCATGTCGCGAACACCAAACTTTGGGCGCGAGTTTTGTACTGGCCCATGCGGGTCGAGAAAATATTGTTTCAGTTACGTTACTACACCGAGTAAGCCTGGATTTAGGATTAGAGTTAGGATCTCATCCACATGCTTTGATCACCTTCCTTGATTCCTTTCTCGAACTTTCATTCGACTGCTTGACTTGCATCTAGTTCGAATCTGTCCTAACAGAATTCTTATATCTCGTGCCCCAAAATGAATCTCCGTAGCGGTCGTGTTGCCCTCTTGCCATCACTTATGGTGACTCGGTATCCCTAAGAGGAGCAAGTTCCATCACAACCTTCGACAGTAGCCTTAACCACACCTCTATAGCAAGGACAGACATCTCAGTCTGATCAGACGACCCCACTTACTCATGAGCATCCTCAAGCCTCTGAGCCCTAGATAGGACAGCCTGATCAGCAGACCCTTATACCACAGAGAGGGTATATTCCACCACCTCTTCATCAAAACCTTCCTCAAACTAGACCGCATATGGCTATACCTCTGACAGATGGAGATGAGACCACCCAGATCATTATACTTTATTGCAGGGTTAGTGACAGTAAAATAAGCTATTGAGACAAAATATGATGGCTCCGCTAAATAGACCCCCCCCCATCATCACCACCAGCCCCAGTACCAGAGGGCCAACCATACTTAGGCAATATTCTATATTTTATCCAAATGAACCCGAAGACTTTCAAGGGTACCAAAAGTCTATTAAAAGTCTCCTCGTGGCTTATTAGCAGCGAGAAGTTGTTGAAGGCATCACAGTTGCCTAAGGAGGATTGGATGACCGCCATTGACTTACTACTCGAGGACAATGCACATCATTGGTGGAAGGAGGAGAAGAGACGGTGGATGAGTATGATGCAGAATTTAGCCGACTGAGAAGATTCGGTGAGAGATTGATTCCAACAGAGAAAGAAAGAGCCAAAAGGTTTCATAATGGATTAAGATACGAGCTTAATACACACACCACTGTGCAATCCAAAATTTTGCATGCCGTATAGAAGAAGCTAGAAGTCATGAGCTCCTTCACAAGGAAGCACAACAAACCCAAAAATACTATGCTCCAGCAGACTTCCAAGATCAACTTGATTCGAGAGGCCCTGAGGGATGACTTTCGGCACAATACCAGCAGCGAGCAGCACCATACCAAATTCTGAATGTAATAACTTATCATTTTTGTAGAAGGAGAGGGCACCAACATGGAGACTGTCGTAGACGGTTAAAGCATTACTTCGACTGCGATTCCAGTGAGCATAAAATTTGAGATTGCCCTAATCAACATGCATCGCATAGATTGGCTCTAACACCAGCTCAACAGCAGTTGCAGGGGCCAGTAGCTCTCGGACTAGGAGCACTGCAATGAGCTGCACTAGAAGGATACAAGGAGGGAGCAGGCTTGATTGACCAGATAGCATAGTTTAGGCCTGCTAGAGAAGAGATGAATAATCTGAGGCAAGGATGAGAATTCACTATGGCATTGATAGACCCCCATCCTCATATTATGGATAAAACAGGTATTGTTCTAGTTACTTCATTATTTGTTATGACATGATTCGATGTTAGAGCCATACCTTCACTAGTATGATATTTATGCATAGAATAGTTATCTCGTTATAGCCTAAACACATTGGAATTATTAGTTAGCATTAACAATGCGAAGTACTACCCACAACACCTTTAGTAGTCTTATAACCGTAGCATAGATAGACTTCTTTAGAATAGAAAATTAAGGACATAGTCCTTAGAAGATTTGCACGACGTGCCTTAGAGTTTGATACCCTTTTGTAAATCTTGTATATGTTATAAGAAAGGCGAAATAGCCTATGTCCTCGGGTCATGTGTCATCGTAGCATTTCGTGCTAGGAGAATCCCCTTGGGAACACAAGTATGACAAGTGATCATTTTCCATCTATTCAAAATCAGAGAACGATCTTCGTACTTGATTCATATCTACCGTATCACGTTATCTATTACATCGTATATTATTCTTTTATAATCAAAAGTCAAGGTACGATATCACGACCTCGAATTTTTTTAACTTCATTACTCATAGAAATCGTGTCTTAGTTTTAATTTTGAGAACAAAATTTCTGAAGTGTGTATATTGTAAGCCCCTCTAAAATTTAGGATTTACTATGATTACCGATTGATTTGGATAAATTGGTTCCTACTAGGATGATAAATCAGTGCCTCATGAACACTCACTTTTTATTTAGATTATTTGGTATCCTCTACCATGACATTGATATTCGGAGCTCAATACTAGTTCTTACCTTCCAATAAACTCCATATGCAAAACCTAGATGAGTCCACCTATATTTAGGATATCATGTTCCACTCAAACATGTCCCCTTGTACTCTATTTTTTTATACGACTTCCGGATCAAAAGGGTAACTATAACCCCTACTGTATGTTATGCCCCAGTCCCAAAAGTCATGGGACTAGCACGGGACATGTCATGTTGGTACATACTCAAGGGTAATACCAAATCTATGGAACCCTCGAGAATGCACCTAAGCTGTCTAACTTAAGTCCACGGAATACTAGAATTATCATGGTAAACTATATCTCATCCACAGAAGTAAAAAAATACAACTAAATTAAATAAGAACTGACGAACCAAATAAAGAAAAATAATGTAACTGAAGTTTCAAGTAATCAAGAATTCATGTCACGTTCGATGGAGACAAATCCACTACTAGTAGACGAAAATAAAATATAGAAACAGAAAATAAAGTAACTAGATCCAAGCTACACTAAAAATCAGTGATGTCATCAGCTACAATGGTACCGTGGTCTGGTACTGGCTCGTAAACATGCTCGTCTGTACCTAAATTAACCTCGACTAAACCTAAAGACATCACCAAGTCCTCAGGGGACTAGCAAGATACATAAAAAATGTCTATATAATAGTATAACATGCATTAAGAAATCTAGGATAGAAACAAAAAGGACTAAGCAACAAAGAAACATGCATATAAGAACAACTACGCATAAATGAACTACTGGAAAGAAAATAGATAATAGCTGCCAAGTTCCTACGTGAACACATGGCAAGAAGTCAACGAATAGCTAAACCCTTGCCCATGCGTGGACTCTCAGGTTTAAACAAACAACTAAACCTCGCTCCTGTGTGGACTCTCAGGTTAGCTTCAAGCAATCAACCCTCGTCCTTGCGTGGACTCTCGGGTTGAGAAAAAACAAAAATAGGAATAGCAGTTCAGTTATGACACACTCGTCCTATGACTCAGTACGACTCGGTCAAGGTATAGGGTCAAATAAATCTTGTATGAACTATATGTCAAACCATGAACAATGACGATATATGAATGAGTCAACTAAACTAATATGCATATTATGAAGAAATACATATCAACCAAAGAAACTAAATGATGACATTTGACAAAAGGACAAGGGATATAAGTATGTAAATAAACTATAAAGAAAGGCAAGGTATAATTACCTGGTGGTAACACGTAGAACCAACAATATCCAATCTCAGTGAGCCACAAAATTTAAACTCGTAAAAATGTCTCCGGATGCTGGAATAGACATCACCAATATGTTTGGCATAAGATAAATGTCTAAGTTTGACTAACCATAAATCCAATTATGGACACAGGGGCAAAATTATAATTTTGGGTTAAAATGGTGTCCTCTATTGAACCCGCTTTGTACCAAAAAATGTGGCAGAACCTATGGTCTCTAAAGTCGACAAATTATATAACTAAAAGTCTAATTTTTCGATATGAACTCAACGGTATGTCCAGATTTGGATTTAGATGAGCCAGGCACAAAATCGCCCGTTGAGTCGGGTCGCGGGCCTGCCAAAATAGCATTCTGGTCAACCTTCTCAGAATCGGACCAAACTTGGCTCATAGGGCCAAAAAATGACACGAGTCCAGTGGCACAAGTTTTATTGCGAGGTAACGAACATGCACAAAGTTATAGGCTACTTTGCAAAGAGGTCGATACGGGATATCTCGACCGATATGCCTCGATTTTGTCATGCACACACAACAAAATCAAATTATGTCGAATTTCACACGTCCGCGAAGACCATATGCACCTTTTCATGCTTTCGATTTGCGACCACGTCGCCCGGTTTATCGGAGAACACGCCGTATCAGAGAATTTTCTAAAAATTTCTACAATTTGAAAACAGTTTTTCGTCAATTTTGAAAACCGATTTCTCGGCACACAACCGATAAAATCGACTTCTGTAAAAAGGCTTTTGAATCCCTATAAGTTGTTTAGGTATGTCTTTAATTAGTTTTGGAAAAAGTTGACACGGTTGACAGGAAACGATCACTAAACATGTGTAGTTGAAGCAGTCCTGAAACTGTCAGAAAAATAATTTTTGGGGATTTTTGAGTCAATTTTTCGACTCATTGGGTCGATACCTCAAGAAACTACGAGGTGGGTCATCTAGAGGGTCAAGTAGGCTCTACAGCGCAACTTGCAGAATTGAGAAACAATAAACGCGCACGAAGAAATCCATCGGCGAAGAGGTATACCTTGCTATGAATCGAAATAGCAAAACAATTTCATTTTTTCTTTCTATATACATCTCCATATATATATATATATATATATATATATATATATATATATATATATATATATACACACACACACCGCAACTTGCAGATTCGAGTAACAGTAAATGCGCGCGAAGAAATCAATCGGCGAAGAGGTCTACCTTGTTGTGAATCGAAATAGCGAAACAATTTCATCTTTTCTTTCTATATACATCTCCATCTTTTCTTTTGCTCTCTCTCTCTCTCTCTCTCTCTATATATATATATATATATATATATATATATATATATATATATATATATATACTCCCTCTAGTGGGTATTACCTACCACCGTTTGTAATATTATGTCCCATCGTTGCTACGGTCAGAGCCATAGCCTGACCTTGCCCTCTTGGTGCTGGTCCCCTCTGCTAGAAACCTCTCTGCCGGTTCTGAATCTGAGCTTAGGCATACTGCTGAGCCTGAGGCGGCAATGGCCTCGGAGGCTGGTACTGCTGCTACACTGGTGCTGGACCCCTAACTGATGGACTGGTTTGGTTTGATGACGATGAACTGGCTCTATTCGGACAGGACCCTATCTTATTGTCCGGTGCCCCACAAGCCAAGCACAATCCCTGTGCTCTACGACACTCTGATACTACATGACCTGGCTTCCCACAATGAGAGCAGCACATTGCGGAAGACTGCTTCTGTTTATGCTGCTGAGGATACATCGGTGTCGAGTGCTGAACCGACGAGGCTGTGGTCGCCCTCCTAGGAGCTCCAATTGTCAAAGCTCTAGCTGCCGGGGCTGGTGCTGATGACTGGAACATCTGCCCATGTGACCTCTTTCGTCCTCTACTTCTATCTACAATCCTCTGCGAAGTATACTCATGCCTCTTCGCTGCTCGCAAGACGGCATAAAATGTCTGGTGCTCAAACTGCTCCACTGAAATAATGATCTCTAGGTGGAGTCCCTGCTGGAATCGCTGGGCTCGATCCAATTCGGTTGCCACCAAGGTAGGAGCAAACCGACTGAGTCTAGAAAACTCGGCCACTTATCCATCGACCGTCTTGCCCATCTGCTTAAGATTGGTGAATCTCGTATGCAGATCATACCGAGCTACTGCGTCGAAGTATTTGGTCTGGAACTTGTTGCTGAATACTACCCATAAAATGGGCGTTGGTAATCCAACTGCTAGCATCACCCACCAGCTGCGGGCTAAGTTCAATAGCTGAAGGCACACAACGGCTACCTTCTCTTACTCAGGAATCCTAGCTGCCTCCAGGATAACTTCTATGTCTTGAAGCCACGCATCAGCAGCGATAGAATCTTCACTGCCGGCAAAGAAGGGAGGGTTCAGACACTTGAAGCTGTTGGCCGCGTTGTTCCCTTGGAAGCCAACTCTGCCCATGGCATCTTGTACTGTCTGGTACAGGGCATTGCCCCGACGATCTTGTGACGTAAGCAATTCCCTGATGAGACCCACCAGGGTTCCATTGTCAGGCTCTACAGGCTGGACTGGCTGAACTGGTGGCTCTTGGCCCCGGTAGGCATGACTCTGGAGGCTACCCCTGAATACTGGGCTTGGTCTCTAGGTTGCTGCTGGTTCACTGGAGGTGCTCCACCTCGCTGATCGGTAGGACCAGGAGCAATGCTGCAGAAGAAACAACATGGGGAATAATAAGGAAGGACCATTATAGATCGAGGATATAAGCATGTGACCAGGTCAAGATTTCAGAAAGATTAGAAGACACGAGTGCTGATTGAGACATCTATTCAGTGAAACCCTTACACATCTTGATTTACAAGACCTGTATGGGCTACCACTTAAACCGTGTCACGCCCAGAACCAGAATACTAGAGAGCGGGGGACAGACAGTCAGCTACGTATATAGAAGTGAATTCCATCTCACAATATGGTCACGGCTGTCTAGATGCATGAGGGTTTAACTACAAGCCAACAGTCTCTTATGGTCAAGTACAAGCCTAGTGTCTCAATCTCAAGCAAGCAAGTAAATATAACAAGATGGTAGATTATCAGACATACAAAGTAAGGCGTCCCATACAGTACATATTCAGATGATCATGAAGCTAGTCATACAAAATGCAAAGACTAGCAAGAGTTTAAGTCATACATGATCAACCCTAGGATTTGTCGATCATGTTACAGCCCTTAGGCAGATAGGAATGTAAATTTAACCCAAGCTAACACTTGCTCGACGGCTAAATGCCTCAAAAGAATAATTTACAATAGAGTGGGAGGGCAAAATAAAACCCACTCGTTGCCAGGTTTGCGTCTAGTGTTCACCATCTGGCTGGAAGGCTGGAAGATCCTCGGGAGCTACTCCAAAATTTGGCCATACAAAACCAACTGGGTCGTACCCCATAAAGAGCAAGTGCCACAAGGGAGGCTTCACTTAAAAACTAAAACCCGCATATTAGCACATAAAGACATAATGATAACGAAAGACATGAATTAAAGGAAATAGGGTAATAAATGATATGATAACTAAAGGACTATTCCAGTAACCAAGTTACAACCCGTAAACCAAACAAGGACCAGGGTTATAACCCTTTACCTGAACAGAACTTAGTCTCTAGCCAATTATCGATAAAGTAAAGTATAACAGTAACGTGCTGAGATAACCATGTACTAGTCTTGCGTAGACTAGACTCCATCCATCAATCATGGCCAAGCAATGAGTACGGCTTGATACTTTAACTAACTAGGGTTATCACAAGCTTCGTTACTAACAAGATGCATCGAGATGTTCCAACGGCCACAAGCCCTTTAGACTTAATCCAGGTTATCCGGTCGCAAGTTGAGAGAGTTGGATTAGGTGACTTGGGGGTGCAACAAATGACAGTGTGCTGGAAATGTGCCCTACTCGACGGCAAGCTACAAGTCTAATTAGAGCGCCTAGATAATAGGACTGTCTGTAGCTGAGAAATCTCTTCATGGACTACACGATCATTCTAGTCGTTATCCTAGTCAGATTCAGTATGAATCCCTGACCGTAGTAACCAAGAATCAATGTCCTAGATATGATGCAAGACGAAACTTGTAGCTTATACAAGCACAACATCCACGGTATCAAGACAAGACTTACTTAGCGAGTCAAGATAGCCGTCGCAACAGCATATCAAGAATTATCATGTTAGGTTACTTATCAAGATTACTTGTCAAGAGTGCGCTACAACGGACCACCATCAAGAATTATCATGTCAAGTTACTTGTCAAGTGCACCACGACGAGTCACTATCAAGAGTTATCACGTAAGGTCATATTGTCATGTCGTGTTCATGTAAGTGCACCACGGTGGGCTACTATCAAAAAGTTGTTAGAGAGTGTACGTGCCATACCTAGATCGTGTTTTAGGCTCAAAGTACATGTGCAACATGGAAAATAACATTTTAGGACTAGTCAAGTAAATAGTACAAGCAAAGTCACAACTCACACTAAGGGCCATAGGGACAAATACGGACATTTGCAAGAGATGGCACAAGGGTCAATGGGGTGTCATGAAGAGCATGCACCCAAAATGCATGTGCTGAGAGTGGCATGCGCCCAAGGCTAAAGTCACTGTGGGTGCATAAAATGCCATGCGCCCATACTGTTCTTCTTCTCCAACCCGCGAAGAAGAACCATGGAACCCGTGAACTTCAAAGGTCCATAAATCACTCAAAATAACTCGAAATCCGGGTTTTCAAAGGTCCATTTTGGGTAAAATCAAATTCTCTACAACATACGACAATCAAAACATGAAAAAAAGAAGTTTGAGAGATCAAAACTAAAGAAAACCAAAATTTGTGAAAACTTAGATCTACAAGTTTTAATCCTCCAAAATCAAAATGCTAAGTACTAAAGAGTGTTAGAAGCTTGTAGGAAAGATAATAGAATAATAAAAATGGAGTTCCTCCATGAAGCAAGTTGTACTTGCCTAAGGTGGTTGGAGAGAATTAATGGAGGAAGAAGAAGTAAATGAAAAGTAAATAAAAGTAAATGAGGAGAGAGAAAAAGAGGTTGGTTTATAAGGGGGGTTTATCATGATGAACCACTCACCCAAACCAAACCAAAAATAAATCAAGCCGAGGTAAACCAAGACCAAACCATGCTAGACAAGTCAAGATATGGGTCGGGAATCCGTACACGTATACTGGAAATACGTATAACGGAAAACGGGAGTGACAACTCTACCCACCTTAAAAGAATTTCGTCCTCAAAATTTAATCAAGAGGCTAGTGATGTCGGGGCTAGCTATACTAATCATGAGCAATCTATGACTAACAGTTAATTGAGCAATCATTCATACAAGCAGGGATTTAAAAGCATAAGACATAAGGAAGACATTATACCTTACGAGTCAAATAGGTGTGGATATCGCAATCGGATATCATCCTCACGCTCCCACATTGACTCACCCAAAAAGTGATGACTCCAAGCAACACGGACTAGACTAATAGTCTTGTTCTTGAGTATCTTCTCTCTCTGGTCCAATATGGATACGGGTCTTTTCTCATACGAAAGGTTGGTAACAACAACCAATTCTGAATGATCAACCACATGACTCGGATCCGGGATACACCGTTGCAATTGGGATACATGAAAGACATCATGTACCTCACGTAACGACGGCGAAAGAGCAAGATGATAGGACACATCACCTACTCGCTCCAGAATGTCGAACGGCCCTATATATCTAGGACTAAGCTTTCCTCGTACGCCAAAACGAATGACACCACGGGTAGGCGAGATCCTAAGGAACACGTGGTCGCCGATAGAAAATTCGAGGGAACGTCGATGAGAATCAGCCCAATGACGCGGGCGATCTTGCACAATTCGAAGATGATCCCTAACTTGTCTGACCACCTCAATAGTTCGTATAATCATCTCTGGACCAAGCATATGCCTCTCGCCTATATCATCCCATGCTAACGGAGATCAGTACTTCCTGCCGTACAAGGCCTCAAAGGGCACCATCTGGATACTGGCCTGGAAACTGTTGTTATAGGAGAACTCCACGAGATATAGGTGATCTTCCTACGAACCACCGAAATTAAGCGTACATGACCGCAACATATCTTCAAGAGTCTGGATCGTGCGTTCTGACTGACCATCAGTCTGCGGATGATAAGCTGAACTAAACATGAGACGAGTCCCCAAACTCTTCTGAAGACTCCGCCAAAAGTGCGATGTAAATCTCGAATCTCTGTCGGATACAATACTGATTGGTACTCCATGCAACCTGACTATCTGCCTGAGGCACATCTCAACAAGCTAATCCGTCGACTGACAGGTTCTGAAAGGGAGAAAATGAGCTATCTTAGTGAGTCTGTCAACTATAAACCAGATAGCATCTCTCCCAGCTAGGGAGTTAGGTAACATAGTTACAAAATCCATAGTAATGTGCTCCCATTTTCATTCTGGGATCGGTAAAGGTTGAAGAATTCCTGCCGGTCTCTGATATTCAGCCTTAACTTGTTGGCAAACTAAACAACGAGAGACAAACCGGGCTATCTCCCTCTTCATGCCATTCCACCAAAAATGCTGACGGATATCATGATATATTTTCGTACCACCAGGATGAATCGAATACTGTGAACTGTGAGCCTCTGCCATGATCTTTTGCCTGATATCACCACTGGGTACACAAAGATGCCTTCTATGTCGAAGTGTACCATCCTCATGAATACACAACTCTGCTCTCCGTCCTGCTACACATTTTGTCCTAAGCCGCTGAAGCTTAGAATCCGTTGACTGAGCTAACTTAATCCTCTCAACTATACTGGACTGAACTTGCATACTAGCCATCAATGCCACATTGGTAGAAAGAACAACTTCAATACCCATATTCTGAAGATCTGCTAACAACTCTGGCTGTACTGTTAGAAAATAAACTTTGGCTCTTCTGCTCAATGCATCTGCAACAACGTTGGCCTTCCCAGGATGATACTGCAAGTTGATGTCATAATCCACAAATAGCTCTAGCCATCTTCTCTGATGCATATTAAGATCCTTCTGGGTAAACACATACTTAAGACTCTTATGGTCGGTAAAAATCTCCATCCGATCTCCATACAGGTAATGCCTCCATAACTTGAGTACGAAAACCACCGCTGCTTACTCCAAGTCGTGGGTTGGGTAATTCCTCTCATGATCACGAAGATGACGTGACGCATAAGCTACTACCTTACCATGCTGCATCAAGACGCATCCCAATCCCTTGTCGGAAGCGTCACAATAGACTAAAAATCCTCCAGTCCCATCTAGAAGCGTGAGAATGGGTGCCGTCATCAATCCTTGCTTTAACTTCTCAAATAAACTCTGACACTCTGTTTTTCAAGCAAATTGTACATCCTTGCGGGTTAACTGCGTCAGTGGTGCTGAAATCCGAGCAAAGTCTGATACAAACCGCCGGTAATAGCCGGCCAATCCTAGGAAACTCTGAACTTCTACGATGGTACTGGGAACTGGCCATGTCACTATGGCTACTATCTTCTAGGGGTCCACTTCCACTCCACCTCTGGTGATGACGTAACCTAAGTACGAGATACGATCCAGCCAAAACTTTTACTTACTGAACTTTGCGTACAACTGGTGCTCTTTGAGATTCTGAAGAACTATACGAAGATGCTGCTCATGCTCTGCCTCATTTTTGCTATAGAATAAGATGTCGTCTATTAACACTACACGAACTGGTCCAAATAAGGCATGAATATACGATTCATGAGGTCCATGAATACGGTTGGCACATTGGTTGCTCCAAAGGGCATAACAAGGAACTTCCAATGTCCATATCTAGATCTGAACGTTGCCTTCGGGATGTCTTGCTCTCTGACTCTGATCTTATGGTTCCCTGACCGCAAGTCAATCATAGAGAATACCGCTGCTCCTCTGAGTTGATCAAATAAATCATATATCCTTGGTAGAGGATATCTGTTCTTGATTGTTACAGAGTTCAAGATACGATAATCAACATATAATCTTGACGTACCACCCTTCTTTTTCACAAGAAGTATCGGGGCTCCCCAAGGTGATCCACTAGCACGAATGAATTCCTTGGTTCTAAGTTCTTCAATCATCTTGTACAAGACCTTTAACTCTGAAGGTGCCATCCTGTAGACTCCCTCTGACACTGGTGCCGTCCCTGGAAGCAAATCAATGGTGAACTCTATCTCTCTCTCTAGGGCATGCCTGGAAGCTCTTCAGGAAATACATCAAGAAACTCTTCTACTACTCTGGGAAACTGAACTGCCACTGCTACTGTCATCTGCAATACTGGTGGAGAAGGTTCTACTTTGCCTCTGGAAAATAAAAACTCCGGTTCGCCGGGAATACCAAAAATAATCCTGCCAATATGGCAGTCTATTCTTGCGTATTTATCCTTCAACCAATCCATTCCTAGGACCACATCATAGTCGGCCATCGGAAATTCTATCAATCTAGCGGAGAACTCTCTACCGCTAACTACGATTCAATACGAGGAATAGACTCTATCTACTCCCACAAGACCGTTACCAGTAAGTATATTGAGCCTTACTGATAATGACTTGGGCTTCAGTCCTATCCGTATTGCGAATCGTGCAGACATAAATGAATATGATGTACCCGAATCAAATAATACTGATGCTGGAAAAGAGTTGACGAGAATGGTACCTGCAACCACCTCACCTGATGCCAACTCTTCTGCTACGGTCAGAGCCATAACCTGACCTTGACCTCTAGGTGCTGGTCCCCTCTGCTGGAAACCTCTTTGCCGGTTCTGAATATGAGCTTGGACATACTGCTGAGCCTGAGACGGCAATAGCCTCGGAGGCTAGTACTGCTGCTGAACTGGTGCTGGACCCCTAACCGATGGACTGGTTAGGTTTGATGACGATGAATTGGATCTATTCGGACATGACCCTATCTTATGGTCCGGTGCTCCACAAGCCAAGCATAATCACTGTGCTCTACGACACTCTGATACTACATATCCTGGCTTCCCACAATGAGAGTAGCCCATTGCGGAAGACTGCTTCTGCTTCAGCTGCTGAGGATACGTCGGTGTCGAGTGATGAACCGACGAGGCTGTAGTCGCCCTCCTAGGAGCTCCAATTGTCAAAGCCCTAGCTGCCGGGGCTGGTGCTGATGACTGGGACATCAGCCAATGAGACCTCTTCCTTCCTCCGATTCTATCTACAATCCTCTGCGAAGTATACTCATGCCTCTTCACTGCTCGCAAGACGGCATCAAACGTCTGGTGCTCAAACTGCTCCACCGAAATAATGATCTTTAAGTAGAGTCCCTACTAGAATCGTTGGGCTCGATCCAATTCGATTGCCACCAAGGTAGGAGCAAACCGACTGAGTCTAAAAAACTTGGCCGCATATCCATCGACCGTCCTGCCTATCTGCTTAAGATTGGTGAATCTCGTATGCAGATCATACCGAGCTACTGCGTCGAAGTATTTGGTCTGGAACTTGTTGCTGAATATTGCCCATAAAATAGGCGTTGGTAATCCAACTGCTAGTATCGCCCAACAACTGCAGGCTAAGTCCAATAGCTGCAGGCGCACAACGGCCACCTTCTCTTCCCCAGGAATCCTAGCTGTCTCCAGGATAACATCTATGTCCTGAAGCTACGCATCAGCAGCGATAGCATCTTCACTGCCGTCGAAGAAGGGAGGGTTCAGACGCTTGAAGCTGTTAGACGCGTTGTTCCCTTGATAACCAACTCTGCCCATGGCATCTTGTACTGTCTGGTACAGAGCATCGTCCAGACGATCTTGTGATGCAAGCAATTCTCTGATGAGACCTACCAGGGTTCTATTGTCAGGCTCTACAGGTTGGATTGGCTAAACTGGTGGCTCTTGGCCCCCGGTAGGCATGACTCTGGAGGCTACCCCTAAATGTTGGGCTTGGTCTCCAGGTATTGCTTGTTCACTGGAGGTGCTCTACCTCGCTGATCGGTAGGACCAGGAGCAATGTCGCTGAAGAAACGACATGGGGAACAATAAGGAAGGACCATGATAGATCGAGGATATAAGCATGTAATCAGGTCAAGATTTCGGAAAGATTAGAAGACACGAGTGAAGATCAAAGGCGAGTGCTGATTGAGATATCTATTCAGTGAAACCCTCACACGTCTTGATTTACAAGACCTACATGGGCCACCACTTAAACTATGTTACGCCCAGAACCAGAATACTGGAGAGCGGAGGACAGACACAGCTAGCTACGTATATAGAAGTGAATCCCACCTCGCAATACGGTCACGGCTGTCTAGATACATGAGAGTTTAACTACAAGCCAACAGTCACTTATGGTCAAGTACAAGCCTAGTATCTCAATCTCAAGCAAGCAAGTAAATATAACAAGATGGTAGATCATCAGACATACAAAGTAAGGCATTCCAAACATTACATATTCAGATGATCATGAAGCTAGTCATACAAAATACGCAGACTAGCAAGAGTTTAAGTCATACATGATCAACCCTGGGATTTGTCAATCATGTTACAGCCCTTAGGCAGACAGGAATGTAAATTTAACACGAGCTAACACTTGTTCGGCGGCTAAACGCCTCAAAAGAATAATTTACAATAGAGTGGGAGGGCAAAATAAAACCCACTTATTGCCAGGATTATGTCTATTGTTCACCATATGGCTGGAAGGCTGGAAGATCCTCGGGAGCTACTCCAAAATTTGGCCATATAAAAACCAGCTGGGTCAGACCCCAGAAAGAACAAGTGCCACAAGGGAGGCTTCACTTAAGAACTAAAACCTGCATATTAGCACATAAAGACATAATGATAACGAAAGACATGAATTAAAGGAAACAGGGTGATAAATGATAATTTAACTAAAGGACTATTCCAGTAACAAAGTTACAACACGTAAACCAAACAAGGACCGGGGTTGTAACCCTTCACCTGAATAGAACTTAGTCTCTAACCAATTATCGATAAAGTAAAGTATAACAGTAACGTGTTAAGATAACCATGTACTGGTCTTGCCTAGGCAAGACTAGACTAGACTCCATCTATCAATCATGGCCAAGCAATGAGTATGGCTTGATACTTTAACTAACTAGGGTTATCACAAGCTTAGTTACTAACAAGATGCATCGAGATATTCCAACAGCCACAAGCCCTGCAGACTTAATCCAGGTTATCCGGTCACAAGTTGAGAGAGTTGGATTAGGTGACTTGGGGGTGCAACACATGACAGTGTGCTGGAAATGTGCCCTACTCGACGGCAAGCTACAAGTCCAATTAGAGCGCCCAGATAACGGGACTACCTGTAGTTGGAAAATCTCTTCATGGACTACTTGATCAATCTAGTCTTATCCTAGTCAGATTCAGTATGAATCCCTGACCGTGGTAACCAGGACTCCATGTCCTAGACATGATACAAGATGAGACATGTAGCTTATACAAGCACAACCATCCATGGTGTCAAGACAAGAGTTACTTAGCGAGTCAAGATAGCCGTCACAACAACATATCAAGATTTATCATGTTAGGTTACTTATCAAGACTACTTGTCAAGAGTGCGCCACAACGGACCACCATCAAGAATTATCATGTCAAGTTACTTGTCAAGAGTGCACCACGACGGGTTACTATAAAGAGTTATCACGTAAGGTCATATTGTCATGTCGTCCACTATCAAGAAGTTGTAAGAGAGTGTACGTGCTATACCAAGATCGTGTTTAAAGCTCAGAGTACATGTGCAACATGGAAAATAATATTTTAGGACTAGTCAAGTAAAGAGTACAAGCAAAGTCATAACTCACACTAAGGGCCATGGGGACAAATACAGATATTTACAAGAGATTGCACAAGGGTCAATAGGGTGTCATGAAGAACATGCACCCAAAATGCATGTATTGAGAGTGGCATGTGCCCAAGGCTAATGTCACTGTGGGCGCATAAAATGTCATGCGCCCACACTATTCTTCTTCTCCAACCCGAGAAGAAGAGCCATGGAACCCATGAACTTCCAAGGTCCATAAATCCCTCAAAATAACTCGAAATTCGAGTTTTCAAAAGTCCATTTTGGGTAAAATCAAATTCTCTACAACATAGAACAATCAAAACTTGAAAACAAAGAAGCTTGAGAGATCAAAACCCAAAAAAACCAAAATTTGTGAAAACTTAGATCTACAAGTTTTAATCCTCCAAAATAAAAAATGCTAAGTACTGAAGAGTCTTAGAAGCTTGTAGGGAAGACAATAGAACAATAAAAATGGAGTTCCTCTATGAAGCAAGTTGCACTTGCCTAAGATGGTTGGAGAGAATTAATGGAGGAAGAAGAAGTAAATGAAAAGTAAATAAAAGTAAAGGAGAGAGAAAAAGGGTTAGTTTATAAAGGGGGAGTTTATCATGATGAACCACTCACCCAAACCAAACCAAAAATAAACCAAACCGAGCTAAACCAAGATCAAACCATGCCAAGCTATGCTAGACAAGTCAAGATACGGGTCAGGAATCCGTATACGTATACTAGAAATACGTATAACGGAAAATGGGAGTGACAAGAGCAAACGGCCAAGGTGTAGATGGGAATGGAGGAGAGGACATGCTTGATCAGGATCATCTTTTCGCCCAGAGAGAGGATTGCATTGTGCCAACCCTCAATTTTTTTCCTGATTTTTCTCACCAGAATATCGAATATTCCTGAGTTCGCTTTGCCGTACACCAACGGGTGTAGAGGCTAAAAATTAAACTGCGCCACCCATTAAGGTGTTCAAATCATCAGATGGCATGGAAAAATTATATTGTGCCAAACAATCAAGTTACGCAGCATCAGGTTCTACCAACGCCAGGTTGCGCTGGAGTCAGGGTGCGCGGCGCACTTCCTCGAGAAGATGTAACGGCATCATCATTTTCTGACAACTGACAGCACGAAGATTAAGGAAAATCCATTCAAATCCCGCGCAATGCGGTGCTCGAGAAGATTTTGTCAACATGTAATTAATACTGACAGCTGGTTCGTGCAAATCATTGTATGGCGTGAGGATTAATTAGTACAGCACAACCTAGTCAAAGGCGCCAGTCGTTGAGTTGTGCCTATGCGCAGCCTGACAAATTGGCGCCACTTGATCAATTCTTATTTTAAAACAGGGTGACGTGGCACGCAAGCCATCAATTTTGTAGAGCGTGCCAACTATACTGCCCACGATCACGCGTATCTCAATCAAACGATGCCATGCATCTACAGCAGTTGGTGTAAAATGCTCGTGCAGGTTGTTATGTTGCGCCTACGTGCAACCTGATGAAGCATGCACAAGATGATCAAATGGTGTTCAGGACATAGTAACGTGGCGCACAAGCCACGAACTTCACAGAACGTGCCCACTATACTGCTCACGATCACGTGCATCTTAATCAAACAATGCCACGCGTCTACAGCAGTTAGTGTAACCGTTTGTGCAAGTGAACAGGAGGTGCGCAACCTGAAGCGCGTGCAATCCAGAATAACTACTAAACAGTTATTTTAAGAACTCTATAAGTAGAGTTTCAAATCAATCTCAAAACATCAGGTGTGATCATTATCTCCTGCTAATGTGCTGCTGCATTATCCATAGGCTCGTGTCTTCGATATCACATCGTCCAAGGAATAAAGTGATCGTCTTCTGATCAGATTTCTATAGTTGTACTTCCCCAGTAATCAATTATACTCATGTACTCTCTTTTTTTTGTTTATAATAAAACTTTATTCTTTGTAAACAAAATGGCCACTCTGCTAGGGATGACTTTCTCCTCTAATGAGAAAGTGACAACTCAATGTGATACAGCGTCAATCGGCAAGACGCAGGAGACCCTGGTCGTTCAAGTCGACCAGACAGCCTACGAAACCATGATCAATGTTAGGGGTGCCAAGCCCACTACTGCCGCTGTTAAGAGCAAGACGCGCTCTGTTTGGACTCCTAAGTCTTCGGGGGCGTAATGTCCTGCCTCTGCGCAACTTGCGCCTATTACTGCTTTGGCGTAACCTAAGGAAAACAGCCTTTTGGCTAATTCCTCCAATTCTCCGATTTTAAAATCGAAGGGGACTCTGTCTCGACACATGCTATTCAAAATAAGGGAATGTGCCTGTCACGCCCCAGTACCGAAATACGGAGACGGACTAGGCCAGCTACTCCATATAAGGTACGTAACGTCATACGGCGATCGTGGCTGTCGAGAGACTAGGGAGTACATGCTACAATCAAGTCTCCTATGGTCCCACAGAGTTCTATGTCTCAATCAATCAAATCACATCAGCAATTAAATGAACATTAAAGATAAAGCAGTAAGGCATCCCCGACGCTTCATCAAAATGATCATGAGATACTAGCTTTATAATTTAGCTATCTCAGAGAGTCAGGAGTACAAAATTATACACAGCTGCAGTCTGTTTATTTATAATTCTGTACTGACACAAAATATCAAGTAATCCGGCTAACAGGTGCCGGTGGCTAAACGTCGCACAAAGTAAAGGCAGGAGTGGTAGAGAAGAAACCCACTCGAGTCCCAGAACCGCCATGCTCCTAGTATGCACCATGGATGTCAGGAAGGAAGATCGTGTCCTCCGGCGCTGCTACGAGATCTGGCTAAACAAAACCAGCGGGTCAGCCCCGAATAGCAAGTACTGCCAAAGGGGCACAAGAGTTAAGATTAAAAAAAACCCAGTTAATAGAATGATTGATAATAGTAATACTTATGCTATTATTATAGGGTAGCGCAACATCCTCGAACCCATATGGCACGCTTACAACCAAACAAGGACAAAAGGTGCCGTATGGAGTCGGGACGTGTCGTACTCTATAACTTTCACATAAGTTAAAAGGTATAAACAATAAAATCTCCTGATCGTGACTTCGGTCGATAGCCTATCGCAGCACAATAACTAACCCAACAATCAAACAAGAATATGGGTTGGATCATGTACCATGATAGACCATATTCCTCAGTCATTCACAGAAGTAGCACTTCACAACCAGAATAAGTCTTCCGTTCATAACTTCGGTCCACAGCCTGTCATAGTACGATAACCAACCCAATTATCAAACAAGAACATGGGTTGGATCACGTACCAGGACAGTCCGCTTCCCTCAGTTATTCACGGAAGGTAATAGGATACAAGCAGGTCGTTTTTACGGCCAATCAAGTCTACGAGTTTCTAGTGGGACGAGGTTATCCTCGCATCATATTATTTAGAAATCCTCAGATCGTATCTTTCCAGCAAGGCTAGCCAATCCAGGGGTTCGCGTAGACAGGTATGATTGAGCACAGGTCCCTCGCAAGGCCGCCTTGCCAAAACATATAATATATAGCAGAAATTAATCAGATACAGTCATCCATTCGTTGCAGATGACACAGTATCCGTGGAGACCAGCCGGCGCATCGAGACAATATCTCAAGGCGGTTGGTGTAACACGATCTCGGAATTCTGCCCTTCCCATGCATCTAGTATATTTAGTTGCCTAGTTTAACCCTAGGTGGAATCTTGGACTCACATGCTGTGGCCTGCATGATTATCCTTCTAAAGTCGTACTTTAGTACGAGTACCCCAAAGAGGATCTATGTCAATCAGTATGTCAATATGTGCTACCCTCCTTAGTGTAATGCATCATTGCAAATATGCCACGTAGAGTTACGAGTCATTTGTCGAACATGAACAAGAACTGGGACATTCAGGTACATATATCGGGTAGGAACACTTTGTTCTCTGGGGTCACATTAGTGCTCATATCATGCTCGGGACAAAAGGCGTAAGGATATAAAATGGGCATATAATATCTGATAAAATATCAAAAGCGTACTCACAAAAGCACGCACGCTCAAGGGGAGCTGCGTGCGGGAAAAGTCACGTAGGTTCACTCAAGACAGCGTACGTGAAAAGTCACGCAGGCTCACTCAAGGCAGCGTACGAGAAAAGTCACGTAGGCTCACTCAAGGCAGCGTACGTGAAAAGTTACGCAGGCTCACTCAAGGCAGCGTACGTGAAAAGTCACGCAGGCTTACTCAAGGCAGCGTACGTGAAAAGTCACGCAGGCTCACTGAAGGCAGCGTACGTGAAAAGTCATGCAGGCTCTCTCAAGGCAGCATACGTGAAAAGTCACGCAGGCTCACTCAAGGCAGCGTACGTGAAAAGTCACGCAGGCTCACTCAAGGCAGCGTACGTGAAAAGTCACGCAGGCTTACTCAAGGCAGCGTACGTGAAAAGTCACGCAGGCTTACTCAAGGCAGCTTACATGAAAAGTCACGCAGGCTTACTCAAGGCAGCGTACGTGAAAAGTCACGCAGGCTTACTCAAGGCAGCGTACGTGAAAAGTTACGCAGGCTTACTCAAGGCAGCGTACGTGAAAAGTCACGCAGGCTCAAGGGGAGACACGCTTCCAACAGGAAGCGTACTCAAGGCTGCGTACGCAGCGCTAAAGAGCGCGCGCAGCTCAGTGTGCGTAAGCTAAGCATCTCGGCACACTGCTCTCTGTCTTCTCCAAACAGCAAGAACACCATGGTTGAACCCAAAGCTTCAAAACATCACAACTTGGCCATCCGAACTCCAAATCCAGATTTCTAAAGTTTCATCTTGGGTGAAATGGAATTTTCTTCCACATGTAAGCATCAAAACCCACAAAACCCCAACGAAAATAGATCAAGACCAAGGAAATCCGAAAATGATTAAAACTTAGATCTACAAAAATCAAAGCTTCAAAATAGAAATTTTCAAGTTCTAAACTAGTATAGATTGAGGAGAAGAACATGTTTTGGTAAATAGTTTTGTAAGAAATTATTGACAAAATTATGGATCCATCTCTTGAGCAAGTTGGTACTTGCCTTGGTTGGTGGAGGAAATAAATGAGAGGAAGTAAATGAGAGGAGAGAGAATGAGATGAGTTATATATAAAGATCTTGGACCCATGGGTTCATGATGAACCAAAGGGTTCATGATGAACCATTGGTGAACCAAGAATAGGTTACCCAATTGAGCCAAAACTGTAGGCCCAAATGCAGAAAATAAATTAGGAAATAATATTTTGTCGAATATTTTTTGGGAAATGCATGAAGAAATACTGTATAATAAATATCATATAAATTTAACGTAAATATAATTTATCGGTTTACGTATTAAAATACGTATTCCAGGATTGGAGAGTGACAGTACCCCTTGGCCGCCTCTTCTCTGGCGCAACCTGTACATGTTCCTGCTTCTGTGCAACTTGGGCCCATCAATGCTTTGGCGCAACCTAAAGGAAACAACCTTTTGGCTAATCTCTCTACTTTTTTGACTCTGAAATCGAAGGAGACTCTGTCTTGATACACCACTCTTCAAAACAAAGGGAAGTGCCCTTTGGCCTTTTCTTCTCTGGCGTAACCTGCGCATGTTCTTGCTCCAGCATAACCTATGCATGTTCCTGCTCCAACGCAACTTGCGCGTGTTCCTGCTCTGGCACAACCTATGTATGTTCATGCTTTGCCATAATTTATACATGCTTCTGCATTAGCGCAATGTAAAGAGAAACACTGTTTAGTGACTCCCTCTTTGTCACCAAACCAGAAACTTAGTGAGAAGCCACTAAATCAAGGAAAATGCTCATTAGCCTTTCCTCATTCTGCTCGAGTCATTGACTGGATGGAAAGTGCTGCCAATGCAAATAGGAATTCTATTTTCCTTAACAGAGACAACCAAATCTCTGTCAGGAAGATAGGTTCTATTCAGAGAGAACTTTCTATACAAAAGGGCATTATGCCAACTCCAAAGGCATCAGGGCAGTATCTACCAACCTTATGTATTTCAAGATCCCGACGAGGCAAACTACTAGCATCTCAAGTAGATGCACAAGTAGCTCCTCCGTCAGACTTGCCCACCTATATCAACAGGTACCAATTAGGCTCAACCTCGGGAAATCACAAGATGTATCAAGCGCAGTCTGGACCAGTTGCTGTGACTTATGCTAACCAGCTTAGCACGTCCTTATACACTTAAGATACAGGACACCTCAGGAATAGGAACCATGTCCCGAATATCATCAAGGACTACGTTCCTGCAACTTCTTCTCGTCTTGTTAGTGACCTCCGTGAACTCTTAATACAGAAGCTGAAGGTTGCAAATCCATCCCGTCCAATGGTGGTCCAACAGAAGAACATCATTACAACCACCATCATGAAGTTGTCTTCAAATGCTGCTGTCAGTCAGCCAAGCGGTCCATCTTTGACCGTTTGAGTTATGTTCAGACTCCTGAACCAATCCTAGTGGACGAAGGCGAATTACTCTTTACTCATGTCAACATGGCATCTCGAAGCACTGGGGGTAGAAAGCGTCCAAGATGTAATGCATCACGCAATCCTAGTCAGCAATATTTAGATCGGATTCATGAATCCGGTGAAGGAGTATACCAATATACTCGATCAAGAAGCCGAGACACAATCGTTCAAAGGAATCTTCTTGATTCAAACCAAGATTCCTTCAGTCAAAAAGATATTCCTATCACTTATTCTAGAGGTAGTTCTTTATGTGACTTTGATGCTGACAGTGAAAGTTCTGAAAGGACCATCCTTTCTACTAGCTCGTCTTCAAAGGCTAGAGAAGTAACTTCTTATACTGTAACAGAAGATCAAGATACCTCCACTTCTTCTAGTCAAGAGCAGAGAATTGCTACTTTAGAGGCTAGTTTAAAGAACATTACTGAGATGATGGCAGGCATGCATGCTGTGATTATGGTACAACATACAGTTCCACCAGACACGAATCTGATTTTTACTCAAGAACCTGTGACAACATCAGTTCCCACCAATATTGATCTGGTGGTATAATCTTCTCACACCGCTTCCATTCCTGCGCAGGCTTTCCAAGTCAATCTGGTACAGGGGGTGGTACTTATCATGCGGTACCCCCTCCTAACACATTGAATCAATCTACTACTCCATAATCAATAGGAGATACCAATAAGGCTGTAAAACTTTTATGTACTCAATTTGAAGCTTTTAAACAGAAGGATGGCCTGCAGAAGCTTGAGATCAAACAACCCTATCCCATAGAATAGAAAGAGGTCCAATTTTCTCCTAAATACAAACCCCCTACTATTATGTTGTTTGATGGCAGCACATCTCCAAGTCAGTACCTCAATCACTTTGAAGTAATGACTGATCAACTTCAACCAAATGATGCTTTTCTTACTAGTGTATTTGTTGGCTGTTTAGCTGGTGCAGCATATGATTGGTATTGTAGTTTACCAGATGGGTGTATAACCTTTTTTGCTGGCTTCAAACAAATATTCTTGGAACGATTTTATGAGGGAACCAATGACATGACTATGTCTGCTGTCATTAAAATCAAACAACAACATAATAAAACGACTGAACATTTCATTGAACGGTTCTGTCGAAAAGCACTCAAAATACCTCTCGGAACTCCAGATGCTTTAACTATAGACACCTGTAAGTCAAACTTGTTGCCTATAATCAACATGTGGACAGGATCAACACAGTTCTAGGATTGGCCTTCTTTTATAATGAACGCCAAAGTCGTAGAAGAGAGCGCTGACTAATTCAAGCAATTAGGCATTCAAATGCCTAATCTTAACAAAAATGAACGTGCTACACCAAATAAAAATGGCCGTCAGAATAATCGCAAGAGCAAGGAGACTTTGGCCATTAACCTCAAAGGCAAAGAAGCCCTAGCCATCAATGTAAATCAGCCAACATCTACCCCTACAGCACCACCACAATGGTCATCTCGTCCAAAAGAAGAATACTCTTTAGATGAAGATGATATTATGAGTATCTTTGATTGCCTCATCAAGAGCAATAAACTCCAACCGCCAGAACCTAAACGGCCAGATGAAGTTGGTAAGACTAACCATCCTAAGTATTGTGTTTACCACAGGTTTATTGGACATCCAACTCGATCGTGCTATGTGCTCAAAGGTAAAATACAAGAGATGGTCAATTCCGGTGTAATCACTCTCCAGCAAGATAAGAAAACTGTAACGGCTAATGTCGTCTCTTTACATTTTGGAGCTTTTTCAGCTCAACTTGTGCAGGACGGCGTCATCCCTATTCCGAAAACTACTCTAGAAATTGTTAATCTTCCACCTGCACGAACAGATGGTCTTGTTCCTCTGTCTACTGATAATGGGGAGATCTTATGGATCCATCCGGATTTAGTGGCGGACTTCGAAACACCATCTTCTTCCACCAAGTCCAAGAAGGCCACTAAAAATAAATCATGTCATATGATTTCATTTGGTGAGCATTGTCTTCCACCTCTAACTGCTACCTTCATCCCGGCAGCAGATAATCCTTCTTTTTCTTCCACTGATAAAACAACATTGTCAAAATCAGAAGCCAAATACCAACCAGCTTTCTATCTGTACAGTCCACAATCTTGTGAACTCATGACAAAGATGGGATATGATCTACAAGAGGCTTCTGGTTTAAATTATAGAAAGGGATCTCCTCTACCTCTTTCTCTGTCTTTCTCACAACCAATCTCGGGTTGGTTTGGGCTACTGGAAAAACTCTCCATCTTGCCGAAAGAGATATTCCAGAAACGAGATCCAGGCAAAAAATTGCAATATGGTGTCCTTTGAGCCTCTATCCGAAGAAGAAGTCCTAACTGGTACCAGATCGGGGAAACCTTACTTAAAAGACTATTCACAAGGTCAAGAAAATCTTGCTCCAGCTCTGGAGGCTCCTCAAGCATCATCTTCTCCTACTGTTAATGTTCCATCAGCTTTATCACCCCCGATAGAGCCAACTCTTTCTAAACCGTCGACGGCCGAGAAAGGGAAACAGCATGTCCGTTTCAATAAAGTATTGAAGAAGACTTCAACCTTGGGACTTGAGAAGCCGTATAACTTTGATGTACTGGCTCAGCTGGCTAATACTCCAACAAGATTATCAATGTTTGAGCTACTCCATCTTTTAAGGGAGACTCGAAAAACGTTGGGTGAAGCTTTGACGCAAGCTGATACTTGTCTAGCACTTCTCAAGAAACCAGAGGAAGAGCCTGTAACATGCCTTCATTATCATAGTGTGATGGAGCTGATGCCAAATATCACCTTTACACAAGATGATATGTTGTTGGAAGATAATCGTCATGATAGAACCCTCTACTTTACGGCATATGTCGATACCATGAAGGTTGATCGTATCTTAATCGATCCTGGATTTACACTTAGCATCATGCCAAAGACTCTACTAGATACATTGAAGATTCCCGTACATAATCTTTCAACAACCATCACGACAATCTTGGGATTCAATTCTAGAAGAAGTGAACCTTTTGGAAAGATTCGCCTGAAAGTTCAAATAGGCAATCTTCGTACGAAGGTTACTTTCTACGTGATTGATAATTACGGCTCTTACAATACTTTGCTGGAAAGACCCTTTCTTAATGAGCATAACATTGTGCCATCCACTTTACATCAATACTTCAAATATGTGGATGTCAACGGAGAAATCCAAAAGGAAATAGCCGATCTAAATCCTTTCAGGGGCATTGAAGCATATTTTACGGACTCTTGGATGTACAAAGAGGAGTTCATGAAAGTTGTATTGGCAATAGATAGTAAGGAAGATCAGAAACATACTTCAAAAGATGTTCTCATGATCCCCGTCAAAGGACGTACTATTTGTCCTTCTTCTTCTCAGACATTGACTATACATCTTTCCTCCTATAACGGACAGCCTCCTGCTGTAGAAAAAACAAAGGGAGCTCACCTCTTCTGAGCCTCTTGTTATCGACTTTCGTCGTAACAAACCTTCTCCTTCTCCTTCGCCTCCTCTGGTTATCAACCTTACTAAGCCTTTTGTAAAGGCTAAGAATCATGTTGTAAATGATGATGTACAAATCAATAAAGTAGCATCTCCTTTACAGTATACTGATGTCTTTTATTATACTCGATGTTATTTAAAAATGTTAGATAACTTCGAACCACTTACCATAGGACCAGTTGAAGCTTCCCGAAACAAAGTATTGCTCGAGCCAATGCAGGACTCCTTCTTCTTAGTTCCTTCCAGGAAGAAAGATGAACTTCCTATACTTTTTATTAAAGGAACGGAACAAAAGATCACGCCTGATAGCGAGGAAGAAAATCATGATAACGGAAGACTTCAGCTACGTCATTATAGTCAGCAATCAAACGATATCATTCAAAAGATGGGCTATAATTTTAAAGCTGGTCTCAATGGCGGCAAAGGAAGGCAAACTCCTATTCGTATTCCTGCTCCGAAAGAAAAATCACAACAATATTACAGCAAAACGAAGCGGATATTATGTTATACTTCACTAACTCCGACTCAAGAAGCTTTTGAATCCGAGAAAGAAGAACGATATAACTTTTCTGATTCTATCTCATGGAATTCAGACACCGGTGTAGGGCACGGCGTAACTCTATCTTCCAATAAGGTGACTGTTGAGTTCTCGAAAGATGACGAAGACTTTGCCGAAGCTTCTGAATCTGATCCTAGGGCACAAAGGATGGATACTCAATGGGAGTTTCGTTTTGAGCAATGTGAGCCACCTACTGAAGATCAACTGGTTCAAGTCAATATTGGAGATGAAATTGCCCCAAAACCGATATTTGTCAGCAAAAGCCTCCCTGAAGCGGATAAACAAGAACTAATCCAACTCATTTGGGAATACATTGATGTATTCGCTTGGATCTATGAAAACATGCCGAGGTTGGATCCTTAGATCGCTACCCACAAGCTCAATATTCTGCCAAATGCGAGGCCAGTCAAACAGCAACAACGTCGGTTACGACCTGACATGATGGATGCCATAGAAGCTGAAGTTAAGAAAATCATCGCCTGTGGTTTCATCAAAGAAGAAAAACATCCAGACTGGGTGGCAAATATTGTCCCAATTTTAAAGAAGACAGGGAAAGTTTGGGTCTGCATCGACTTCAGAGACCTTAATGAAGCTTATCCCAAAGACGAATTCCCTCTCCCAATCACTGATGTCATGATTGACAATACTTATGGATTTGAACGTATGTCCTTTATGGATAGATTTTTGGGATATAATCAAATTAAGATGCATCCCGAAGATGAGAAACATACATCTTTCCGCACTCCTCTTAGAGTCTATTGCTACACTGTCATGCTATTTGGTCTTAAGAACGCTGGTGCAACTTATCAGCGGGCCATGAGTACCATCTTTCATGATAATTTATGAAAGACTATTGAATGTTATGTTGACGATATCGCTGTCAAAAGTCGTCTAAAAGAAGACCATATTCAATATTTGAGAACTATTTTCGATCTAATGCGCCAGCATCAACTCAAAATGAATCCCACTAAGTCATTCCTGGGAGTCTCTAGTGGCAAATTTGTTGGATTCGTTATTACCTCTAAAGGTATACACGTTGACCCTGAGAAAACTAAAGCCATTCAAGAGATGCATCCTCTACCCGACCTAAAAGAGCTACGAGGATTCCAGGGACGGCTTGCGTACATCAGGAGATTCATCTCAAATCTCTCTGGACGCTGTAGACCATTCACTCAACTAATGAAGAAAGGTGTGTCATTTATTTGGACTGAAGAATGTCAACGAGCATTTGAAGACATAAAGTGGTACTTGATGAACCCTCCAGTTCTAGTGCCTCCAGTATCAGGAATACCTTTTCTGATGTATGTTTGAGCAATGGACCACTCCATAGGTATTTTAGCTCGAAAAATTAAAGAAGGTCATGAGCAGGCTATCTACTACCTTAGCCGCATAATGATTGAAGCTTAGCATCGATATACTCTAGTAGAAAAAGAATGTCTAGCTTTGATGTTTCTTGTTCAAAAGACGAGACATTATGTCACTGGCCAAACTATTCATGTTATTTCTAGAGTTAACCCTCTCCGGGTCCTGATGAAGAAGCCCAGACACTCAATTCTAGGCTTACAACATGGGCCATATTGTTAGCACAATATGATATAGTTTATGTTCCTCAAAAGTCTGTTAAAGGTCAAGCCCTTGCTGAATTTCTGGCAGCTCATCCAGTTCCCGAAACATCTAAACTCTACGATGAGATTCCAGATGAAACCTTGGAGTCCAACATGATTTCAGAATAAATTCTTATTTGGCGTTTATTCTTTGATGGTGCATCCAAAATTGGACCAAAAGGTGCTATTATTGCCGGAGTCGGAATCATCCTCGTCTCACCAAAAGGGTTAGCGATCCAAAGAGCTTATTCTTTAGATGAGTTATGTTCCAATAATGTGGCTGAATACAATGCTCTACTCATTGGTCTCCAATTGGCTAAATAATTAGATATTGAGTATCTTGGAGTTTACGGAGACTCCAAATTAATTGTTAATCAAGTTAGAGGCACATATGAAGTTCGACATCAAGATCTAATTCTATATCATGATGCAGCGATCAGGATGGCCACTTCATTCAAAGACTTCTTTATTGAGCATGTACGCCGATGTAGAAGTATGGAAAAGAATAAAGAAAGATCCATGCGGCCAGAGAACCCCATGCGGCTCAGAGAATTCATGCGGCTCAAGTATTCATGCGGCTCGAGCGTCTGTACGGCTCAAACAAGCTCTATGCGGCTCAAGGAGGAGCCACGTGGCCAGCAAAACAGCTCTCCCCCCTTGTCCATTACCGCATTAAATGCCTTGATGGCTGACAGCTCTGACAAGGTGACAGTTCTGACACAAAGATATCATTATGACTCCCTCATAATGACGGACTCCTTGGGAAGTGAAGAAAATCTCAGACACGATCCCCCGAGAGTCAGAAACTGTCAGCGGCCTTGACACATGGACAGTCATATGCGGCCCAAGCGGAGACTCCCTCATGCGGCTCACGAAGAGTAGCCCCATGCGGCTCACGAAGAGTAGCCCCATACGGCTTATGAAGATTAGCCCCATGCGGCTCACGAAGACTAGCTACATGCGGCTTACGAAGGCTAGCTCCATGCGGCTCACAAAGAGCACCCCCATGCGGTTCACTCATGCGGTCATTCACACTCATGCGGCTCGAATCATTACTATGGGGGCCACTCTCAAGCAGCCTGGACACGTGGCCAGCCTTATGCGGCTCAATGAGGAGCAACCGTCCTGCGGCTCAGATTTCTGCTGTTTTGACACGTGGCATGATAGCAGGGCACGTAGCATCAGATTGATCGAAATCTCTCAGCAAATCCCAATGAAATATTGGGATCAAATCAGATCATTTGTAAATAAGCCAATTAAAGACACGTGTCGAGGAATCCGAGGTTGGCATGACAAATCAGAAGGATTTATGTCAATCAGTATTAATTACCCACAAAAGATTTGATGCAATCACATTTATTGCTCAAATCTTGATGAATGGCCCAGATCCAATGATCAATAGTCGCCGACTTACAAGAATGGGCAATCATTGTAAACCCTAAAGAGGCCCTCCACTCTTATAAATAGCAAGGTGCCATTCCCTTGCAAAATATATACACATACACACGCACAGACAGACATATACGGAGAGAGAGACATACACAGAGACAGAGAGAGATATACAGAGAGAGCCAGAGAGCCTGAAGAGAGAGCATTTCTTCATCAACGCCCAGCAGTTCTTCTACAGAGCCAAAGCTGCACTCGATCGTCCAAGGAGTAAGGCAGAGCGGCCGTCGCTTTCCCGAGCCTCTATCGTCACCCCCCGGAATCTAAAATAAATAATTGTACTTAGATTGCTGTACCTAGGTTTTCGTCCCTAGGCTTTCTTTGTACAAGCGAGTTTGTATTGTGAAGTAAAAGTCCAGTCCTCCGATAATTGTTCTGTTCTTTTATATTTCATGGCAAACACGATGGCGACTCTGCTGGGGAAAAACTTCTCTACGGCTGAGGAGTTGGTGACGCAATCGGATGCAGCCAAACTTGGCTCCACGCAACAGAAGATGGTCGTCCGCTTCGACCAACAGGTGTTTAAAGAAATGCTCTCTGAAGGAAGCGCTGGCCCGGTCCAGAAGCGAACCCGCACAAAGAAAGCTCGCTGTGAGTGGAGGCCAAAATCATTTGCTCCTCCACAAGCTCTGGACGGGATACTCTCTGCTACCCAAGACGGCGAAGGCGACTCTCATACGGCACCACTTCGAGCCATAGAGAACTCTGCTGTCCCCAAGTCCGGCAGAGGAAAGCACTACGATGCTGGACTTGCAGGGACAAAGAGTGATTCTACGTGCCCCAAGAAGAAGCCGAACGCTCATGCGGCCAAGTCTGCCAACAACATGCAGGAGGTTCAGGCGGTTGAGTCTGTCAGTCGCATCAAGAAGGTGTATGCGGCCAGATCATCCTGCCGCATGAAGGAGGTCTATACGGCCAGATCATCCAGCCGCATGAAGAAAACTCATGCGGCCGAAGCTCCCAGCCGCATGGAGAAAACCTATACGGCTACGTCTGCCGGCCGCATGAAGGTTATTGATGATAGCCGCATGACGCCTACTCCACGTGGCTGTGTCTTCGACCGCCTCTCCTATGGTCCTGATCTCTTGTACTTCCAAGAAGATTTGTCTGACTCTCTCCAGCATCACTTAGACTCTTCCTACTATATGTCCTTACGTACTAGAGCGAAGAAGTCTAGGGCAGTGCGAGCTTGGCGAGCTCGATCCGCTGATCCGACCTCTGACCATCCGAGCGTCCCGTATACCGTTATGCGGGCCTCCGATGGGAAGTTGTACAGAACCACTCGAGTCCAACCCCCGACGGCAGACGGACAGAGAGATTCACAAAAGTCTCCCAAAATCCAGGGAGCGAACGCGGTCAATCCAGACCCATCTGACTTGCGTAAGGCCATCCTCTACAAACGCAAGGAAAGAGAAGATGCATCGGGGTACAAAGAGTCCTCCCACAGACGTCACTGTACCCAAGTCATCGTCAACTGCGGTTGCAACAACGCGACGATACGAGAAGACCGGCAGTCCGTCTTTCAGAGACTGTAATAGCCGTCTTCGGAAGACGAGGCACTTCCCGTCGTCTCCTGCAACTCTGCTCAGAAAATCCCCGCCGATGGGAGAGGCAAGAAGACGAATGTTCCCAGCCCGAATAATTCAACTACTATGACTAAGAGACTGTCGTCTAAGCGGGTGCCCACCACTGGAGTTTTCTAAGGTACCCGTTCTAAGACAAAATCTGCTATAGTGGGAGATTCGTCGTCCACATCACTAGGGGTTGCTGGGACTGGGGGTAGTACTCCTCCAAACCTCCACGACAATTCGATGTTCCATGAAGACGAGCCAGGAGAAACAACTCTCCCATCAGATGCAGCAAACCCCGACGTCCACGACAACGTCCACAACTCCCAAGACGAGGCGAACTCGGAGACTGGGGGTACTATTCCTTCCGAGTCCGAACCAGAAGAGAACATTCCCACATACCCCGATGACTTCTCACTACAGGGGTATGATTCGGAGGGCGCTTCCTCTACCGCTCCGTCCATCTCTCCTCACGTAAGGACGGTATTCATGACGGACAGTAACCAAGGTGGTTCCAGTGATCGCCAACGCATCGACACTCTGGAGGCTATACTGCTTGCCTTGGTCAAGTCTGTAGACGAGATCAAAGCGGCCCTTCCAACTCTGCAAGGAGAAATACCTGGCCAAACAAGCCCAGGTCCCGCGGTCAATACAGACTCGAATTCAGCGGCACCGAACCCGGACAACAATCCTCCTGAAGTAACGGCCCCTACCGTTGTGGATGAGGCCCAAGAAGCGAGAAGAGAGGTCCAGGAGCTCCGAGCCATGTTTTACGCTCGAAAAAACTCTCAAGACCTCAGAATACGGTAACCATACCCTGCTGAATGGAGGGATGTCCCCTTCCCACCAAGATATAAGCCGTTCAACATCAACCCGTATGATGGCAAGACCTCCGCAAATCGGTATATCACTTACTTCGAGGTCACTACCAACCATCTACCCCATGACGACGCCATCTTCACATGATTATTCATCGGGGCATTGGAAGGAGTGGCCTTCGACTGGTATCGCAACCTGCCAGACAACTGCATCCACTCCTTCGCCGGCTTCAAGCGCATGTTCTTGGAGAGATTCTACGAGGTAGGACAGGACATCACAATGTCCACCCTCATGGACGTCGTCCAAGGGAAGAAAGAGCTGACAAGGAATTACATTGAGCGGTTTTGCCAAACCGCAATGAAGCTGTCGTCTGGAAATCCGAATTCCTCCCTAATTGAAATTTGCCAAAAGAGATTGCTCCCAACAATCAGTCTCTGGATGGGCGAAAGTCAATTCAAGGACTGGAAGACGTTTATCATCTGTGCCACAAGCACCGAAGAACGATTGAAGAAGGCTCGCCAATTGGGATTGCACATCTCGGACGGAGAGAACAAGGGCAAGCGTCCCAACACCAACAACGACAATGGGGGTAGCCCTCCAACAATTGGGACAGCAGGGGTAAGCTGGCTATGGTGGCCGATACAGCACAGAAACCTGAGCAAAAGCCTGCAGACAAACAATGGCCGCAAATCACTTACTCCTTCGACGACGGTCACGTCAAGCCCATCTTGGACATGCTCATATAAGGAGACAGAATTCAGCTTCCTCCACCAAGACGGGAACCTCGATCGGCAGACATGGAGAATCCAAAGTACTGCCATTACCACCGCTACGTCCACCATGACATACACGACTGCTACCAACTAAAATGGTACATCCAAAATCTTATCGATTCGAACGCTCTGGCCATCGACTTCGAAGAGGTAACTGTGGCAGCCAATATGGTATCAGTACAATTTGGCAGCTTTCCTCCAACCGAAGCTCAAGACGGTGTGGTACCCATCCCTCTGGCAACAATGGAGATTGCTAATCTTCCACCTCCCCGAGATCAGGCTGCTGGTCTACTGCCTCTCACCACATCACGAGGGGAGGTCATGTGGGTCCATCCAGACTTGGTATCAGAAGTGACCCAGCCCACACCATCTACCATTCGCAAGAAGAAGAGTGGAAAAGGCAGGTCCTGCCGCACAATCTCGGTAGATATCGAAGAAGCTACAGCCGTCGTTACTCGGTCTGGGGCACAATCCCAACCGGTAGCTGATAACTCGGCTGAAGATCATCAGCCCGCTACAACTGACGCTCCGGGACCGGCTCAGTCTCCGACGACCGACAAGCCTAGGCCGAAGGAGACTCGCTTTGACAAATCCCTCCGAAAAGAGGTACCGCAGGGGCTGGAGAAGCCCTACAACTTCGACATCTTGGCACAATTGGCCAACACACCGGCCAAGTTGTCATTATACGAACTTCTGAGACTCTCAAAAGATGTTCGTGCGGCTTTGAGCGATGCACTCCAAAATGCCGACGCATACTTGGCTAAGGTCAACCTCACGGAAGAAAACCCGCCTGCAGATCTCCAAGACAGTGCTTGCACGGAGCGATGCCCAACATTGTCTTCACTCCGCAAAGACATGATCATTAAAACTAACCTGCACGATCGCCCGTTATACTACACTGGATACATCGGCGACGTAAAGGTGGATCGGATGCACATTGATCCTAGGTCTTCCATAAGAATCATTCTGAAGGGTTTTCTACATCATCTTCGCATTCCGATGCATCGTCTGACGCCTACAAGCACCGCCATCAGCGGTTTTAATTTGGGCAGGAGCTACCCAATTGGGAAGATTCGTCTGAAGTGTCAGATTGGCGATCTCCAATCAGAAGTCACCTGCTACGTCATAGATGCAGACACTTCTTATAACATCCTCTTGGGGCGCCCTTGGATACACGATTATATAATCGTGCCTTCCACGCTGCACCAGTGCTTCAATTATGTCGACAAATACGGCTTCGTGAGGACAGAATTTGCTGATATCGATCCCTTTAAAGGGGTCGAATCCTACTACTCAGACTCCTGCCTGTACGAAAAGTCAAAGAAGCACCTTGGTGAAGGAGATGTGCAAGCTCATACTGAGACAGCCACAGGATCAGAAGAACCTCTGACGATCCACCTCCAAGCTCGCAAACCTGGCAAGTCCGCACCCCTTACAGCCACTCTGCGTAAAGACGCAATCAGCCTCTCGGTGCAAGAAGAGCAGATGATAATCCGGCTGCCAAGGTCTGGCCAAGTGCCAAGACCCACAACGGAGCCACTGACCATCAGGCAGTCGAGAGTCGGCCAGCCGCAAACGGAGAAGCTCAATCCCTCCGACAAGCCGATGATGATACGCCTTCCCAAGAAGAATCGCCATCCCGATGCAAGGTCTGGCACTTCTAGCAAACCAACCACTCCCCGCCTAGCATCAAGTACCAAGCTGGGGGTCGCTAGCCTGCCAACAACTCCACGCTCTGCTCCACCAGCTGAACCTCTGACGATCAAACTGCCCAGGTCGTCCTCTCAGTCTTCGTTTATACAAGGGGTAGCCGAAGAGGAACCGGAGCTTGCCAAGTATGTGGCTGCCCACACTGATATTCCCTCCGTAGATGATGTAATCCCCCTAGAAAAGATACCTTACTTCATCAAAAAAGGGCTATCTTTGAACTACCTCGAGCTTGATAAGCTTTGTACAATGTATGCTATGAAACACGGTATAGGCACTCACCTACACACACATGTGACAAATGTGTACACCGCAATCCAGCTTACTCCAGTGGAAGACGCTTACCGCATAATCGAGGGAGGGGATCATCCAATCATCTTCGGCCGGAAGGACGATCCGCATCCCTTCACCCTAGAAGAAGTCGACCTTGAACCAGATACCGGGAGACTGCCTCTGTATCTTTATAGCCTCCAATCCAAATATCTCATGCAAAAACAGGGATATGATCTGGAGACTACGCCAGTATTGAACTACGGCACCGGGCGACGGTTACCTTTGAAGCCAGCGGTCCCGACTGGCAAACCACGGGACTACTATAGCAAAACTCGATGTGGATTAGGGTATGTAACACCCACGACGACCCCTGAGAGTTCAGATAAAGAATATGACTGGCAGTCACATTCAACCGGGTTACTAACTTCTGACTCGGATACCAGCATCGGAGACATATTCAGACAAGTCATGTCGGTCAACATGGCATTCGTCGATGCTTATGAAGAAGATGAAGACATTCCTGAAATCCTCGAGCTAGAGCCGTGGGCCCAACAATTGGTTGCATAATGGGAAAAGCGATTCGAACTGAGAGAACCCCCTACTGAAGATGAGGTTATACAAGTGGATCTCGGTAGCGAATCTTCTCCAAAACTAATCTTCGTCAGTAAAAGCCTAACAGACGAAGAGCGAGAATCGTTGCTGGAACTTGTCAAAGAATATATTGATGTGTTCGCATGGAGCTATGAAGACATGTCGGGGTTAGATCCCGATATTGCTCTCCACAAACTCAACATTCAGCCAGATGCAAAGACGGTCAAGCAACAACAGCGACGCTTCCGCCCAGGCATCATGGATGCGATCGAAGCCGAAGTCAACAAACTAATAGCCAGCGGCTTCATTCGTGAAGAGCAACATCCTGACTGGATCGCCAAGATAGTTCCGGTCCTCAAGAAGAACGAAAAGATCCGAATCTGCATCGACTTCCGCAATCTGAATGAGGCATGTCCAAAAGATGAATTCCCCCTTCCTATCACAGACATCATGATCGACAACACATGCGGCTTCGAACGTATGTCATTCATGGATGGCTTCTCGGGGTACAACCAAATCAAGATGTCTCCTGACGACGAAAAGCACACATCATTTCGAACACCGATTGGCACATACTGCTACACAATCATGCCTTTCGGTTTAAAGAATGCCGGTGCCACATATCAAAGAGCCATGAGTATCATTTTCAGAGACCACTTACGCAAGACGGTGGAGTGCTATATGGATGACATCGCCGTCAAGAGTCACCGTAGGGGAGACCATCTGCAGGATCTGAGGACGGTATTCGACCTGATGTGAGCGCACAATCTAAAAATGAATCCTACGAAGTCCTTCCTGGGTGTATCCAGCGGGAAGTTCCTGGGTTTTATCATCACCGCCCAGGGTATCCATGTAGACCCTGAGAAGACAAAAGCAATTATGGAGATGGGTCCCCCGAGAAATCTCTGCGAACTCAGAGGCCTTCAAGGGAGGCTAGCTTATATCAGAAGGTTCATTTCTAACCTCTCCGGGCGATGTCGACCATTCACCCATCTCATGAAGAAAGGTGTCTTGTTCGTATGGGATGAAGAATGCCAGCGTGCCTTCGACAGCATCAAAGAATATTTGTCGAATCCTCCAGTCTTGGTGGCCTCGGTTGCTGGAAAACCATTCCTGCTCTACGTACGAGCAATAGAACATTCCCTCGGGGCTCTGCTGGCACAAAACAACGATGCAGGCCATGAACAAACTATATATTACCTCAGTCGAATGATGATTGGGCCAGAGCACTGATACACCGCCGTGGAGAAGTGTCTCGCCCTAGTTTTCGCCATTCAGAAGACGCGGCACTATGTCACTAGACAACCATACATGTGATCTCACGAGTCAACCCTTTCAGAGTCCTCATGACTAAACCAGGGGCACTCAGCTCTCGCCTCGCTACATGGGCAATATTGCTGTCCCCTTATCATATGATCTTCGTCCCATAAAAGGCTGTCAAAGGTCAAGCCCTGGCAGACTTTTTGGCAGCCCACCCGGGCTCGGAGTCGTCCAGAATGTATGAAAAATCCTGGATAAGGTCGCCGACTCGCATGCAACCTCTCACGATGATATATGGCGAATGTTCTTCGACGGCGCCTCAAAGACCGGACCTAAAGGCAACATCGTCGTCGGAGTCGGGGTGGTATTGGTTTCTCCTTCCGAATTGGTGATCAATCGCGCTTACTCTCTCACAGAACCCTGTTCTAACAATGTGGCCGAGTACAACGCACTGGTCATTGGCCTCCAACTTGCAAAAGAGCTGGGGGTAGAATATCTTGAAGCATACGGCAATTTTTAGTTAATCGTCAATCAGATCCGGGGCTCATACGAGGTCCGCCATGACGACATGATCCCCTATCACCAAATTGCGATCGACATTATCTCGTCGTTTGAGGGGTTTTTTATCGAACACGTTCCCAGACTTCGAAACATCGAAGCCGATACCTTAGCAGGCCTGGCCGCTTCCCTAGCAATACCAAATCATACTCATCAATCGGTAGATGTGATAGGCCACGAACTGGTCTGCTCCAAAAACAACGTTCAATTTGTGGCGAGTTATTCCGCCCAGACGATCGACGATGTCCCAGATTGGAGACAACCATTCATTGACTTCGTCGTCTATGATATCTTGCCCGAGAACCCAAAGGAAGCCACCTCCATCAGACGGCGTTCTCTCAGATTCTTCTACGATACAGAGACAAAATGCTGTATCGACGATCCTACGATGGGTTATTGCTTCGGTGTCTGTCAAACGCGGAAGCCAAAGAAGCCGTACGAGAAGCTCATGACGGTATCTGTGGGGCCCATCAGCCTGGCCCTAAGTTTCAAGACCGTCTTCGTCGAATGGGCTACTACTGGCCCACGATGGTAGCAGATGCAATAGACTATGCTAGAAAGTGCAAAGCTTGCCAAGTCCACACGGACTTCATCCACCAACCATCCGAATTTCTACATCCGACAGTGGCGTCCTGGCCGTTTGAAGCATGGGGAATGGATATCATCGGTCCAATCACTCCACCTTCCTCCTGAGGACATCGCTTCATACTCGTAATCACAGATTACTTCTCCAAATGGGCGAAAACTGTCCCACCTGCAGAAGTAAAAACTTCAAACGTGATCAGCTTCCTTAAGCATCATGTCATCTATCGCTTTGGGCTGCCCCGAAGGATCATCCATGATAATGGTCTGCAGTTTACAAGCCATGCCTTCTATCGGTTCTGTGACAAACACCGCATCCAGAATATTGCTCCGACGCCCTACAATCCAGCGGCGAACGGGTTGGCAGAAGCAATCCACAAAACAATCATCAAACTACTCAAGAAGTTCGTATCGTCCAACAAATACGACTGGAACGAGAAGCTTGGTGAATGCTTATGGGCATACCGTACCATAGTCCGAACAGCCACAGGGAACACACCATTCTCCCTAGTGTACGAGAGTGAGGCAGTTCTCCCATTGGAGACTCAAATACCCTCACTCCGTGTCGCCCTCACTTACCAATTGACGACGGATGATAACTACCGTCGCCGGCTACAAGAGTTAGAGGCCTTAAATGAAAAGTGCCTCCTGGCTCAGCAAAGGATCGAGCTATACCAAGCACGCATCTTTGGAGCCTTCAACAAGAAGGTCAAAATCAGAACATTCCAAGTGGACGATCTCGTTCTGGCAGTCCGGAGGCCGATGGTCATGACTCACAAGACCGTCGGCAAATTCTAGCCAAAATGGGAAGGTCCATTTATCATCGAGGCAATATTCTCCAACGGTGCTTACCGCCTCGCAAAACAAAATGGAGACTTGCTCATGTTGCCCGTCAACGACAAGTTCCTGAAGAAATTATGTCTGAACGATATTTTCCAGATTACGAGTCATGTACCCGTTGGTGCCGCTGAACTCGCATCTTCAAACATTTTCCAGATCGTCGGGTCATGTACCCACTGGTGCCGCTGAACTCGTATCTTCAAACATATTCCAGATGATCGAGTTATGTACCCGCTGGTGCCGCTGGACTCACATCCACAAACATATTCTAGATCATCGAGTCATGTACCCGCTGGTGCCGCTGGACTCACATCCACAAACATATTCCAAATTATCGAGTCATGTACCTGATGGTGCCACTGAACTCACATCCACAACATTCTAGATTATCGAGTCATGTACCCGCTGTTGCCGCTGAACTCATACTTTCACAATATTCTAAATTATCGAGTCATGTACCCGCTGGTGCCTCTGAACTCACATTCCGGTCACTCTTTCAGATAGTAATTCATGTATGATCATACCTCTGAAATTTCTTCCTACAAGAGATCCTCCCTCATAATCCACTACCCGCACTCCCAGTGCACAAAAAGGGTAATCGATCCACAAATTTCCAAAACGGCCATGTCCTCATTACCTCTGAGTCGTTCCACTTCTGCCAAAAATAAATCACCCCTTACATAGAATTTCCATGTCCTCATCACCTCTGAGTCATTCTATGTACCCTCCTTTATTGAGCCCACTCTTGTCATGGCCTCATTACCTCTGAATGGGAAGGCTCCGTCGAAGAAACCTTCATGCTTGCCATGTCCTCATTATCTCTGAGTAAGTATGAAGATTCTCTTTCGACTTATTATCTGTACCCACAACCGGAGTACGCCAAGGATAATAGGTCCACAAATATTCCCCGCTGAGTCCACTCCTGCCATGTCCTCATTACCTCTGAGCAGAAAGACTCCACGGTAAAACCTCCGTATTACCATGTCCTCATTACCTCTGGGTAAGTATGTTGTTCCTCTCTCGTCTTATTACCCGTACCCTGATCCAGGGTACGCCAAGGGTAATAGGCCCACAAATGTCCTCGTTGACCACAAATATCCTCCGTTGAGTCCACTCCTGCCATGTCCTCATTACCTCTGAGTAGGAAGACTCCACGGTAAAACCCTCATACTTGCCATGTCCTCGTTACCTCTGAGTAAATATGTTGGTTCCCTTTTCATCCTATTATCCGAATCCTAACCCAGGGTACGCCAGGGATAATAGGCCCACAAATATCCTTTGCTAAATCTCTTAGTACAGGCCCACCATTCCTCATCATGCCCCGGAGCCCAGCTGCTCCACGGCATTCTATATCCCGATACTTGGAACGTCCACGACCACCTAAAACCAAGGTATGCCAGGGGTAACAGGTCCAGAAACAAGTCCCCCATGCGGGGCAAACATCACCACAACACCACAGGCACAACAAGCAATACAAATAAAGGGTAGAATGGAAAGTACTCTTTATTTGAAAGACGAAAAAAACATTACATGTTTTGGGACTACGTCCCTCTCAGAAAAGAAAAGAAAAGAAGAAACAAAAGAAAGAAAAGTCGTCTATAGTTCGGCATTACACAACTCCAAAAGACGGTTTTTCACCAAGGCAGTCCCCCGCTCAAGCCTCTGTTTAGCTCGGCGCTTGGCCTCTTGGGACAACTGCTCTGCGTCATTCAAATACATATATGCCTACCAGTCGTTCTCCATCTTCTTCAGGGCAAGTTCTAGATTGGCAGAAGTCCTACTAAATTTGTTAGCCTCCTGAATGGCAATCCATTTCTCAGTACAAGCAGTTTCGAGCTCGGACTCCAGGAAGGCAGCTTTCTCTGGAGCTCGAGGATCTGCTCCCGGGTGTCGGTTACCCCGCGGGAGGCAGCCGCTTCCCGAGCCGCACAATCTTCAGTTCGACGACTCCATTGATCGTACAACCGAGTCAAATCCCGACGATCCTTCAATATAGCCGGCTTGAGCGACTCCCGGGCAATCATCACCTTCTCCACCGCGGTTACGAGAAAATTGTGCTCTTGGTTTACTACCGCGGGTAAATCAGCTTGTTGTAGCATGCGAAACTGGGCACAAGACGATCAGCCTCTAACAGCTTAGGCTCCAAAAGCGCAGCCAGTTCCCCTCCACCGGAGAGTATTTTAAGGATATTGATCTGGCCACCGGCGCATTGACGGGCCATAGCAAAGGGAGTTCCCCTTTCCACAGCTGCCTCGATCCCCTTCTTCAGGTGGCGGTAGAAACTGTCGACCATATCCTGGGACACTTCATCCAAAACCTCTGTAGAGGACGGCATCAAAGCGAGTATGGCAGGCGTACCGAAGGAGTAGCCTCAGAACTTGCCGTCCCACGCACCAGGAAGCAAATTCTGTGCAGAAAGAGGCATGAATAGCGGCTAGCTCCTCTTCCGCGCCGCGAAGAGCCTGGATGCTTGGCAGGGCGGAAAGGTTAACCCCCGAAATATATCGTAGAGGAGGGTGCAGGAAGCATTGTCCCTTGCCCCAGCTGTATTGCCACTTGGGCTTCCGAACTCGACCCGGCTGAAGCCCTCAATACGGTTGGA
>JANAVB010033618.1:3872692-3891663 GCA_029216955.1 Iris pallida | reverse complement strand
AAATCGTCCGTTGAGTCGGATTGCAGGCCAGCCCAAAATAGCGTTCCGGTCAACGTTCTCAAAATTGGACCAAACTTGGCTCAACAGGGCCAAAAAATAACACGAGTCCAGTGGCGCAAGTTTCGTCACGGGGTGACAATGCACGAGTTATAGGCTAGTTTGTAAGAGGCCGATGCGGGGTATCTCGACCGATACGCCTCAATTTTGTCGTGCACAGACAAAAAAATCGGTTTCGTCGAATCCCACACATCCGCGAAGTCGATACGCACCTTTCGATGCTTTTGGTTCGTGACTACATCGCCCATTCTGTCGGGGCACATGCCGTATCGGAGAATTTTCTAAAAATTTGTACAGGTTGAAAATAGTTTTTTTGTCAATTTTAGGAAATTTATTTCTCGGTGCACATTCGATAAAATCAACTTCTGTAAAAAGCGTTATGATGCCCCTATATGTTGTCTAGGTTTGTCTTTAATTAGTTTTAGAAAAAGTTGACACGGTTGACGGGAAACGATCGCTAAACATGGGTACTTGAAGTAGTCCCGAAACTGTCAGAAAAATAGTTTTAAGGGTATGATGTGGGTCATCTAGAGGGTCAGGTAGGCTCCACACCACAACTTGCGGAAGGGAAAAATAGTAATACGTGCGAAGAAATCAATCGTGAAGAGGTGTGTAACACCCAGTTTTTCCAAAAGAGGGTAATTTGAAATTTTGTAATTTTAGTCTTTTAATATGATATTTTAAATCATGATATAATTTTGGTAATTTTAAAATCATTTTAAAACTATTTTAAATCATGACTTATGATTTTGGTGTTTTGATAGTGTAACACTAGAGACAGCTTAACCTAGAGCCTAGCCATGTGATTAGGGCGTTTCATTTATCATTTCCAGTTCGAGGGTACTTTTGTCATTTTGAATTTAATATATATTTGGAATTTAGTATTATTAAGAATGATGTGATTTTATTATTATTTAATTGATTGCCATATTTTGTGATTAGCCTAACTTGGTTTGGACCTAACCTAGATTAGTCATAGCTAGTCTTAGCTAACCATGGTTAGTGATAGTTAGTATTATTTAGATTTATTAGAATTAATGTGATTTTTAGTAATTTTTAGTATATTTGTTTTGGTGCTATAGTTGACTTTGACTAGTGTTGACTAGGAGACTAACCTAGAGACTAATATAGGTCATGACCACTTGGTTAGGTTAAGTAACCTTAGCTTGACCTAAGTTAGTGAGGTTTAACTCATTGGAACTTGTTTGGAGAGATTAGGAATTGATTAGGCTAGAATGGCTTGTGACTTCATAAGTCATGACTAATGACTTGAGCCTTAAGCCCATAGGCCCACACCATGTAGCCAAACCCTAACCCTAATCAGCCCATGGCTGGTCATATTGATCCCCCCCCTCCATTTAATGCTTCTCAAAGTTAGGGCTAGCCTCCATTAGGATTTTTGGCAAGTTTTAGAAAGAGGTAAGTCTCCACCTTCATTAAATCCTAGAAAATCCATTTTAATTCCTTTTCACCCAAACCAATTGCAATGGGTTCTAATTTTTCTCTACTTTCTGTTGGTATCAAGTAATCTCAGCTTGGGAGCAAATTGGAGGAGTTGGCTATCAAGAAGAACACCTCTTTGTGAAGCTTTTTGAAGGATTTGATACATATAGGTAACTTCCATTCCACACCATAGAATTCTGATTTTATTGCATGTCTAGGGAGCCCTAGGCCTAACCTAACTGTAGGAATAGAAAGCCCTATAATTAGTGTCCATTTCGTGTCCTATTTGGACACGTATCAGCCCTTGTTAGTAAGTGTTTGATGAAATGCCCCAATGGGCATTTCGTATGATTTTTAGGAAAGTATATTAACAAAAAATTAGGTTTAGGTGTCGCTTACATGATTCTTGAGTCCTTGTGTCATTTTTGTGTCGAGTCGAGTCTGCACGGACACGCGAACACGCTGTCGCGTGCGCGCGTGCACAGGCACTGTACATGTCCTGTATTTCGGGGGACACAACACCCTGGATACGACACATCGACACGTCAAAATTGACATGTGACACGGGACTGACACTGACACGGGGCTCCCCAAGTTTTAGAGCCCTACGTGTCGTGTCGGACACGCACGAATGCGTGCACTGAAAATGCACTGTACGGGCGGCTGTCCTATTCGAGCACTGATACGCATATCCTGTCTCACGCACACGTATCGTGAACACGTAGCAGTATGTCCTAGCCCTAGCCCTACACTTGGTCGACACTTGGACACAACCACGTGGCTTGTGTCGCGTCGTGTCGAGTGCACGAACACTGTGTACACGTGCACGATGATTGTACACTGCACTATGTCCTGTTTCTGATTTTAGGTTTTAAATGGATTGGACACGTTTGTGTCCACTTGGGTGGACACAAACTTATCACATGACACGTGCACAATGTATATATACATTACCAACCTTTAAATTGGTGTTTTAATTTAATTTGTTGATCAATTCTCCATTTGCCCCAAATTACTGATTCCTTAATAACAGTCCCTAATTCACTGTTCTGTTCCAGATTTTAAATTCGATTTTGGCAGCCATTTTAACCATTGTATACTGTTAATTATTGTGGTTTAGGACCATGATTTGGATCACCTATATGTTAGCTAAGTGTATGCTAAAATTGGGGTTGATTTGATATGTTTGGCACAGGAATCTAGATGGTTAAGTACGGGACTGTTTTAAATGATTTAATGTGTTAAATTGTGTGTTCTAATGAACTGAGTTATCTGAGAATGCATGTGGGACTGTTAAACTGGGTTTGAACTGTTTTTGTGTTCTCAAAACTGAGATTTCTAGGTATGTGGTTGACTGAAACTGAGTTTCTTAGTATTACTCACTGTTAGCCTTGATCATTATTTCCTCACTGTCCCTACAGTCACCCACACACACACATGCTCTCATGAATTTATCCTACACACACACATGTCTTACACCCTTGTGTCTCACTGATTTTGCCTAACACCTATCCACACACAAATGAACACCCTCACTTAACTGTTACACACTCATCACACACAAGTCACTCACACACACATGAACACTCACATGTCTATGTGTTTCATACGCACAAACACATTTCATTTCCTTTTCCTTTATGCTTGAGTATGTGAGATTCGATTTTAGGTATCCTATAATATATGTGTGATATACTATAGATACCTATATGCCTTTGTGTGTACCATATCATATATTAATATGGATAGATAATGTATGTGTGGTATTCATATAGTTAGCCTATATGTAATTTGTGTATTATTTTAGATATAGAATAGCCTTGTGTAGATGTGATGTATGGTTAGTTTTAGACATGGGTTTAGCCTATGGCCTATGTGAGTGTCTGTGTGTCAGTGTAGAGTCTAGATTAGACTTGTTTAGTCTAGTTAGACTTAGAATAGCCTTGTTAGCCTAGTATAGACTAGTTTGACTTAGGTTTGACTTGGTTGACCTAGTTTGACTTCTAGGGTTGATCAGAGTTGACCAAGAGTTGACTTTAGTCTAGATTGACCTAGATTCATGTAGTATGCATCGTAGTGCATCTTATTACTATTCTAGACTTGTTGTGACTTGTGCTATTCTAAATAGGAGCCAGACACCACTTCTCGAACAGTACTTCATCTTGGACATTCAGTTAGCAGGCGAGTACATTCTCTGATCATTTCATATCCTGCTTAGAATTATTTTCCTGCATTAAATTACTTTACTTGATACTGTCACGTTGGTCACACGGATTAGTACTATATGGATCCCTTCTTGAGATGTTATCCCTTCAGGAAGCATCGGGTACTCTATGTTCTGTGCGTTTCACTTACATGGCGTATCACTATGCTTTATTTGGTTCTTTGATCACTTGTGACATATACTCTTATGATCACAGAGTCTTCTTTGAATCCTAATCCCATTTATTGGGTTTCCCAGAATCTCCATTAATGGGACTACTGTGTACCATCCTTCCGGGGCTTACCACCCTTCGGGGGTTGTTACATAGAATCATAACATAACCTGGTTGGATCCTTGTGTACTAATTGGGGGTACGGGAGAGTATAAATAGCCATGTGAATAATTCCAAAGTAGAATAGCCATGTACGCCTCTTTAGTATAGCCATGTGCAAATCAAGCCGTTCACATGTCGACTTGTACTCTAAATCACTAGTCACTGGTAGCTCTTTACTTATAGTAGATATTTCTATTACAGTTCTCTCTCTGTTTACATACTGTATTTCTTCAGTATCTATATCTTACTTTACTGTAAGATTATATTTTTTAACCTTCTATGAACTGTTGAGATGTATTGTGCTCGCTCCTGTCCTGACAGGACCTGTTGAAAATATTACAGAGGACGAGGAGGAGGCCTGGGCGGATACCTTTTGCAGGACAGCTCTAGCTGACGACTTTACCCTACTGCCTAGACTAGCTTAGTTAGGCTTTATCTTACTTATGTTGTCTTGAGACTAGTAGTTAGACTTTATTTCTGTCTTTGAGATCTGGGTTGTATATTCTTTCATATTCAGTAGCTGAGACCTTGTACTCTGGATATCTGCTGAGATGTTATCTTAGACTATTTGATCATCTGTATTTTTCTTGAGTTCTATATCATATCGTGCTTCTTCTTCCTTAGTTGTGATTGAGTTTATTTTCTGCTATGTCACCCCCATTCGGGGAGTATAAACTGCTTAGCTTATATTGTTAGATGTTGTGACCTAGGACAGCGTTCTACTGCCGACTCTACGGCGTAGGCTGGGCGTTGTTACGCTCTCGTACTCTCACAGTGGGTGCGGGTCGTGACACGTTTTAGTGGTGGCCCATGCAGGTCGAGTTTATGTAGTGGTATTCGAACTAGAGTATCACTACAGCCTACAGTAGGATTAGGATATATTTTTTGAGGGTACTCAATCACAGTTAGGATTCCTTGAAAGATTCCTGGGACAACCCTTGAGAATCTTATTTAAACTTCAATTTGAAATCCTTTCCCTTGTTTTGTTCGCTCTCACTCCTTGATTATTGAATTTGATTTTGTTGGATCATTGTTGATTTTGATTTTTCCTATCGAGATAAATTTTAAGGCCTGAGTTGTGATATTTTCTGATAACACATATTGACGGGAATACAGGGATGGTAAAACGTCTACTTGATTATGGAACCTGTAGTTTATCGCAGCCATATTAGCTGGCATGGCGGAAACATGGAGACCTGACTTCGGATGTACGTATCTTGGTTATGAGATTTGAAATTTCTCGCAGCTATACTAGTCGGCATAGCAAGATTTCCAGACGACATGATTGTAGAGGTGCATGCCCCAGTTATGGAACCAATCGTTTATCGCAGCCTTGCTTACTGGCGTGGCGAGGACTCTGAGTAACGTGATTTTGGACAGACGCATATGATTATCAGATTGTATCTTGAGAAGGTTTTTAACATATCATCTCTATCGTACCATTCTGTTGTTATAAATTGTACCCCATCATCAAATAACTTAGGAGTAGGAGTATGAGTAGGAGTGGCTTAGCTGTTATCATAAATCTAGTGTAACTTCTTGCTATAAATTTCTTCCTAATGCAATAAATCAGTGATTTTGCTAGACCTTGACTTAGATTTGATATTGTAACTCTGGTTTCAAAATGGTTCCCTCTTTTAAACAGATAAGCAGAACAGATTTTATCAATATTTTCTCTTGCTATTATTTCTTGTATTACCTTAGAATATATAATATAGTGGACACAGATGCTTGCCTGACACGTATGCGCTACACTTGTTTACCAACCTATCTAAATGCATGATAATATGATTGATGTTAAGTTCTCAAAATCCCAATAATTCTAATATAGGACAGTATCAATGACTAGTTCTCCGTTTCCCCCAGATTAAATTCGTAATTTAAATTTAAATTTCATGTTATTAGTTTTGCTTACATCACTACACATGTATGTTATATACAGGGTTTCATTTCTTAAAGAAATTGGTTGAGTTTTGTGTTGAATTGTCAAATCTGAGACTGTGTACATATTAAACCTTTAACCCTGGATTCTAAGTGCTTAGTTCAATTTGCAGTTTTAAATGGTAATGTTTGAGCCGTATACATTGTTGTGTGTAGGTATATAAGTTAGGTTTCATAATCTTACATGTTGGGTTGTGGTTGTGGTAAACATTGAGTTGGTTTTGATGTTCGAATTTCTCTAAAATTTTGAAAACTGAATACATGTTAACATTTTTACCTTGCTTTCAATATGTGTAGTTCAATTTCAGATCTAATATGTAATGTTGAGCTAAACTGAAAGATCGAACCCTTTATTTCAAGTTTTAACCCATGTACACTTGACGCTCTACACTAATGTTCACAACTGCCATGAAAACTTAACCCTTCATCTCTATGTTATGTTCATATAGCTATATAGATATATATATATATATATATATATATATATAGTTCTGTATACATGTTATAATGTATGTAGATGCAATTAAATCTCTACCTCTCTATACATATAAATATACTTATATACGGTTAGCCATACATATTATGAGTAAATAGCTTGTGCCTTGTAGATTGCTTAACCAATATGCCATGAATAGTATAACTTGATAGCTATAGTTGAGACCCAAATCCTCCTATACACTTTTATGATATTTCACACAAACCACATAACCTTTACATAATGTTAGCATTTCCCTCTCTAATACTCTCTCTTTCTATATATATTATATTGTGATTGGATTCAATGCTATTGACTTTCGTTCCTTAAACTTGTGGTTCTGGTTTTCTTAAAATAGTACCTCTTTATAGATGATTAGTAGTTAACTTATTTTATTTTTGATAATTACCAGTTTTCAGATAGGATGGTAACTGCCGTACAGCCTTGATGATTCACTACAACAAAAAACCCTTTTAAAATGACGCTCGACAAGGAGTTTTAATCACGGCTGATATATAAGCGTTATTAAGTTGAAAAATACCTTTTTTCTATGACGATTTGGGCTAATTCTTGGCTTTTTTATAACGTTTATAAAATAAAACGTTATTAATAGTTTAGAGCGGTGGCAAACTTGTAATAAACATTCTGTAATATATTCCATCCCCCCTCCGATTTTACTCAGAAGAACTCTTATTCTCCTTCTGCCCCCTCTCCCCTCCTCTCCCTAAACCCTAAAATTTTTCATCTCCTCCTTTCAATCTCCCAGAAACCCTAACTCTAGGTCTCACTCTAAACCCTAGCTCTAGGTCTCACTCTAAGCCCTAAGCCCCCAACCCCTCCTCCCACGAACCCTAAGCCCTAAGCTCCCAACCCCTCGCTCGTCGACGGAAGCGGCGGCGGCGGGAACAATGTGGTGGGTCGAGGTCGTCCAGGCGTTGTGGCTTCGGGTTCAGAAGATCGGGAAGGTTGGTGCTCATGATGAGTGGGACGACGCTCGGTCGAGAACAGGAAGTGGTGTCGGAGGAGGGCTCGGGAAGGCGTGGGCTCGGGATCCGGTCGGGGTTGTCCTCGGCACGGAGACACGTCGGCATCGACGCTGGATCACAAACCCTATCTAGGTATCTTCTTCATATATTCTATATAAGAAAGGTTTTTTATAACCCCATTTAGGTATCTTCTTCATATATTCTAGACTGGAGGGCATCGGGAAGGAGGGCGAAAGTTGTTGTGGGATCGGAGGAAACTGTGTATATGGTCCCAACTCACCCAGGCAAAAGAGCAAGATGAGCGATCCGGAAGTGACCGCATTGCTGGAAAGCATTCCTCGGGACTCGTTGCAGTATGTTGCTTTGGAGTACCCTAATCAAGATACGGTGAGCCAATCCGATGCGAGGAGGTGTTTTCATGCTGCAGAGAGTGATCTGGATCAGGAGAAGGCAGCCAGAAGGTAATACATTGCACTCCAGATTACATAGTTAAAATGCATTTTAGATGTATATTTTACTAGATAGATGCTTGTGTCTCGTAGGAAATAATGCCCCACATGTATGTTCAAAGTGATCTTAATATATTCAAAGTGTTTTGGTTTTGATAAGACCATATGTATGTTCCTAGGCTTGGAGAAGTTCAATTATCTGTAGAATGTGTTATTGATGTCGTCCAACATGTCTGACATGCCATTTTCCTCACATCGGCACCGTATGTTGATTATATTGTTTGTGAGAATATCGGCGGATAATATCGACCAACACAAAATAACCTATTATCGGCCGATATATTTAAAAATGGGCTTTTGGTTTTTGTAAACTTTCCCGGGACCCAATGTAAGTTGTTGAGTGACATGTCGAGTAATCTCGAATTTATTGTCTAATGAGTGATCTCAAATTCATCGTCTAATGAGTAAATAGACAGAGTGTGAAGGAATAAACATGTTAGTAGTTTTCATATCTGTATTTATCTTAATTAGACTGTTAAATTACTTGGTACAAGATTCTAATGTTAGTAGTACTTGTATTTGGACTTAAATTGTTATCGCATATATGTTAGTTATTAGTTAGTTTTACGACATTTAGAAATTATTTGATAGAACAATTAGTCCCCAAAAATTTGGGATAAAGCTTTGTTATTGCTGATAGCTGTATATATATAAAATATTATATTTTTATTGATATCTGATATTTGACATCCGAGATGTCAAAACCCAATCCGAATTGAACCCGACGTCCACATCTGCAACATGCTGTAGATATCCTTGTATTTGCCTTTTCCTACCTACCAACGCCCTCGGTAAACTACAAGTGTTGAACACTTAGCCATGGAATGTTGTGTGTGCTATGGTTCAGTTGCTCTATTAGGCGTGAAGGGGATCCTTACAACACTCTGACACCCTGTCTCATGAATAATGTTGTAGAAAATCTAATTGAACAGTTAACCCCTAACCATGCCCTTAATATTCTGTGCCTCACTCTTTATTCAGCCACTGTATAAACCATATTGTTTTGTTTCAATAGAGATCCTTAAGTGCTTCACACACCCAAATGGAACCTTGACTGTCAGGACTAAAATAAAGCTCTTTCCTTCAACATCCATATCTTCAGTCAATACACCCATTTGCAGCTGCAGTTTGAAACCCCAAGATTTACCAGATCGGTTATGGAATGAGAGCTTGGTCGGTCTATATTTGAGTGGTTGGGCCTCATCAGTACATTGGGTTTAACCATTTTCTCAAGTAGGCCAAATGATAATGCACATGAGGCCCATGCACTGATCATGCACCTAAATGGGATTTCCTTCACTAAATTCTTTTTTATAACCCAACAAGCTTGACCCATCTCTATTTCTTCAGTACAATTTCATCTCCAAGAAACCTAAACACATATCAAAACAAAATCAATAACACGATATATAATGACAAAGAGAACACAAAGCAAGTGTGCAATTATGTATAAATACTGTTTGAAAGTGTACAATTTGTGTACTCACCATATGTCAGAGGCCAGTTGATCGATAAAGACACGTATATGTTGATGTGCAGATTTGGACTGCAGCGACGATAGCTAATTAAGGCAGCTGAGGGTGGAAGCCCGGCTGTAGCCTATAGTGAAATTCTGGGACCTAAGTATAATCACCTGTAAATTTTCTTCTCTGAAGTTTAAAACTGAATAATATCCTTTAAATTATTAAATCGAATAATAGACTGTTAGTTCATGTTTGTGTGCTGTGCTAAAACCTATTAGCATGTGAGGCAAAATTTAGACATTGCTGCTTGAGAAGATCAACCTAGTTTGTTTTACTCATTTCTCTTGATATTTCATGATTAGATTTGATTTTTAGGCCTGACAATTATATGGACTGATTTGGTTTTCTCTTTTTCTCAGGATTTCACTGGTGTTCTGGCTGTCGTTGATCTTTCATGATTATTGGTTATGTGGCCAAGTTTTGATGTGGACAATTTTGGTAGTTGTAAATATCTATATGTATTTGGATATTCTATTTTGATAATGTAATGAAGATGTTGATATGTACTCTATTTTGAGAAATGTAACAAAGATGGTGATATATAATGTTAACTTTTTGGAATGTAATATATACTGTGCAGTATAGAGCATTATAAATATGCTAATTTGAATAGTATAAAGTGTTATAAATGTGCTGCATTGAGCCTATACATATTATCTATTCATGACGTTTTAAAATTGTTCTGAATTGTGCACTATATATTAACTATTCATAACGTTTTTATAGAAACTATTCATGACGGTTATTTTATGACGCTTTTAAAAAATATTTATAACACCCGTTTTCATAACGGTTGCTGTGAAAAAAAAGCGTCATGGTTAGTCATTAATGACGGTTTTTAGCCGTCATTAAAAGGGTTTTTTGTTGTAGTGATTGTTGTTTTTGTAACTTTTCTAGTTCAACACCCTTGATTGCTTGTATGTTTTGATACCCTATGATTGTTTTGGTCTAGTATGACTAGTATACCTAGATGAAACTTTCATTACCACCGTATGCCATGACCCTGTATGTCGTCCTTTTAAATTGTATGATTGAATAGGTTCTGAGACTATGATTGCTGGGGGCTTAACCTAGAAGGAGTACGATCACCTTTAATTTTGAGGACGAAATTTTAATAAGGTGGGTAGGATTGTAACACCCAGTTTTTCCAAAAGAGGGTAATTTTGAAATTTTGTTATTTTAGTCTTTTAATAATGATATTTTAAATCATGATATAATTTTTGGTAATTTTAAAATCATTTTAAAACTATTTTAAATCATGACTTATGATTTTGGTGTTTTGATAGTGTAACACTAGAGACAGCTTAACCTAGAGCCTAGCCATGTGATTAGGGTATTTCATTTATCATTTCCAGTTCGAGGGTACTTTTGTCATTTTGAATTTAATTGAATTTAATTGAATTTAATATATAATATTTGGAATTTAATGTATTATTAAGAATGGTGTGATTTTATTATTATTTAATTGATTGCCATGTTTTGTGATTAGCCTAACTTGGTTTGGACCTAACCTAGATTAGTTATAGCTGGTCTTAGCCAACCATGGTTAGTGATAGTTAGTATTATTTAGATTTATTAGAATTAATGTGATTTTTAGTGATTTTTAGTATATTTGTTTTGGTGCTATAGTTGACTTTGACTAGTGTTGACTAGGAGACTAACCTAGAGACTAACCTAGGTCATGACCACTTGGTTAGGTTAAGTGACCTTAGCTTGACCTAAGTTAGTGAGGTTTAACTCATTGGAACTTGTTTGGAGAGATTAGGAATTGATTAGGCTAGAATGGCTTGTGACTTCATAAGTCATGACTAATGACTTGAGCCTTAAAGCCCATAGGCCCCCACCATGTAGCCAAACCCTAAGCCTAATCAGCCCATGGCTGGTCATATTGATCCCCCCCTCTATTTAATGCTTCTCAAAGTTAGGGCTAGCCTCCATTAGGATTTTTTGCAAGTTTTAGAAAGAGGTAAGTCTCCATCTTCATTAAATCCTAGAAAATCCATTTTAATTCCTTTTTCACCCAAACTAATTGCAATGGGTTCTAATTTTTCCCTACTTGCTGTTGGTATCAAGTAATCTCAGCTTGGGAGCAAATTGGAGGAGTTGGCTATCAAGAAGAACACCTCTTTGTGAAGCTTTTTGAAGGATTTGATACATATAGGTAACTTCCATTCCACACCATAGAATCCTGATTTTATTACATGTCTAGGGAGCCCTAGGCCTAACCTAACTGTAGGAATAGGAAGCCCTAAAATTCGTATCCATTTCGTGTCCTATTTGGACACGTATCAGCCCTTGTTAGCAAGTGTTTGATGAAATGCCCCAATGGGCATTTTGTGTGATTTTTAGGAAAGTATATGAACAGGAAATTAGGTTTAGGTGTCGCTTACATGATTCTTGAGTCCTTGTGTCATTTTCGTGTCGAGTCGAGTCTGTACGGACACGCGAACACGCTGTCGCGTACGCGCATGCACAGGCACTGTGCATGCCCTGTATTTCGAGGGACACAGCACCCTGGATACGACACGTCGACACGTCAAAATTAACGTGTGACACAGGGCTGACACTGACACGGGGCTCCCCAAGTTTCAGAGCCCCACGTGTCGTTTCGGACATGCACGAACGCGTGCACTGAAAATACACTGTGCGGGCGGCTGTCCTATTCGAGCACTGATACGCGTGTCCTGTCTCACGCACACGTATCGTGGACACGTGGCAGGGTGTCCTAGCCCTAGCCCTACACTTGGTCGACACTTGGACACAACCACGTGGCTTGTGTCGCGTCGTGTCGAGTGCACGAACACTGTGTACACGTGCACGATGATTGTACACTGCACTGTGTCCAGTTTTCTAATTTTGGGTTTTAAATGGATTGGACACGTTTGTGTCCACTTGGGTGGACACAAACTTATCACATGACACGTGCACAATGTATATATACTTTACCAACCTTTAAATTGGTGTTTTAATTTAATTTGTTGATCAATTCTCCATTTCCCCTAAATTACTGATTCCTTAATAACAGTCCCTAATTCACTGTTCTGTTCCAGATTTTAAATTCGATTTTGGCAGCCATTTTAACCATTGTACACTGTTAATTATTGTGGTTTAGGACCTTGATTTGGATCACCTATATGTTAGCTAAGTGTATACTGAAATTGGGGTTAATTTGATATGTTTTGGCACAGAAATCTGGATGGTTAAGTATGGGACTGTTTTAAATGATTTAATGTGTTAAATTGTGTGTTCTAATGAACTGAGTTATCTGAGAATGCATGTGGGACTGTTAAACTGGGTTTGAACTGTTTTTGTGTTCTCAAAACTGAGATTTCTGGGTATGTGGTTGACTGAAACTGAGTTTCTTAGTATTACTCACTGTTAGCCTTGATCATTGTTTCCTCACTATCCCTACAGTCACCCACGCACACACACATGCTCTCATGAATTTATCCTACACACACATGTCTTACACCCTTGTGTCTCACTGATTTTGCCTAACACCTATCCACACACACATGAACACCCTCACTTAACTGTTACACACTCATCACACACAAGTCACTCACACACACATGAACACTCACATGTCTATGTGTTTCACACACACAAACACATTTTATTTCCTTTTCCTTTATGCTTGAGTATGTGAGATTCCATTTTAGGTATCCTATAATATATGTGTGATATACTATAGATACCTATATGCCTTTGTGTGTACCATATCATATATTAATATGGATAGATAATGTATGTGTGGTATTCTTATAGTTAGCCTATATGTAATTTGTGTATTATTTTAGATATAGAATAGCCTTGTGTAGATGTGATGTATGGTTGGTTTTAGACATGGGTTAGCCTATGGCCTATGTGAGTGTCTGTGTGTCAGTGTAGAGTCTAGATTAGACTTGTTTTGTCTAGTTAGACTTAGAATAGCCTTGTTAGCCTAGTATAGACTAGTTTGACTTAGGTTTGACTTGGTTGACCTAGTTTGACTTCTAGGGTTGACCAGAGTTGACCAAGAGTTGACTTTAGTCTAGAATGACCTAGATTCATGTAGTATGCATCGTAGTGCATCTTATTACTATTCTGGACTTGTTGTGACTTGTGCTTTTCTAAATAGGAGCCAGACACCACTCCTCAGACAGTACTTCATCTTGGACATTCAGTTAGCAGGCGAGTACATTCTTTGATCATTTCATATCCTGCTTAGAATTATTTTCCTGCATTAAATTACTTTATTTGATACTGTCACGTTGGTCACACGGATTAGTACTATATGGATCCTTTCTTGAGATGTTATCCCTTCAGGGAGCATCTGGTACTCTATGTTCTGTGTGTTTCACTTACATGGCGTATCAATATACTTCATTTGGTTCTTTGATCACTTGTGACATATACTCTTATGATCACAGAGTCTTCTTTGAATCCTTATACCATTTATTGGGTTTCCCAGAATCCCCATTTATGGGACTACTATGTACCACCCTTCCGGGGCTTAACACCCTTCGGGGGCTGTTACATGGAATCATAACATAACCTGGTTGGATCCTTGTGTACTGATTGGGGGTACGGGGGAGTATAAATAGCCATGAGAACAATTTCAAAGTAGAATAGCCATGTATGCCTCTTTAGTATAGCTATGTGCAAATTAAGCCGTTCACATGTCGACTTTGTACTCTAAATCACTAGTCACTGGTAGCTCTTTACTTATAGTAGATATTTCTATTATAGTTCTCTTTCTGTTTACATACTGCATTTCTTCAGTATCTATATCTTACTTTACTGCAAGATTATATTTTCTAACCTGCTATGAACTGTTGAGATGTATTGTGCTCGCTCCTGTCCGGACTGGACCTGTTGAAAATATTACAAAGGACGAGGAGGAGGCCTGTGCGGATACCTTTTGCAGGACAGCTCTAGCTGACGACTTTACCCTACTGCCTAGACTAGCTTAGTTAGGCTTTATCTTACTTATGTTATCTTGAGACTAGTAGTTAGACTTTATTTCTGTCTTTGAGATCTGGGTTGTATATTCTTTCATATTCAGTAGCTGAGACCTTATACTCTGGATATCTGCTTAGATGTTATCTTAGACTATTTGATCATCTGTATTTTCCTTGAGTTCTATATCATATCGTGCTTCTTCTTCCTTAGTTGTGATTGAGTTTATTTTCTGCTATGTCACCCCCATTCGGGGAGTATAGACTGCTTAACTTATATTGTTAGATGTTGTGACCTAGGACAACGTTCTACTGCCAGCACTACGGCGTAGGCTGGGCGTTGTTACGCTCTCGTACCCTCACAGTGGGTGCGGGTCATGACAAGGTGTACCTTGTTGCAAATCGAAACAGAGAAAACTCTGTGCGTGGCCGAATTTCGGGGTGTCGGTGGCCGCTCCGGGGAGGCACGGTGGCGTGCGTGGTCGTCCAGAAGTAGAAAGCCGGGTGGGGTGATCGCGAGGGGGTGGCCGAGGTTTAGAGTTAGGATTTCGATGAACTCCTCTCTCTATCTCTCTTTTTCTCTCTCTTTCTCTCTCTTTCTCTCTCTCTCTCTCGTTATATATATAGAAATTGCTATGTACTTTGGAGGGGATCGGTTTCTTCTTGTGGGTTGTCGGAATGGAAGAAATTTTACTGTTCCTGCAAGGGAACAGTAACAATTTCATTTTTTTCTTTCTATATACATCTCCATATATATATATATAATTTTATTTTTTTAACTAAACCCTTCCACTTATTCATAAAAGGCGCAAAATGTCGAAGCCTTTACAAGAGACACTTCCAAGAGGAAGGGAAGACGGAAGGAAAAGAAACAACACAACAAAACACGGTCGAGTTCCTCGAAACATCAAGAAAGCGTCAACACCGAAAAAGCCTTGAGACCGTGGTTGTAAACCTTGCTAACTTTGTATACTTGACGAAGGGATTCACGGATGAGGTGATCGGTCGAGAATTGATGGCCCTCGTATCTAGCTTTGTTCATGTTCTTCCAAGTGACCCACGTGATAGCGGTCGCGACGATCTGATGTCCGTGGGAAGCATTGCCTCCCTTGGACCAGAAGTTCATTGAAGCCCCTTCCACACAATGGTTGACTGAATCTACGGGATAGGGTGTCCTAAGCCTTGGCCGCAAGATCTCCGTGACGGAGGATGTGCTCTTCCATTTCCTCTTGTCTCTCTCTGTAGTAGTGGCAAGCTGAAGCCAAACTGAAGCCGATGTTGTTGAGGATGTTGTCAGTGGGGAGTTTCCGTCTTATGGCCCTCCATATGAGAAAAGACTATTTTTTGGGAATGCAGTTGTGCCAGAAGAGACCTAAATTTAGGGAAGGAGTGCCTGGGCCGCAGGCTAGGCATCTGGCAGAGGCCGCTGAGAATGCGTCGTTGGCGGTGATAGACCAAAGCAGGCTGTCTGGAATGTCTGAGATCTTCGTAGTGTGGAGTTGTGTCTCTCTACCCATACCAATCCAGTCCCGCACCTTAGTCCAGTTTCAATCGCCCATAATGTACCAAATCTCCCTGATCTTGCTGTGGACTGGGGCGGCTGGTTGGCGGGGAAGAAGATCCTCTCCAGCCCACCGCTCGAAGAAAAGATAAGAATCGCATGAGCCCAGCTGGAGACGAATAACTGGTTTGGATAAGCTATAACCATGCAGTATGCGACGCCATGCTGCGGAGGATCGGCAGTTGGAGGTCGCGTTGGACAGGTGAGTGTGTTTAAATATCTGGCCTTCATGAAGCGAGTCCAAAGATTTCTGCTAACCCGGAGTTTCCACCACAGCTTCATGGAGAATGCGTTAACAATGTGTGCCTGCCGATCGAAACCAAGGCTGCCATCTTCCGTGGGTTTAGCTATGGTGTCCCAGCTGGCCCAATAGTGCTTGTCTTTGCCATCGTTATGTCCCCAGAAGAAGTTGGAGAATAGGTGCTCGATGGTAGTTAACAATTTTTAGGGTGGGGAGCAAGCCGCTAGGGTGTAAACGGGAATGGATGTAATGACATGTTTGATCAAAATCATCTTGCCCCCTAGGGATAGCATAGCGTTGTGCCACCCTTCGAGTTTTCTTCTGATTTTACTCACCAGACTCTCGAAAATGCTTGCGGTGGACCTCCTGTACACCAATGGAAAACCAAGGTAGGTGAACGGCGGGTAAGCGATGGTGAAAGATGTGATATTGGAGGGAGTGGCAGTGTGATCCCGCTTGGACTTGTAGTGGACGTATATCGCACTTTTGTTAGGGTTGACCCGTTGATCGGAACATGATGTGTACCTTTGCAGCATGTTGTGGATAGCTTGCACGGATCCGACGTCTCTGGATAAGAAGATGAGAATATCGTCCGTATAAGCAAGGTGGGTGATGATCGGACAGTCGCTAGTGGTATGGAAGTGGTGAAAGTTCGGTATTGTAGGCAACTTGTTCAGGTTTCTGCTGAGGGCTTCCGCTGCAATGATGAAGATGGTGGATGATAGGGGGTCTCCTTGCTTGACGCCGCGGTTGGCTTTGAAAAAACCTTCGGGTTGCCCGTTGATCATCGTGGTGAACCAGGAATTGCTTATCGATCTCCAAACAATGTTGGTCCAAATTTCGGAGAAGCTAAAGGCTCTGAAGACCCAAATTATGAATTGTCAGTCAAGTCTGTCATAGGCCGTTTCTATATCTAGCTTAATAGCTATGTTCCCACCTCTAGTTGGAAGATTCATGCACGTAACCAACTCATGGGCAAGCATGATGTTATCTTGGATGTTTCTGCCCCGGACGAAGCCGCTCTGCTCTTCAGAAATAATTTTAGGAAGGAGATCAGTCATCCGAGTAGCGATAATCTTGGATATGATTTTATTGGTGAAAGTGCAAAGACTGATCGGTCGAAAGTCTTTGAATGTTTTTGGATTCTCCTAGTTTAAAATGAGGATCAAGTTAGCACATAAAATAGATCTAGGATACCTGGTTCCTTGAAAGAAGGCAATGGCCGCCTCGAAAAGATCAGCTTTGATAATGTCCCAGCATGTGCGGAAGAAGTTTCCCGTAAACCCATCCGGTCCAGGGGCGCTATGCTCGTTGAGGGCCCAAATTGCTTCCTTGATCTCATTTTCGGTGGGGAGGGCTTCTATTCTTGTGTTGTCATTATCTTCGACGAGGTGCGGGATCTCCGCAAGGAGTTCTACATCTCTGGTAATTGTGTCCTTGGCGAATAATCGGGAATAGAAGCTGGAAGCTGCTAATTGGATGCTCCGGTGGTCCTTTAGCATGTTCCTATTATCGTCGGTAATCTCGTGTAGGTCAAGCTTCTGCATGCGGCCCTTGACACAGGGGTAGAAGAATTTAGAGTTTTTTCGCCCTCGCTGTCCCAAGTGAGTCTGGCTTTCTGTTTCCAAAATTCTGTTTCAATCCGCCGACAGAATTTAAGAAGAGCTCTGTTGAAGTTTAAAGCAGATCTGGCTTCAGGGGATCTGTGGTCCGCGTGTATGGCTTCTACTCTGGTCACATCGTCTTCCGCTTCTCTTACCGCCTGGAAAATGTCCCCGTATGCTTGTTTACTCCAATCCATGAGGGCTTTCCTGGTGGCTTTGAGCTTGTCGGCTATGCGAACGAGGGGGTCGAGGGAGTTAATGCTGCTCCAGGCGTCGCTAACGATGTACCTGAAGTACGAATGTTCGCTCCAGAAATTGAGGAAGTGGAAGTCTTTCCTCTTCTGGTTCATTTTTTTGCTGATCTCGATGAGTAGGGAGAGTGGTCTGATTCGGTGGAGTTGAGATGCGAGAGGTTGGTAATGATACACAAATCGTTCCATGGAGAATTGATAAGGGCACGGTCCAGACAGGAGTATTGCCTGCAGAAGCCCTCTTGTATGTTGCACCAGGTGAAAGTGCTTCCGTTGAACTGGAGGGAGGATAGGTAGGCATTAAAGATGAAGGTATTAAAGTCTAGCATAGCCGATGGAAGGGGGCCGGCCGCCAGATTTCTCTTCCCGACAAGTGACTACGTTGAAGTCCCCGACGCAGATTCAGGGTTTGTTACTGGGGTTGAGCTGAAGCAGTTCATCCTAGAGGTTTCTTTGTTCAGGAATATCGCAACTGCCGTGAACTGCAGACAGAAGCGAGCGGGTCCTGAGAATAGGGTGATCCACCCAGCAAGTGTGGGACTGGGCCAAGTCGTAGAACATATCCAATTTTACATCGTTGGAGAAGAGGATCCAAATGTCATGGCAGCTAGCTATCGCTTGATGAAATCCAAGCTGAAGCTTAATAGATTTAAGTTTGTTGGTGGGGATTTTGGGTTCGATGATCACCAAGATGTCAATTTTGTGAGTTTTTTTTAGACTGATTAATCTTCTCAAGGTTGGTTTGTTAGCAAGACCTCTAACATTCCAGGATAGAATGTTAAGCATTGAGGTTACTTTTTTGTGGGAGTTTGTTGAGCTTCGTGATCAACCTGGTGGTCCGACCAGCTGTCTCCTTACTTATGTCTATGAGTTGAGTTTTGGGTTTGGGTGAGGTCTTTCCGG
>JANAVB010033618.1:3800192-3867692 GCA_029216955.1 Iris pallida | reverse complement strand
TTCCCGCCTCTGGATGGGAATTTCATACATGGGATCAATTCTTGAGCAAGGAGGATGTTGTTGTAGAAGCATGTAAAATATTGCTTTTAGTCCCACATCGGAAAGGAGAAAAAGAAAGGGCTCACTCCATTCTATAAATAGAGCCCCCTTACCTCCTTTGAAAAGAGCACCAACTTCTCTTCCCTCCTTCCAAACTTGGACTCTTCCTATTACGCACCTTCGGGTGCTAAGTCGAAGAAGTCTAGGGCAGCACAGGCTCATCGAGCTCAGTCAGCTGTCCCAACCTCTGACCATCAAGAGCGTCCCGCTAAGCGGGCCTCTGATGGAAAGTTGTACAGAGCCGTCCGTGTCCAGCCCCCGGCGGCAAACGGACATAGTGGTTCTCAAGAGTCTCCCAACAAAGATCGAGGGCAAGTGTTTCTATTAGCCCCACATCAGGGAGCAAACATGATACCTACGCACTCGTGTGTTCGGGATACCCGGGCCCACAAAGCAAGTGCACAGGTTGATCGAGACATTCCTCATGCGAGTCATGAGACGCCCTTCATGCGGCTCGATCATAAGACATTCCTCATGCGGCTCGGTCATGAGACGTCCTTCATGGGGCTCGGTCATGAGATATTCCTCATGCAGCTCGGTCATGAGACGTCATGCGGCTCGGTCATGAAACATTCTTCATGCGGCACAGAACCCAGGAAGCTTCATGCGGCTCAAAATCAGACGAGCTTCATGCGGCTCAAGAGTATCATGCGGCTCAAAAGTCACCAACATGGACATGCGGCTTAAGCAACACCACGTGGCCTTCTGCGGTTCGCTTCTACAATTGGCAATTAAGCAACGGCCCTATTTAATGCTCTGACATAAAGGAGAACTGACGGCTCTGACATAAAGCTGCAATAATGACACTGTCATAATGGCAGACTCATAGGAAAACGAAGAAAATCTCTGACACGATCCCCCGAGAGTCAGAAACTATCATGCGGCCTTGACACGTGGACAGTCGTATGCGGCTCACGAAGACTAGCCCCATGCGGCTTACGAAAATTAGCCCCATGTGGCTCACGAAGACTAGCTCCATGCGGCTCATGAAGACCAGCCCCATGCGGCTCACAAAGACTAGCTCCATGCGGCTCACGAAGACCATCCCCATGCGGCTCACGAAGACTATCTCCATGCGGTTCACTCATGCGGTCATCCACACTCATGCGGCTTAAATCATTACTATGCAGTTCAAATGTTCAGGGGGCCACTCTCAAGCAGCCTGGACACGTAGCCAGCCTTATGCGGCTCAATGAGGAACAACCTTCCTGTGGCTCAGATTTCTACAATGGCTCGACACGTGGCATGATAGCGCGGCACGTGGCATCAGATTGATCGAAATCTCTCAACAAATCCTAATGAAATATTGGGATCAAATCAGATCATTTACAAATAAGCAAATTAAAGACACGTGTCGAGAAATCCGAGGTTGGCATGACAAATCAGGAGGATTTATGTCAATCAGCATTAATTACCCACAAAAGATTTAATACAATCACATTTATTGCTCAAATCTCGATGAACGGCCCAAATCCAGTGATCCTTAGCCACCGACTTTCAAGAATGGGCAATCATTGTAAACCCTAATGAGACCCCCCACTCTTATAAATAGCAGGGTGCCATTCCCTTGCAAGGACAGACAGACATATACTGAGAGAGAAATAGAGACATACACAGAGACAGAGAGAGATATACAGAGAGAGACATAGAGAGCTAGAGAGCCTGAAGAGAGAGAGCATTTCTTCAACGCCCAGCAGTTCTTCTACAGAGCTAAGGCTGCACCCGATCGTCCAAGGAGTAAGGCAGAGCTGCCGTCGCTTTCCCGAGCCTCTACCGTCACCCTCCAGAATCTAAAATAAACAATTATACTTAGATTGTTGTACCTAGGTTTTCGTCCCTTGGCTTTCTTTGTACAAGCGAGTTCGTATTGTGAAGTAAAAGTACAGTCCTACGATAATTGTTCTGTTCTTTTATATTTCATGGCAAACACGATGGCGACTCTCCTGGGGACAAACTTCTCCACGGCTGAGGAGTTGGTGATGCAATCGGATACAGCCAAACTTGGCTCCACGCAACAGAAGATGGTCGTCCGCTTCGACCAACAGGCGTTTGAAGAAATGCTCTCTGAAGGAAGCGCTGGCCCGATCCAGAAGCGACCCCGCACAAAGAAAGCTCGCTGCGAGTGGAGGCCAAAATCATTTGCTCCTCCACAAGCTCTGGACGGGGTACTCTCTGCTACCCAAGACGGCGAAGGCGACTCTCATACGGCTCCATTTCGAGCCGTAGAGAACTCTGCTGTCCCCAAATCCGGCAGAGGAAAGCACTACGATGCTGGACTTGCAGGGACAAAGAGTAATTCTATGCACCCCAAGAAGAAGCCGAACGCTCATGCGGCCAAGTCTGCCAACAGCATGTAGGATGCTCATGCGGTTGAGTCTGCCATCCGCATGAAGGAGGTCTATGCGGCCAGATCATCCAGCTGTATGAAGAAAACTCATACGGCCGAGACTCCCAGCCGCATGAAGAAAACCTATGCGGCTACGTCTGCCAGCCGCATGAAGGTTATTGATGATAGCCGCATGATGCCTACTCCACGTGGCTCTGTCTTCGACCGCCTCTCCTATGGTCCTGATCTCTTGTGCTCCCAAGAAGATATGTCTGACTCTCTCCAGCATCACTTAGACTCTTCCTACTATGTGCCCTTACGCACTAGAGCGAGGAAGTCTAGGGCAGCACGAGCTTGGCGAGCTCGATCCGCTGATCCGACCTCTGACCATCCGAGCGTCCCACATACCGTTATACGGGCCTCAGATGGGAAGTTGTACAGAACCACTTGAGTCCAGCCCCCGACGGCAGACGGACAGAGAGGTTCGTAAAAGTCTCCTAAAATCCAGGAGCGAACAGGGTCAATCCAGATCCATCTGACTTGCGTGAGGCCATCCTCCACAAATGCAAGGAAAGAGAAGATGCAACGGGGTGCAAAGAGTCCTCCCACAGACGTCACTGCACCCAAGTCATCGTCAACTGCTATTGTAACAATGCGACGATACGAGAAGACCGGCAGTCCGTCTTTTAAAGACGGCAACAGCCGTCTTCGGAAGACGAGGCACTTTCCGTCGTCTCCTGCAACTCTGCTCAGAAAATCCCTGCCGATGGGAGAGGCAAGAAGACGAATGTTCCCAGCTCAAAGATTTCAACCACTATGACTAAGAGACTGTCGTCTAAGCAGGTGCCCACCATCGGAGTTTTCCAAGGTACCCGTTCTAAGACGAAATCTGCTACAATGGGAGATTCGTCGTCCACACCACTAGGGGTTGCTAGGACTGGGGGTAGCACACCTCTGAACCTCCACGACAATCTGATGTTCCAGCAAGACGAACCGGGGGAAACAACTCTCCCATCAGATGCAGTAAACCCCGACGTCCCCGAGGACGTCCATAACTTCCAAGACGATGCGAACTCAGAAACTGGGGGTACTGTTCCTTCTGAGTCCGAACCAGAGGAGAACATTCCCATATATCCCGATGACTTCTCGCTACAGGGGTATGACTCGGAGGCCGCTTCCTCCACCGCTCCGTCTATCTCTCCTCACGTAAGGACGGTATTCATGACGGACAGTAACCAAGGTGGTTCCAGTGATCGCCAACGCATCGACACTCTGGAGGCCATACTGCTTGCCTTGGTCAAGTCTGTAGACGAGATCAAAGCGGCCCTTCCAACTCTGCAAGGAGGGATACCTGGCCAAACAAGCGTGGGTCCCGCGGTCAACACGGACTCGAATTCAGCGGCACCGAACCCGGGCAACAATCCTCCTGAAGTAAAGGCCCCCACCGCTGTGGATGAGGCCCGAGAAGCGAGAAGAGAGGTCCAGGAGCTCCGAGCCATGTTTCATGCTCGAGAAAACTCTCAAGACCTCAGAATACGGCAACCATACCCTGCTGAATGGAGGGATGTCCCCTTCCCACCAAGATATAAGCCGTTCAACATCAACCCGTATGATGGCAAGACCTCCGCAAGTTGGTACACCACTTACTTCGAGGTCACCACCGACCATCTGCCCCATGACGATGCCATCCTCACACGATTATTCATTGGGGCATTGGAAGGAGTCGCCTTCGACTGGTATTGCAACCTGCCAGACAACTGCATCCACTCCTTCGCCGGCTTAAAGTGCATATTCTTGGAGAGATTCTACGAAGTAGGGCATGACATCACAATGTCCACCCGCATGGACATCGTCCAAGGGGAGAAAGAGCTGACAAGGAATTACATTGAGCGATTTTGCCAAACCGCAATGAAGCTGCCGTCTGGAAATCTGGATTCCTCCCTGATTAAAATTTGCCAAAAGAGATTGCTTCCAACAATTAGTCTCTGGATGGGCGAAAGTCAATTCAAGGACTGGAAGACGTTTATCATCAGTGCTACAAGCGCCGAAGAACGATTGAAGAAGGCTCGCCAATTGGGATTGTACATCTCGGACGGAGAGAACAAGGGCAAGCGTCCCAACACCAACAACGACAATGGGGGTAGCCCCTCCAACAATCAGGACAGCAGGGGTAAGCAGGCTATGGTGGCCGATACAGCACAGAAACCTGAGCCAAAGCCGGCAGACAAACAATGGCCGCAAATCACTTACTCCTTCGAGGATGGTCACGTCAAGCCCATCTTGGACATGCTCATACAAGGAGACAGAATTCAGCTTCCTCCACCAAGACGGGAACCTCGGCCGGCAGACATGGAGAATCCAAAGTACTGCCATTACCACTGCTACGTCCACCATGTCATACACGACTGCTACCAACTGAAATGGTACATCCAAAATCTCATCGATTCGAATGCTCTGCCCATCGACTTCGAAGAGGTAACTGTGGCAGCCAATATGGTGTCAGTACAATTTAGCAGCTTTCCTCCAACCGAAGCTCAAGATGGTGTGGTACCCATCCCTCTGGCGACAATGGAGATTGCTAATCTTCCACCTCTCCGAGATTAGGCTGCTGGTCTAGTACCCCTCACCACATCACGAGGGGAGGTCATGTGGGTCCATCCAGACTTGATATCAGAAGTGACTCAGCCCACACCATCTTCCATTCACAAGAAAAAGAGTGGAAAAGTCAGGTCCTGCCGCACAATCTCGACAGATATCGAAGAAGCTACAGCCGTCGTCACGCGGTCTGGGGCACAATCCCAACCGGTGGCTGATAACTCGGCTGAAGATCATCAGCCCACTACAACTGACGCTCCGGGACCGGCTCAGCCTCCGACGACCGACAAGCCTAGGCCGAAGGAGACTCGCTTTGACAATCCCTCCGAAAAGAGGCACCGCAGGGGCTGGAGAAGCCCTACAACTTTGACATCTTGGCACAATTGGCCAACACACCGGCCAAGTTGTCATTATACGAGCTTCTGAGACTCTCAAAAGATGTTCGCACAGCTTTGAGCGATGCACTCCAAAATGCCGACGCGTACTTGGCTCAGGTCAACCTCACGGGAGAAAACCCGCTTGCAGATCTCCAAGACAGCGCTTGCACGGAAGCGATGCCCAACATTATCTTCACTCCGCAGGACATGCTCATCAAAACCAACCTGCATGATCGCCCGTTATACTACACTGGATACATCGGCGACGTAAAGGTGGATCGAATGCACATTGATCCTGGGTCTTCCATAAGCATCATTCTGAAGGGTCTGCTACATCATCTTCGCATTCCGATGCATCGCCTGACGCCTACAAGCACCGCCATCAGCGGTTTCAATTCGGACAGGAGCTACCCAATTGGGAAGATCCGTCTGAAGTGTCAGATTGGCGATCTCTAATCAGAAGTCACCTGCTACGTCATAGATACAGACACTTCTTACAACATCCTCTTGGGGCGCCCTTGGATACACGATTATATGATCGTGCCTTCCATGCTACACCAGTGCTTCAAATATGTCGATAAATATAGCTTCGTGAGGACAGAATTTGCTGATATCGATCCCTTCAAAGGGGTCGAATCCTGCTACTCAGACTCCTGCCTGTACGAAAAGTCGAAGAAGCACCTTGGTGAAGGAGATATGCAAGCTCGTACCGAGATAGCTACAGGATCAGAAGAATCTCTGATGATCCACCTCCAAGCTCGCAAACCTGGCAAGTCCGTACCCCTTACAGCCACTCTGCATAAGGACGCAATCAGCCTCTCGGCGCAAGAAGAGCAGATGATAATCTGACTGCCAAGGTCTGGCCAAGTGCCAAGACCCACAACGGAGCCACTGACAATCAGGCTGCCGAGAGTCGGCCAGCCACAAACGGAGAAGCTCAATCCCTCCGACAAGCCGATGACGATACGCCTTCCCAAGAAGAATCGTCATCCCGATGCAAGGTCTGGGACTTCTAGCGAACCAACCACTCCCCGCCCAGCATCAAGTACCAAACTGGGGGTCGCTAGCCTGCCAACAACTCTACGCTCTGCTCCACCAGCTGAACCTCTGACGATCAAGCCGCCCAGGTCATCCTCTCAGTCTTCGTTTATACAGGGGATAGCCGAAGAGGAACCGGAGCTAGCCAAGTATGTGGCTGCCCACACTGATGTTCCCTCCGCAGATGATGTAATCCCCCTAGAAAAGATACCTTACTTTATCAATAAAGGGCTATCTTTGAACTACCTTGAGCTCAATAAGCTGTGTACAATGTATGCTATGGAATATGGTATAGGCACTCACCTACACACACAGGTGACAAATGTGTACACCGCAATCCAGCTTACTCCAGTGGAAGACGCTTACCGCATAATCGAGGGAGGGGATCATCCAATCATCTTCGGCCGGAAGGATGATCCGCATCCCTTCACCCTAGAAGAAGTCGACCTTGAACCAGATGCCAGGAGACTGCCTCTGTATCTTTATAGCCCCCAATCCAAATATCTTGTGCAAAAATAGGGATATGATCTGGAGACTACGCCAGGCTTGAACTACGGCACCGGGCGACGATTACCTTTGAAGCCACCGGTCCCGACTGGCAAACCACGGGACTACTATAGCAAAACTCGATATGGATTAGGGTATGTAACACCCACGACGACCCCTGAGAGGTCAGATGAAGAATGTGACTGGCAGTCACATTCAACTGGGTCACCAACTTCTGACTCGGATACCAGCATCGGAGACATATTCAGACAAGTCCTGTCAGTCAACGTGGCATTCGCCGATGCTTACGAAGAAGATGAAGACTTTTCGGAAATACTTGAGTTAGAGTCGTAGGCCCAACAGTTGGATGCACAATAGGAAAAGTGGTTCGAACAGAGAGAACCTCCTACTGAAGATGAGGTTATACAGGTCGACCTCGGCAGCGAATCTTCTCCAAAACCAATCTTCGTCAGTAAAAGCCTAACAGACGAAGAGCGAGAATCGCTATTGGAACTTGTCAAAGAATATATTGATGTGCTTGCTTGGAACTATGAAGACATGCCAGGACTAAACCCCGAGGTTGCTCTTCTCAAACTCAACATTCGGTCGGATGCAAAGCCAGTCAAGCAACAACAACGACGCTTCCGTCCTGGCATCATGGATGCGATCAAAGCCAAAGTCAACAAACTAATAGCCAGCGGCTTCATTCATGAGGAGCAACATCCTGACTGGGTCACCAACATAGTTCCGGTCCTCAAGAAGAACGGGAAGATCCGAATCTGCATCGACTTCCGCAATCTGAACGAGGCATGTCCCAAAGATGAATTCCCCCTCCCTATCACAGACATCATGATTGACAACACATGCAGCTTCGAATGCATGTCATTCATGGATGGTTTCTCCGGGTACAACCAGATCAAGATGTCTCCTGACGACGAGAAGCATACATCATTCCGAACACCGATTGGCACATACTGCTACACAGTCATGCCCTTCAGTTTGAAGAATGCCGATGCCACATATCAAAGAGCCATGAGTATCATCTTCAGAGAATACTTGCGTAAGATGGTGGAGTGCTACGTTGATGACATCGCCGTCAAGAGTCGCTATAAGGGAGACCATCTGCAGGATCTGAGGACAGTATTCGACCTGATGCGAGCGCACAATTTAAAAATGAACCCTACGAAATCTTTCTTGGGCGTATCCAACAGAAAATTCTTGGGTTTCATCATCACCGCCCAAGGTATTCATGTAGACCCTGAAAAAACGAAGGCAATTATGGAGATGGGTCCCCCGAGAAATCTCTGCGAACTCAGAGGCCTTCAAGGGAGGTTATCTTACATTAGGAGGTTCATTTCTAACCTCTCCGGGCGATGTCGACCATTCACCCATCTCATGAAGAAAGGCGTCTCATTCGTATGGGACGAAGAATGTCAGCGTGCCTTCGACAGCATCAAAGAATATTTGTCAAACCCTCCAGTACTGGTGGCCCCGGTTGCTGGAAAACCATTCCTGCTCTACGTACGAGCAATGAAACATTCCCTCGAGGCTCTGCTGGCACAAAACAATGATGCAGACCACGAACAAGCTATATATTACCTCAGTCGAATGATGATTGGGCCAGAGCACCGATACACCGTTATGGAGAAGGAATATCTCGCCCAGGTGTTCGCCATTCAGAAGACGCGGCACTATGTCACAGGACAAACTATACATGTGATCTCACGAGTCAACCCCCTCAGAGTTCTCATGACTAAACCAGGGGCACTCAGCTCTCACCTCACTACATGGGCAATATTGCTGTCCCCTTATCATATGATCTTCGTCCCACAAAAGGCTGTTAAAGGTCAAGCCCTGGCAGACTTTTTGGCAGCCCATCCTGGCTCGGAGTCGTCCAGAATATATGAAAAAATCTGAGATGAGGTCGCCGACTCGCATGCAACCTCTTACGATGGTATATGGCGAATGTTCTTCGACGGGGCTTCGAGAACTGGAACCAAGGGCAATATCGTCGTCGGAGTCGGGGTGGTCCTGGTTTCTCCTTCCGGATTGGTGATCAACCGCGCTTACTCTTTCACGGAACCCTGCTCTAACAATATGGCCGAGTACAACGCTTTGGTCATTGGCCTCCAACTTACAAGAGAGCTGGGGGTAGAATATCTTGAAGCATACGATGATTCACAGTTAATCGTCAATCAGATCCGGGGTTCGTACGAGGTTCGTCATGAAGACATGATCCCCTATCACCAAATAGCGATCGACATCATCTCGTCGTTCGAGGGGTTCTTCATCGAGTATGTCCCCAGACTCCGAAATATCGAAGCCGATGCCTTAGCCGGCCTGGCCGCTTCCCTAGCAGTGCCAAATCATGCTCATTAATCAGTAGATGTGATAGGCCACGAACTAGTCTGCTCCAAAAACAACATTCAATTCATGGCGAGTTATTCCGCCCAGACGATCGACAATGTCCCAGATTGGAGACAACCATTCATTGACTTCGTCGTCTACGATATCCTGCCCGAGAACCCAAAGGAAGCCACCTCCATCAGACGGCGTTCTTTCAGATTCTTCTACGATACAGAGACGAAAATACTGTATCGGCGATCCTACGATTTGTTATTGCTTCGTTGTCTGTCAAACACGGAAGCCAAAGGAGCCATACGAGAAGCTCATGACGGTGTCTGTGGGGCCCATCAGCCTGGCCCTAAGTTGCAAGACCGCCTTCGCCGAATGGGCTACTACTGGCCCACGATGGTAGCAGATACGATAGACTATGCGAGAAAGTGCAAAGCCTACCAAGTCCACGCAGACTTCATCCACCAACCATCCGAATTTTTACATCCGACAGTGGCGTCCTGGCCATTCGAAGCATGGGGGATGGATATCATTGGTCCAATCACTCCACCTTCCTCCCGAGGATATTGCTTCATACTCGCAATCACAGATTACTTCTCCAAATGGGCGGAAGCTGTTCCGCTTGCAGAAGTCAAAACTTCGAACGTGATCAGCTTCCTCAAGCATCATGTCATCTATCGCTTTGGAATGCCTCGAAGGATCATCCACGATAATGGTCCGCAGTTTGCAAGCCACGCCTTCTATCGGTTCTGCGACAAGCACCGCATCCAAAATATTGCTTCGACACCATATAATCTAGCAGCGAATGGGTTGGCAGAAGCATTCAACAAAACCATCATCAAGTTACTCAAGAAGTTCGTGTCGTCCAACAAACGCGACTGGAACGAGAAGCTTGGTGAATGCTTGTGGGCATACCGTACCACAGTCCGAACAGCCACAGGGAACACACCATTCTCCCTGGTGTACGGGAGTAAGGCAGTTCTCCCATTGGAGACTCAAATACCCTCACTCCGCGTCATCCTCACTTATCAATTGACGACGGATGATAACTACAGTCGTCGGCTACAAGAGTTAGAGGCCTTAGATGAAAAGTGCCTCCTGGCTCAACAAAGGATCGAGCTATACCAAGCACGCATCTCTGGATCCTTCAACAAGAAGGTCAAAATTAGAACATTCCAAGTGGGCGACCTCGTTCTGGCAGTCCGGAGGCCGATGCTCTTGACCCACAAGACCGCCAGCAAATTCCAGCCAAAATAGGAAGGTCCATTTATCATCGAGGCTGTATTCTCCAACGGTGCTTACCGCCTCGTAAAACAAAATGGAGACTTGCTCATGTTGCCCGTCAACGGCAAGTTCCTAAAGAAATATTATGTCTGAACGACATTCCAGATTAATGAGTCATGTATCCGCTGGTGCCGCTGAACTCGCATCTTCAAACATTTTCTAGCTTATCGAGTCATATACCCGCTGGTACCGCTGAACTCACATCTACAAACATTCCAGATTATCGAGTCATGTACCCGCTGGTGCCGCTGAACTCACATCCACAAACATTCTAGATTATCGAGTCATGTACCTGCTGGTGCCGCTGAACTCACATCTATAAACATTCTAGATTATCGAGTCATGTACCCGCTGGTGCCGCTGAACTCGTATCTTCAACATTTTCTAGATTATCGAGTCATGTACCCGCTGGTGCCGCTGAACTCACACTTTCACAATATTCTAAATTATCGAGTCATGTACCCGCTGGTGCCTCTGAACTCACATTTCGGTCACTCTTTCAGATAGTAAGTCATGTATGATCATACCTCTGAACTTTCTTCCTGGAAGAGATCCTCCTTAATGATCCACTACCCGCACTCCCAGTGCACAAAAAGGGTAACCGATCCACAAATTTCCAAAACGACCATGTCCTCATTACCTCTGAGTCGTTCCACTTTCGCCAAAAAACAAATCACCCCTTACATAGAATTTCCATGTCCTCATCACCTCTGAGTCGTTCTATGTACCCTCCTTCATTGAGCCCACTCCTGTCATGTCCTCATTACCTCTGAATGGGAAGGCTCCGTCGAAGAAACCTTCATGCTTGCCATGTCCTCATTACCTCTGAGTAAGTATGATGATTCCCCTTTCGGCTTATTATCTGTACCCACAACCGGAGTACGCCAAGGATAATAGGTCCATAAATATTCTTCGCTGAGTCCACCCCTGCCATGTCCTCATTACCTCTGAGTAGGAAGACTCCGCAGTAAAACCCTCATGCTTGCCATGTCCTTATTACCTCTGAGTAAGTATGTCGGTTCCATTTCATCCTATTATCCGTATCCTAAGCCAGGATGCGCCAAGGATAATAGGCCCACAAATGTTCTTTGCTAAGTTTCTCAGTACAGGCCATCATTTCTCATCATGCCCCGGGAGCCCAGCTATTCTACGGTATTCTTTCGTCCGATACCAAAAACCTCCATATCCGCCTTACCGCGAAGTTGTTCTAGGTATCCCTATAAAACTTATTATCCGTACCTTAAACCAAGGTATGCCAAGGATAATAGGTCTACAAATGTCCTCTGTTGACCATAAAGGCCGTACTAGGTCCCCTAGTATATCCATATCTTTTCTCATCATTACATGCTTTCGGAGCCCAGCTGTTCCATAGCATTCTTTAACCCAATGCATAGAACTTCCACGTTGATAGCACCTCTGAGTTGTTCTATGTATCCTCATTGGAGTTCACTCCTACCATGTCCATATCACCTCTGAGTAGGAAAGCTCTACCATCAACCTTATATTTACCACGTCCATACCACCTCTGAGTAAATATGATGGTTCTCTCTCTCAACTTATTATCCGTACCTAAAACCCAGGTACGCTAAGGATGATAAGTCCACATAAAATCTCCAGCAGAAGTACCCAAAACTATCACGTCCATGCTACCTCTGATTGGATTGCCACACCTAAACAAATCTACTTTCCATGCTTCTTATTCAAAGTGTTCCAAATTTGCAATTTAGAAACTTTAAAGGGGGTCCTGTAGAAGCATAGAAAGTATTGCTTTTAGTCCTACATCGGAAAGGAGAAGAAGAAAGGGCTCACTCTATTCTATAAATAGAGCCCCCTTACCTCCTTTGAAAAGTGCACCAACTTCTCTTCCCTCCTTCCAAACTTGGACTCTTCCTATTACGCTCCTTCGGGTGCTAAGTCGAAGAATTCTAGGACAGCGCGGGCTAATCGAGCTCAGTCAGCTGTCCCAACCTCTGACCATCAAGAGCGTCCCGCTAAGCGGGCCTCTGATGGAAAGTTGTACAGAGCCGTCCGTGTCAAGCCTCTGGCGGCAAACAGACAGAGTGGTTCTCAAGAGTCTCCCAACAAAGATCGAGGACAAGTGTTTCTATTAGCCCCACATCAGGGAGCAAACATGATACCTACGCACTCGTGTGTTCGGGATACCCGGGCCCATAAAGCAAGTGCACAGGTTGATCGAGACATTCCTCATGCGAGTCATGAGACGCCCTTCATACGGCTTGGTCATGAGACATTCCTCATGCGGCTCGGTCATGAGACATCCTTCATGCGGCTCGGTCATGAGACATTTCTCATGCGGCTCGGTCATGAGACGTCCTTCATGCGGCTCGGTCATGAAACATTCTTTATGCGGCACAGAACCCAAGAAGCTTCATGCGGCTCAAAATCAGACGAGCTTCATGCGGCTCAAGAGTATCATGCGGCTCAAAAGTCACCAACATAGACATGCGGCTCAAGCAACACCACGTGGCCTTCTGCGGTTCGCTTCTACAATTGGCCATTAAGCAACGGCCCTATTTAATGCTCTGACATAAAGGAGAACTGACGGCTCTGACGTAAAGCTGCAATAATGACTCTGTCATAATGGCAGACTCATAGGAAAATGAAGAAAATCTCTGACACGATCCCCCGAGAGTCAGAAACTGTCATACGGCCTTGACACGTAGACAGTCGTATACGGCTCACGAAGACTAGCCCCATGCGGCTTACAAAGATTAGCCCCATGTGGCTCATAAAGACTAGCTCCATGCGGCTCACGAAGACCAGCCCCATGCGGCTCACAAAGACTAGCTCTATGCGGCTCACGAAGACCATCTCCATGCGGCTCACGAGGACTATCTCCATGCGGTTCACTCATGCGGTCATCCACACTCATGCGGCTCAAATCATTACTATGCGGTTCAAATGTTCAGGGGGCCACTCTCAAGCAGCCTGGACACGTGGCCATCCTTATGCGTCTCAATAAGGAACATCCTTCCTGCGGCTCAGATTTCTACAATGGCTCGACACGTGGCATGATAGCGCGGCACGTGGAATCAGATTGATCGAAATCTCTCAACAAATCCCAATGAAATATTGGGATCAAATCAGATCATTTACAAATAAGCAAATTAAAGACACGTGTCGAGAAATCCGAGATTGGCATGACAAATCAGGAGGATTTATGTCAATCAGCATTAATTATCCACAAAAGATTTAATGTAATCACATTTATTGCTCAAATCTCGATGAACGGCCCAGATCCAGTGATCCTTAGCCGCCGACTTTCAAGAATGGACAATCATTGTAAACCCTAATGAGGCCCCCCACTCTTATAAATAGCAGGGTGCCATTCTCTTGCAAGGACAGACAGACATATACGGAGAGAGAAATAGAGACATACACAGAGACAGAGAAAGATATACAGAGAGAGACATAGAGAGCCAGAGAGCCTGAAGAGAAAGAGCATTTCTTCAACGCCCAGCAGTTCTTCTACAGAGCCAAGGCTGCACCCGATCGTCCAAGGAGTAAGGCAGAGCTGCCGTCGCTTTCCCGAGCCTCTACCGTCACCCCCCAGAATCTAAAATAAATAATTGTACTTAGATTGTTGTACCTAGGTTTTCGTCCCTAGGCTTTCTTTGTACAAGCAAGTTTGTATTGTGAAGTAAAAGTCCAGTCCTCCGATAATTATTCTGTTCTTTTATATTTCATGGCAAACGGTTGTCAGTGATGTTCCGCCCCGAAACAAAGCCACTTTGCTCCTCGAAGATGATCTTGGGGAGAAGCGTGGACATGCGGTTGGCAATGACCTTAGATATGATTTTGTTAGTAAAGGTGCATAAGCTGATAGGGCAGAAGTCTCTGATGGTCTCCGGGTTATCTTTTCTAGGGATGAGCATGAGGTTGGCGCAGGAGATGGATATGGGGTACCTCGCCCCCTGGAAGAAGGCGAGCGCGGCCTCGTGGAAGTCGGACTCGATGATATCCCAACAGGAACGGAAGAAGACGTCGGAGAAACCATCAGGCCCGGGGGCACTGTGTTCGTCGAGGGCCCAGACTACGGACTTGACTTCCTCCGCTGAAGGGGGTTAGAATCTGCTCGTTCTCTCTATCGTTGATCAAGCTGGAGATCTTGGCCAAGAGATTGACATCCTTGATGATGACATCTTTGGAGAAGAGTTTGGACTAGAAGTTTGTCGTGGCCGCCTGAATGCCCCGCTTGTCTTTGATGATAGTGCCTTGTTCGTCGAAGATTTGGTACAGTTGTAGCTGTTGTCTATGGCCATTGACGCAGAAATAGAATAAGCTAGAGTTCTTGTCTCCTTCGGCGTCCCAGGTCAGTCTGGCTTTTTGCTTCCAGAATTATGTCTCCACCTTTAGCCGGGAATTGAGGAGAGCTCTGGTGAGGTTGAGCGACGCTCGGACCTCCGATGATCTGTCGATGGCGTACAGAACCTCGACACGGGTGACATCGTCTTTCGCCTTCCGAATAGCCTGGAAGATGTCGCCGAAGGCACTTTTGCTCCAAGACGATCAGGCTCTCCTGGTCGCTTTGAGTTTGGCAGCCACTTAAAAAGGGGGTCGGGATCATTAATGGAATTCCAAGCAGAGGCCATGATGTTACTAAATTGCGGGTGATGTTGCCAGAAGTTCAGGAATTTGAAGGCTTTCTTGGTGCGGTTGGAGTTGCTGTTAATCTCTATCAAGAGAGGGGAGTGGTCCGACTCGGTGGTGTTCAAGTGGAAGAGGTGTGAGATGAGCTCCATGTCGGACCAGCGGTTGTTGACCAAGGCTCGGTCTAACCGGGAATATTGTCGGCGATTACCTTCCTGCATGTTACACCAGGTGAAAGCATTACCAGAGAAAGGAAGAGATGTCATTTGGGAATTAAAAATGAAGGTGTTGAAGTCATTCATGGCCGCCTGGAGGGGTGGGTGACCCCCATGTTAGGGTTATATACTAAAAGCATCACTTTTGTAGTAACTTTATTTCCTTAAATTTTGAATGAGAATCATATGGGCAAATGTTTGCATATTGTATTTGTTACAAGTGTTAATACAAATGTCTGATATTCTATATTGTAGATAATATGGTGTGTGGTGTCACATAGAAGATCATATTATCAGTTCCCTATGGAGTATATAAATAGTTCACAACCTAGATGGACTTGGACAATCTATTGGAAAGGTTTTAGTATAATATGGTATTAGTCTATCTTGACTATAGGTTTATACTAGTACACTTTGTGTGTATTGAACAGGACCACTTGAGGTTGTTCTCTTTGTACTGACTACATAAGAGAACAAACACCTCTGTTATTATGGATGCTTGTGCTCTTAATCCGGATATAATAACGGACATGTATATGCAGTGTGCATTACTTTGACTCATAAAAGAGTAAGATTCATTATGGATCAACAACCTCTATGAATTGGGTAATAACATTGTATGTATGATGGGCTGTTGATTATAAATAGAATCCATGTCCCGATACATCGAGTTGATGATGTCCCCTTAAGGAGCTCATAAAGATTGCCATGTAAACCCTGCAGGTGGATTATATCCGACATGACAAATAAAGTTAAGCGGTACTACTTAAGGATAAAAGATGTCGAATCAATATAGTTGTCAGTAACTTAATTTGATCGACGGACATACGATATCTTAAGATGGGGAGCCAAACGAGCATATAATAAAAGGAGCCCATAAACATAATTTGGGATTAGGGAGGTAGTGCAACAATAGCTCATTAGTGGACCGAGCTATTGTTAATGGGCCTGTATTGTGTGTTCGGGCTGAACACGGGATATCCAGATCCGTTAGGAGGCCTAACCCAAATTTCTCCTCATGGTCCCTACGTAGCCTATATATATCCTCTATTCTCTGGCCGCCAGATTACTAATCAGAAATCAAATACTTTCTCTAAATTCGTGATTCACGTAAGGAGAGAAAGAGAGGATTGCCAAGGAGAAGAAAAGGTTGGGAGATCGTCGCCCACACGACGTCCAACTAGAGGAAGGAATACGTACAGAAGATCTTGGGGTCGTCCGCTCGAGATTGCCATGAATTACTTGTCTCCTTTCCGCCGCAGGTATAATTCGTGTACCCTAGTTTCTGCCTGTGAAGGGTTAGAACACGTATTGGATCTGTTTAACTTTCTATCGATCAATACGTACACCAAAGGAAGGGTCCTAGGAATCTCCAGTTCTATCAATTGGTATCAGAGCCATTTTGGATCTACGTATTGATTGATACGTCCATGTTGTCCAATAAAACCTGCGCTGTGTAATAGTCGGTAGATGTAGATCTGTTTTAACTCGGTTTTGCACGCATTTTAGATCCAACTATTATGGTCCAATGCATATTTTTGATTGTGTTGTTTAAACCACGGACATGTCGTGGATATTGTTGTTGCTGTGGATGTAATTAAAATTACGAGGGTTGATCGTGCTTATTATTTTAATTTTTCAATCTATATTATGTGTGAACTCCTTCGGGAGGCATAGGATTGATGTAATTTTAATTATTTTTAATCAACCGTGATGGCGGTGGTGGCTGTTTCTGACGCCGGACGAGATGCTGGTTTTAAGCAGTCCAGAGGCAGACAGAATATTTTTCGATGAAGGAATCGACAGCCAAAACCTTTATAAAAAAAATCGGGGCACTGCCCCGAACCCCGCGACCTGACCGGGCAGGTCGAACCCCGAATAGATCTGCGCAGCGCCAGATTTTAGATTCGGATAGTTGAGGACGGAAGCAGCAACGATGACCATAATAGTTGGATATTTTCTCTTATTTTTGTCATTTTGCTTTTTTCTGATTATGCATGTTTATTATTGTGTGGATGTTTTTTTTGAAAAACTAAGCCTACATTAATAATGGACAACATGGACATAATATCAACTAGTAAGAAAACCCTTATTGTTAAATACACTACAACAAAAAGGCCTATTAAAAACGCTCGATAAGACGTATTGATGACGCCTGCTACCTAAGCGTTATCAAAGTTCGAAATACCCTTTTTCTATGACGGTTTGGGCTAATTTTGGGCTTTTTATAACGTTTATAAAACAAAGCGTTATTAATACTTTAGAGCGGTGGCAAACTTGTAATAAGTTTTCTCTAAAATCATTTCCATCCCAACCGATATTTTCAGGCTCAAGCCCCCGCCCCCTTCTCATTCCCTCTCCAAATCCCTTCTCCTTCCTCTCAGCTCCTCTCCCCTTCTCCCCCTCTTCCCTCCTCTCACCAAACCCAAATCTTCTCCTCCTCCTTCTTTCAATCCTCCACATCGTCGTCCTCCGCTTAGTTTCCTCCTCTACTTCTCGATCCTGGAGGACAGAAAAAGATACCTCCGACGTCGTCAATGCCGTGGGTCCGCAACCTCCGCCGCTTCATCGGTTCTGACGTCGGCCTCGGATCCGAAGCCCTCATGGGTCAGTTCCTCTTCCTTACACCCTCCTCTCCTCCTCTTCTTCTCCTTCCTTTTCCCCAACTCCAAAACCCTAACCCTAATTTTGAAGAAATTAAAAACCCTTTTATTCTCCATGTGACCCCGAAGGCTACCGCCACCGCGACCGAAATGGCCGAGACGGAGACCAGGCGGATGAACGTGGAGCAGCAGCTGCCGAGGGAGGAGATGCTGGTCGATGATCGAAACCGCAGCGTGTGCGGCCAAGTCACGCAGATCGTCCTCCGGTTATTTTCTTTTTACATCCAAGTTAGTTTTTTTTTTTGGTTATCATCTTCTAGGTAAATCTTTCCTCTTTTGCAACCTTCTCTTAAGCCTGACCCCTCCATTCTCCAATTTGTTCACTTTGTTTACTTTGTCAATGGCAAACATGTTATATGCTTTAACATAGATATTGTAGTTGTTACATGTAAAGGTGCGAACTAGGAAGTTGTCGTGCATCCGATTATTTGTTTGTCACATGCAATAGAGCTAATATGGAGAAAATATATTCTTGTCGTGTATGTAAAATTTTCTATGTTGGTGCTCTGAGAAGACTTACCAGTTCTTTTACATCGTCTCTCTTGGAAATGAATTCTTACTCTTAAAAGTCACTTGCCATGCCATGTTCTCTCATTCGCTTCTTAAGCTTTTTGTTCGCTTAGTTATGGAAAGCTAACATGATAGGATGCTTCAAGTTCTTACCATTTTGTACCGAGTACTACTTCATTTAACTTCCAAGTTTTTTACTTTTATTAAGGGAAAATTTGAAGTACTTGAATTGGATAAAATCACATCCCATGTTACTTATGACACCTAAGCTTCTGGAACACTTGAGTTGGTTTGGGAATCGTTGGTCCAATGATATAATTCAACAGATAGCCTCATTAACATTTAACAACTTTCATCCATATGCACTAGGAGTCTAGTATAGGCAATTTTGGATGCTTTAACAAAGAATGGGTCTCATCAATATTCAGATTGTGGTATCAGAGGAAGTCCAAGGGAATTTGATTATGGTATATGCTTTAACACAGATTCTGATGTGTATGCTGCTCCGGTGCTTAAGCTTTGTATTTTCCTCATTTTGGATGCTTGCTTATATTGACTGGTAACTCTTTTTTCAATGGCAGACTACGGAGTTCACTTTGGCTTCAGTTTAAGCCCCATCATATTGCGGCAGGAGCTGCTTACCTTGCTGCGAGATTCCTCAATTTTGATCTTTCCTATTACCAAAGTATTTGGCATGAGTTCCAGACTACACCTTACATTCTTCAGGGTACATGGCTTTTAAAGTTACTTTCCTTGTTCACTTATTTGCCTTTTCCTCTATCAGGATAGTTATTCATATTTCTCAAATTTTGCAAATACAACAATTGAAGGAGCTCTTCTAAAATTGTAACACAACCAGCATGCCTATTGTTATATTGGAGGTTTGTTAGTGTAATTATACACCACATAATGGAAAGTATAATACAAAATATCATAAGACTTATAGGCGGTATCTTGTGTTTTTTTAGCCAGGTTATATATTTGGTGTCTGCTGTCATTACTCTGTTGCTTACAGGATATATTTATTAAGTTGTTTTTTGTTTGTACATTGTGGGTCGTTTGGTATCTATGACAAGTAATTATCTTCTTATGCTTCATTCTCTAAGAATTGGCTCCAATGTTTCTGGTCCTCTCATGTATTGGCCTCTGTTTCACATCTCCTAGGATTCGAGACCATATATGCATGTACTTTTTATGGTGACTTCAACTATTCTCCATGGGGGTGAAAAACTGTTAGCTGTATGCATAACTCGTAAATGAGGTCAATCATGCATTACTTGTTACTACCTTCAAGCTGCAACTATTTTTTTAATCCATTGCTATGGTTCTATTACTTGTTACTACCTTCAGGCACTCAAACATGTTTGAAGGGCCCATATAAGCGTTCTTTATTATGATCTTCCTCTGCCTTTTAGGCCAATTAATTGATATGGTCAATCGACTTTCAAAATAAATGAGGCGTAGTTAAGACGCCTGAGGTTTTTATCAGCATATTTTCGGCAATGAGTACATTGAAGAAGATGGCTCTACCGGTAAGTATTTTACTTCTCTCTAAGTATGTGTAGCTTGACTTCTGGAATAGTTAGTAAGTTTTCTCCTAAGCTAACATCTTTTCTGGAAAGAATTTAGCTGTAGTGATTATTAATTCTTTTGTGGTCAAGTATCCAATAAATTTGATTGTTCAAACTTAAAAAAAAATTAGTAGTTCTAATTCTACCTTTAGTTAAACTAAAATTTAAGAAAATGAGGTTTAAAGCATGAACCATTCATATACCGTTTTTAATGCCTTAGTCATTGAAGTTGTTGAAGATTAGCTCATAGAGCTCTCTCTATTTTCAAATTCGTAAGTTGGTCTTATCTTAATGTGTTGATAATACTTGTTATAGATGTAGTGGTGGAATTGAAGCTAACTAGTATTAATTTTTCTTATCAGGTGCACATGAAGATGCAACTATTATTGTAGTGGTGGGATTTGCTACACGTGATGTTGACAGTTTTGATGTGCTTAAGTTGAAGCCAAAGTAGTTACTTGTTTTGAGGATCCATTTAAGTAGTAGTTGTAAATATATGTATTTGGGTACCCTATTTTGAGATAATGTAATAAAGATGGTGATATAACATTTCGATATTTTCTTGTGAATATAGTTCAAAGTTGTTGTTTTAAAATTGAATTGAGAAGTTTTGGAAAGTAATATATAGTATGCAGTATTAAGCATTATAAATGTGATGAGTTCAGTAATATTGAGTGTTGTAAATGTTCTCCATTGAGCTTATACAAATTATCTATTCATAACGCTTTCAAAATGTCCTGAATTGTGTACTATATATTAACTATTCATGACGGTTATTTTATGACGCTTTTAAAAAATATTTATAACACCCGTTTTCATAACGGTTGCTGTGGAAAAAAAAAACGTCATGGTTCGTCATCAATGACGCTTTTTAGCCGTCATTAAAAGGGTTTTTTGTTGTAGTGATAACTAAGTGGGAGAGGATTTTTATTTAGTATAAATCCTATGGTCTCCATTACTGGTTTGTAGGTGATGTAATTATACTTGCGTGTTGGCTTTAGTGCTTTCCTTCATATCGGATGAGTATAATTATGGATCACCACTACAAACTTTCTTAGGGATAATTGTAGAAAGTTACCTAGTATGTGTTCACTTCTCCATCTGAAGGAACTCATTACAAGGTAATGGACTTAGTATTAAGTAATGGTATACACTTAGATACAAATAATGGTATCCTCCCCATCGGAGTCACTGCTATTATTTGTATGACCAGAGCAAGACCAGCATATTAATTTTATTTGTCATAAAGTTATATTGACATGATAGTAAAATTAATAAGAAAAACCTACTTGAACAAAGTTGAATTTGTATACGTCCACACTATCGTGGCATGCTAAATTCATGGTGTTCAAGGTGTTGGTGAATTTCTTATTATTGTTTTGAGGGAATCAATATTTAATTAATTCAAAAAGTTTTTTTGCCCTACATAATTTTATTTATGTGATTCTCAGGATTTCAAAAAATGGGTTCTTTCAGTCCACTTATGGTGATTCTTAAAGAAAACAAACTTACTGGACCTAATTATATTGATTGGAAACATAATTTGGACATTGTTCTGACTGCTGAGGAGTACAAATATGTACTTATTGAGGAATGCCCACCTAAGCCTGATGCTAACTCTGATGAAGAGGTCAAAGAGGCTTATAAGAAGTGGAAAAAAGCAGATAAGATGGCGCGGTGTTACATTCTGGCATCTATGTCAAATGTACTACAACATCAGCATCAGGCCATGGCCACTGCTTATGACATAATGTATAACCTAAAGGAACTCTTCGAACATTAGAGTAGAGCAGCTAGGCAGTTTGCTATAAAATGTTTGATAAATACAAAAATGGCTGAGGGTACACCAGTAAGGGATCATGTTCTCAAGATGATGGGTCATCTGAATGAGATGGAGATCCTTGGAGCTAAAATCGATGGGGAATCCCAGGTCGATATCATTCTCGGGGCTCTGCCTAAAAGTTTTGACAATTTCTGCCTTAATTACAACAAGAACAAAAGGTTGTATAGTTTGGCAGAACTTGCAAAAGAGCTACAGGATGCTGAATCTCTCTTTAGGCAGAGTTGTCATATTTTTGTTTCTGAAAAGGCTTCTACTTCTAAGCCAAAAGGCAGTAAGAAGAAGAATAACATTCAGAAACAGAAAAACTCAGCAAAGAAGGGCATGGGACCTCAAGGCGCGGTGAAAAAGTCGAAAGGCAAATGTTTCAAGTACAAAGGGTCAGGACATTGGAAGACTGATTGTCCACTTCTCAAACAAGGGAACAAAGAAGGTATATCTCATTTACTAGTAGTTGAAACATGTTTAGCAGTGTTATCTACCGGCACCTGGTGTGTAGATACAGGAGCCACTAATCATGTCTGCAATACATTGCAGGGGTTCCAGAAAACCAGACGGCTCAGTGATGAAGAGATATGCTTGTTCATGGGTGATACTACAAAAGTATCAATCGTTGCATTAGGAGATGTTACATTATCTTTTGGTAGAAATAAGTCTTTGACATTGAGAGATTGTCTTTATGTACCTTCACTTAGAAGGAATTTAGTTTCTGTTTCTATGTTAGTTAAGGATGGATATTCAGTTTATTTTAATAAAAATATTTTTATTAGAAAGAATAAACATTTTATCTGTTCTAGTGCATTGGTTGATAATTTGTATGTCATTAATCCTATTTCGCCCACAATACAACTTATGGAAATGAATAATATGTCATCTAACTTAAATAAGAGAAAAGAACCTTCTTGTATGAACCAAACATATCTTTGGCACTTGCGATTGGGGCATATTAACCTAAGAAGGATTCAAAGACTGGTTGAAGATGGACCTTTGAGTTCATTGGAAGTGGAGGCACTACCAGTCTGTGAATCCTGCTTGGAAGGTAAAATGACTAAAAGGCCTTTTACGGCAAAGGGGTATAGGGCCAAAGATATGTTGGAATTAGTTCATTCTGATTTGTGTGGACCCATGACTATCCAAGCTAGAGGTGGCTTTGAATATTTTGTCACATTTATTGACAATTATTCAAGGTATGGATACATTTATTTGATGCGCCGTAAGTCTGAGTGCTTTGAGAAATTCAAATAGTACAAGGCTGAAACGGAGAAACGTCATGGAAAATGTATCAAGTCATTACGATCAGATCGTGGTGGCGAGTACCTCTTTAGAGAGTTTAGGGATTATTTATCAAATGTTGGGATTGCATCCCAATTGACTGCACCTGGAACGCCCCAGCAGAATGGTGTAGTCGAAGAAGGAATAGAACTCTTATGGAGATGATTAAATCAATGATGAGTTATTCGGATTTGCCAGATTCGTTTTGGGGATATGCCTTAGAGACTGCAGCTTATATTTTGAACTTGGTTCCTTCTAAGTCAGTACTTGTTACTCCCACAGAGTTGTGGATTGGGCGTAAGCCTAGTCTGAAACATGTTCGCATTTGGGGTAGTCCAGCATATGTGCTGAATGGAAAAGGAGATAAGTTGGAATCTCGTACAGAAGTACGCTTGTTTGTAGGCTATCCAAGAGGAACGAAAGGAGGTTTATTTTATAGTCCTCAGGATCAGAAGGTCATTGTTAGCACCAATACCTGATTCTTAGAGGAAGACTATGTGATGAACCATAAACCCACAAGTAGAGTTCTTCTAGAAGAACTAAGACGTGAGACACCAAGTACTTCAGTACCAACATTACAAGAGGATGAACCACAAATAACTGCACAACGTGTCACAAATGTTACACCACAACCGATAGTGCCTCGTCGTAGTGGGAGGGTTGTGATACAACCTGATAGATATATGTTCTTGGGAGAGTCGTCAGATTTCATCCCTGAGGAACAAGATTATGATCCCTGTACCTACAATGAAGCACTCTAAGATAAAGATGCAGAGTCTTGGCAAAAAGCAATGATATCTGAAATAGAATCTATGGATTCTAATCAGGTCTGGGAGCTTATAGAACCACCCGTTGGTGTAAAAGCCATTGGATGCAAGTGGGTCAATAAGAGAAAAAGAGGATCAGACGGTAAGGTTGAAACCTTTAAAGCTCGGCTTGTAGCAAAAGGTTTTACTCAAAGAGAGGGTATCGATTATGAGGAAACCTTTTCTCCTGTAGCCATGCTTAAGTCTATCCGGATTCTTTTATCTATTGCAGCTCATCTCGATTATAAGATTTGGCAAATGGATGTCAAGACAACTTTCCTTAATGGAAGTCTGTAGAAGACATCTATATGAAGCAACCAGACGGGTTCATTGAAAAGGGCCAAGAGCATCTTGTTTGTAAGCTCAAGAAGTTCATTTATGGACTTAAGCAAGCTTCCAGATCTTGGAACATATGTTTTGATCAGGTGATAAAATCCTATGGATTTGATCAATGTCTGGATGAATCATGTGTATACAGAAAGTGTGACAAAAATGTGGTGGTGTTCCTAGTACTTTATGTGGATGACATCTTGCTTATTGGAAATAATGTGAAGGTGTTATCTGATGTATGGGTATGGTTATCTAAACAGTTTGATATGAAGGACTTGGGAGAAGTAGGTCACATCCTTGGGATCCAAGTTCTACGAGATCGCAAGAAAAGGATGTTGGGCTTATCCCAAGCTTCCTATATCGATACTGTACTAACTCGTTTTAGTATGCAAAATTCTAAGAAAGGTTTCTTACCTTTTAGACATGGAATTGCTCTATCAAAGGAGCAGTATCCGAGGACACCTAAAGAGATAGAGAACATGAAGGCAGTTCCTTATGCTTCAGCAGTAGGAAGCTTAATGTATGCAATGTTATGTACGAGACCAGACATCTGTTTTGTCGTAGGCATGGTCAGCAGATATTAGTCTAACCCAAGACAAGAGCACTGGACTGCCGTAAAGCATATTTTGAAGTACCTAAAAAGGACTAAAGAGTATATGCTAGTTTACCAGGCAGATAGTTTAGTTCCCTTGGGGTATACAGACTCAAATTTTCAGTCAGATAGGGATTCCAGGAAATCTACCTCAGGTTATGTGTTTACTTTGGGAGGTGGAGCCATTGTGTGGAGGAGTATTAAGAAAAAATGTATTGCTGATTCTACCATGGAAGCTGAGTATGTGGCAGCCTCTGAGGCAGCCAAAGAAGCGGTTTGGCTTAGAAACTTTCTGATGGACTTGGATGTGGTACATAGTTTGCCTAAGTCTATTATACTTTATTGTGATAATAGTGGTGCAGTTGCAAACTCGAAGGAACCACGAGCCCATAAGACAGGCAAACACATTGAGCGCAAGTACCACCTGATACGAGATTTCGTAAAGAAAAGAAAAGTTACTGTGATCAAGATAGCATTAGCCGACAATCTAGCTGATCCCTTTACAAAGAGCTTACCAGCTAAGGCTTTTGACAGTCATGTTGAGGGAATGGGAGTCAGATGTGTAGCAGCATGGCTTTAAGTATAAGTGGGAGATTTGTAACAGTATACTGAAAAGCAATGCTTTGAGTATAAGTGGGAGATTGTTAGGGTTATATACTAAAAGCATCACTTTTGTAGTAACCTTATTTCCTTAAATTTTGAATGAGAATCATATGGGCAAATGTTTGTATATTGTATTTGTTGCAAGTGTTAATACAAATGTCTGATATTCTATATTGTAGATAATATGGTGTGTGGTGTCACACAGAAGATCATATTATCATTTCCCTATGGAATATATAAATAGTTCACAACCTAGATGGACTTGGACAATCAATTGGAAAGGCTGTAGTGTAATCTGGTATTACTCTATCTTGATTATAGGTTTACACTAGTACACTTTGTGTATTGAACAGGACCACTTGAGGTTGTTCTCTTTGTACTGACTACATAAGAGAACAAACACCTCTGTTATTATGGATGCTTGTGCTCTTAATCCGGATATAATAATGGACATGTATATGCAGTGTGCATTACTTTGACTCATAAAAGAGTGAGATTCATTATGGATCAACAACCTCTATGAATTGGGTAATAACATTGTATGTATGATGGACTGTTGATTATAAATAGAATCCATGTCCCGATACATCGAGTTGATGATGTCCCCTTAAGGAGCTCATAAAGATTGCCATGTAAACCCTGCAGGTGGATTATATCCGACATGACAAATAAAGTTAAGCGGTACTACTTAAGGATAAAAGATGTCGAATCAATATAGTTGTCAGTAACTTAATTTGATCGACGGACATACGATATCTTAAGATGGGGAGCCAAACGAGCATATAATAAAAGGAGCCCATAAACATAATTTGGGATTAGGGAGGTAGTGCAACAATAGCTCATTAGTGGACCGAGCTATTGTTAATGGGCCTGTATTGTGTGTTCGGGCTGAACACGAGATATCTAGATCCGTTAGGAGGCCTAACCCAAATTTCTCCTCATGGTCCCTGCGTAGCCTATATATATCCTCTATTCTCTGGCCGCCAGATTACTAATCAGAAATCAAATACTTTCTCTAAATTCGTGATTCACGTAAGGAGAGAAAGAGAGGATTGCCAAAAAGAAGAAAAGGTTGGAAGATCGTCGCCCACACGACGTCCAACTAGAGGAAGGAATACGTACAGAAGATCTTGGGGTCGTCCGCTCGAGATTGCCATGAATTACTTGTCTCCTTTCCGCCGCAGGTATAATTCGTGTACCCTAGTTTCTGCCTGTGAAGGGTTAGAACACGTATTGGATCTGTTTAACTTTCTATCGATCAATACGTACACCAAAGGAAGGGTCCTGGGAATCCCCAGTTCCATCACCCCAGACTTCTTTTCTTTGCACATGATCGTGTTGAAGTCACCAATACAGATCCACGAGAGATTGATGAGTTGAAGATGGGTGTCCAGCAGGGTATCCCAGAGAAGCTTGTGCTCAGGGATATCGCAGCTACTATGGACAACGGAGAGCAGGCATCAGGATTTGAGAGTGGGGTGCTCTACCCAGCAGGAGAGCGCCTGAATCGAGTCATGGATTGTTCCAAACTGTATCCCGGCGGCGAAGAGGATCGAGATGTCATTACACCCGGCGACACCGAACGGAAAGTCGAGCTAGAGCTGGATGGATTTGAGTCTTTTTTGAGGTATTTTGGGTTCGATGATAACTAAGATGTCAATTTTGTAAATTTTCTTGAGACTTTTGATTCTCCTCAGGGTAGGTTTATTGGCCAGCCCTCTCACATTCCATACGAGGATGTTAATCATTGGGAAGGGGATGGGGGTGGGGGGTTGTTGTGCTTCATGGCTGACCGCGTGGTCATGACCTTGTGTAATGCCTGTGGTTCGTATTACGTAGTTTTGGAATACGTGTACGTATTTTATCTTGTATTGCATGATTCCTTGCTTAGCTTTTCTTCATGACTTGGTTTATTCTTGGGTTGGTTCGGCTTGGCTTGGTTTGCTTTGGTTCATCATGAACCAAAGGTGAACCCCTACCTACCTACCACCACCATTAGTATTTATTAACCCATTCTCCTTTCTCTCTCCTCATTACTCTTCTTCTTCTCCACCATAACTTCTTCACCTACCAGAGAGGGAGAGGTCTAGGCAAGTGCAACTTGCTTCATGGAGGAACTCTAATTTTATTGTTCCATTCTCTCCTTTACAGTATTCTAACATACTTTAGTACTTGGCATTTTTACTTTCTATGGCCAGATTCTTGTAGATCTAAGTTTATCTTATTTTTGGATTTCTTGGGTTTTGATCTACTTAATCTTGTTATTTCTATGTTTTGATGGTTCCATGTTGTAGAGAATTTCGTTCTGCCCCATTTTGACCTATGCAAGTTCGGATTTGGACTCTGGATGAAGGTTTTTTGGAGCTTGGAAGCATGGGTTCATGGTGTTCTTCTTCTCGGAAATTTGGAGAAGAAGAACAGTTCTCTGGCCGCATGGCAGTACTTGACCGCATGAACATTCATGCGGCAAGTCGCTCTCAGCCGCATGAGACCCTTGTACTTCTAGTCGCATGGACTTCTCCCCCGACAGCCGCATATGCACTCATTCCCGCCAGCCGCATGAGGGCCCTTCTTGTAAACCCCCATTCCAAAAAAAAAGTATTGTTTTAAATTTTTGAGTTGGAAAATTTCTATTTTTCTGGCATTTTAAGTGAGATAAAAAAAAATTTCGAGTAAAAGCTCCGTTGTTAATGGTTTAAGTATCCAATTTGATTATATTACCCATACTTCATTTGTATGTGAGACTGGATTTGTTATATATATATATATATATATATATATATATATATATATATATATATATATATATATATATATATATATATCAAAATTGACATTTTTATAATTCCAAATTATGATTAGTATATTTTCGGTAATTACTAAATTAATATTTTGGGTTAAAGTCTGCATATAGAAAATTTATTTAAATACATATTGTTGCTGGGTTGAGCTCATGAATATGGTATTATTAACTCATGAACCTATTTCCCAGCCTATTATGTCTAACCTAACCAAGCCGTTCTATTATTTTCTCCACATATTTGCAAGCCAAGGGAAAACTTCCTTGCCACCATTTTGTCTTTTAGTCCTCAATTGAAGACTGGGCCGAAGACCTTATCCTTTCCTTCCCCTTTAAACCTTACTCTACGTTCAACCATAAAATAATCCTAAAGCCCACCGGCCAAATAAACCCAACCCACTGTCACAAATTTATCTCTTATATAGGCCCTTTATGGAGCTGTGGAAAAAGGGAAACAAGGAACCCTAGCCGCAAAAACTTGTTTCTACAGCAATCAAAATCCTTACTCCACCACAGACCCCCTTCACCTTCACCAATGGCTTCGACTACATCTCGCTCACCCCCACCCCCTCGGTCTCCAACAACGGCCGTCCCAAGCCAACCATCCATCAGAAATGGTGGCGATCAGCAGAGCACCAATCCAACTCAAGGCCAAACTACTTCTAATGCCATTAGTAAAAATGCCTATGGCCAGAAAGGAAGCGAATGCTATATATGGCGATGGAAACGGTTTGAAAGCTATTAGAAGAAACAACAACAGCAGCAACGCATGGATGACTTCGAATCCGAGCAAGAGGTGGAAGGAGGCACTCTCCGAGCACCTCAGAGCTCTGGCCTCCCCCAGAAGCGACCCCCACACCAGTCCCATGGTCACAACCTCCGCGACAGACGCTAAAATCTGATGGCAGAGAACGTATGTCCTCGTTCACCGGTGACGGAGTTCGCTATGGCTACATCCAGAGGTCCTCGACCCTCTGCCATTTCTATGCCGCCTCGTCGTGACTGCCATGCATGTAGCCGAACCGTCGTGCCGATTGACCAAGGTGATATCCGCAAGAACCTAGTCGGTGGACCACTGGGAAGTTGATGCCTCTGTAGACTAATCCAACCAGCCTCCCGGCGAACTCCTGTCGTAGGACACCTCGCCGCCATGAGTTTCATTTCCTCGTCAGGATCTTTCCGCTCCCTGACTATGCTCCTTGGTAAAACTCTATGTTTACTGTTTACATGTTGCTTCTCTCACCTTTTAAACTAAGTATTGTGCTCGTAGGAAGAAATATAGAAAGAAGAAGATGAATAGTAGAAGCCATGAAAATATGAGAATCATTTAACAAACTTTGCATGCATCCCCACATATGACACTGTTCACGTGAGATGGGGAAACAATAGCTTTTATATAAACTATTGTTCATTCCTTTGCTCATTAGCTATATGCATATGTAGCAATAATGGTGATAAGAATTACAACTATAACCTTTTGTGATTCCTATTCAACCCATGTGTTCACAAATGATGAACACAGTCATGCATGAAAAGGAACGTGTCATTTTGCATATAAAACCCTCATTGTCATTTGCTTAGCAGCAAATATAAATTGGTCATATGCCTATAATAAGTACATAGCTAACCTAAGGCATTTATATATATATATATATAACTTGCCTTTATGTGCACAACTTAGTAATATTAAATAAATATTTAGAAATTGTTTTAATGTATATTAAACCTAGTATAACTAGTAATATATACAAAATATTTTGAACCTGATATATATCTTAAGGATAGTTACTATTTGATTAAGGGTTTCAAAAACAACCAATTTTTAGGAATTTTCACCGATACGACGTGCGTCTCGCCAATCCGGACGACATGGTCGTGCACCGTAAGCATCGAAAGGCGCGTACGGATATTGCGGACGTGTGGACTTTGACAAAATTTAAATTGGTTGCGTGTGTGCGACGAATTTGATGCGTATCCGTCGAAATTCACCGTATCGGCCTCTGTGCAAATTTTTCAATTACTTTGTGCACGTTCGTCGAATCGAGACGAAACTTGCGCCAACAGGACCGTATCATTTTTCTGGTCCTGTATGTCAAGTTTGGTCAAATTCTGAGACAGTTGATCGGATCACCGTTTTGCGGGCCCCACGATCCGATTCAACGGACGATTTTGTGCACGGTCCACCGGAATCCACAATTGGACATACCGTTGGGTTCGTATCATCATAACGAATCCGTAGACATATAGTTTGACGACTTTAGAGACCATTGATCCTGGCACGTTTTTCGGTACAAAGCGGGTCCAACGGCGGATACCGTTTTGTCCGAAATTACCGTTTTGTCTCTGTGTCCAGAATTGGACTTAAGGACAGGCAATCCTCGCTAATTTGACTATTCTGAGAATGTTGACAATGTTTGTTTCAGCTTTCGGAGGCAGTTGTAATGACTTGGACTGTATGGCTTACCAGTTGACGGTATCTTATTGGTTCTTCGCGCTGCCACCAGGCAAAATACCTTGCCTTCCTCTACAGTTTATTTACATGTATATTTATATTATTATACAGTTTTATTAGTTGATTATTTATATGTGATTTGTATATCATGCCTGCTAGTTTATATATAGCATTGTTTATAATTAGCTTTATAGGTCATATTGGATTGGTTTCTCGTGTATCGTGATTGGGTCGTGTTGTGTCATCTCTTGTACTTGGACTGAGTCGCATCGTGTTATAGGATGAATAAGTCATATCGAAACTGATGTACCTTGAAATTCTTGAAGCTAACCTGCGAGTCTACATTAGGGACGATGGTTAGTAGTTAAGCTAACTTGCGAGCCCACACTAGGGGCGAGAGTTAGTAAGCTAATCTGCAAGTCCATATTAGGGACAAGGGTTAGTAGTTAAGCTAACTTGCGAGCCCACACCAGGGGCGAGAGTTAGTAAGCTAATCTGCGAGTCCACACCAGGAACGAGGGTTAGTAGTTATATGTCCACACCTGCGAGTCCACACAAGGGACGAGGGTGATGCTAGCCTGCGAGTCCACATCAGGGACGAGGGTTAGTAGTATATGGTTCACACCTGCGAGTCCACACTAGGGACTAGGGTGATGCTAGCTTGCGAGTCCACACTAGGGACGAGGGCTAGTAGTTGTTCAAACCTGCGAGTCCACGCTAGGGACGAGGGTTTGAGTATTCGATTGGTTATCCATTGACATCGTGATATCGTGTTCTCTTGTTCTTCTCCGGCAGTTCGTTTAGGCGTAGTGGTTCTTTCTGTCGTATATAGTCGTATTTTCGTGCTGATGGATCTTTCCTCGTTTATTTCCTGTATTTTCTTTATTGCATGATAAACTGCTAGATAGGCATGTTTTTATGTATCTTGCTATGTTCCCTGAGGACTTGATGATCTCTTCAGGTTAGTTATTGCGTGGAGTTAGTTAGCAGCTCTGGATGGCGGAGGATTATGACACTTGTGGGTCCGGATGGGATGATATTGCTTGCGGGATTCAGGTATCATTATTACGTTTGTTATTCTTTCGTGCTTTACATTCCTTATCATGAGATATCTTGCTCATTGATTTAGTTTAGAGACTCTTGTTATATTCCTTGGAGTCTCATCGGACATATATACTAGTGGGCTGCAGATCACGACCCATACTTGTTCATTCTTGTTTATTATTCTTATTGTGGATTGAGACATAGATTTATTTGCCATGATTTGGCAGTATATCATAGCCTTGATAGCGTTTACGTATTCGAGTCGGGCCGGAGGCCGCTCGATACGTAGCTGGCTTGCTCACGAGCTCGCATCCGAAAAGCGGGTGCGAGTCGTGACACTTCTTCCTGAACCGCATATGTACCCGTCACTCGCAGCCGCATAAGCAACCACATTGACCCAGCCGCATGGGGCTCAACTCAGTTGAGCCGCATGGACCCTTGTTCCACGAACCGCATGGATCTTTGCTCTGCGAGCCGCAGGACCCCGGGTCCGTTCCAGCCGTATGAGAACCCCTCCCCCGTGAGCCGCATGGACCCTTGTTCCACGAGCCGCATGGATCTTTGCTCTGCGAGCAGCAGGACCCCGGGTCCGTTCCAGCCGCATGAGAACCCCTCTCCCGCGAGCCGCATGGCACCTATTTCCTCCTGACCACATGCGCCCTTGTGCCCTTGACTGAACCTAGCCGTATGGGCTTCTAATTGAGCCACATGTGCCTCCTTCTATTCCTAACCGCATGGGCTGCTCCCGCCCTCAGCTGCATGAGCTGCTCCCGTATGGATTCCTTCCTTGGTTGCATATGCCTGAGCCACATGGCTTTTCCCTAGACTTGTATTCTATAATTGAATTATTATTATTTGATTTTTATTGATAACTTCTGTCTTGTAACCTCAGCATAAATAGGGCCTCCTGGTTGAATGCTTGCAATATGATGTCCTACACATGTACCACAAACAGGATAGTGACCCGCAGTGGTGCACTCTTGATACGTAACATGACCTGATGGTGGCCCGTCGTGGCGCACTCCTGACATGATAAACCTGGCATATCTTGATAAGCTGTTGCGACAGCTACCTAGCGTGACATGACCTGTATAAATAACCTGGACACCGTGGGCGATTGTGCTTATATAAATAATCTAGTCCTGTCTTGCATCATGTCTAGGATGGGACTCCTGAGTACCACGGTCAGGAGTAAGTACTGAAATGGACTAAGGCTAATAACTAGATTAATACATTAGTCATAAAGAGATCTCCCAGCTACAGGCAATTCCGTTACTGGGCGTGCTTGGGATCTGTAGCCTGCCGTCGAGTTGGACACATTTCCAGCACACTGTCATGTGTTGCACCCCTTCAAGCTACTTAAGGGTACATGCGTTTCCTGGACGATGTACCCACCTGAATTCAACTCCTAATTTTGACCTGGGTAACCTGGATGGTCCGCAGGGCTTGTGGCTGTAGAATAATCTTATTGCATCTTGCTAGTAACTAGGCCTGTGATAACCCTAGTTAGTTAAAGTATCAAGCCGTACTTATTGCTTGGCCGTGATTGTTGAATGGAGACTAATCAGTCTAGTCTTGCCTTGATCCTGTATAAGATTGTTACATGTCATGATTTTCTTATATTATCTTGCCGATAAATGGTGGAAAACCAAGTTCCGTTCATATGAAGGGTTACAATCCCGGTCCTTGTTTGGTTTAAGGGTTGTAACCTGGCTATCCGAATAGTTCCATGGTTATCTCGTCGTATATCATCCTGATCTTATATTTCCAGATTTTATTTATTTATTTATATGCTGTGTTAATTGCTGGTTTTAGTCCCTAAGTGAAGCTTCCTTTGTGGCACTTGCTCTTTCTAGGATCTGACCCAGCTGGTTTTGTATGACCAGATTTTGGAGCAGCTCCGGAGGATCTACCGACTTTCCAGCCCGATGGTGACCACCAGGCGTAACCAGGGCAACGAGTGGGTTATTTTTGGCTCTCCCACTTTATTGTAAAGATATTCTTTTGAGGCGTTTAGCCGGTGAGCACCTGTTTAACTCGATTATATTTACTTACTGTCTGCCTACGGGCTGTAACATGATTGACAGATCCTAGGGTTGATCATGTATGACTAAACTCTTGCTAGTCCTGACATTTTGTAATGACTAGCTTCATGATCAACTGAATATGTAATGTTTGGGATACCTTACTATTGTATATTTGGTGATCTTACATCTTGTAACATTTACTTACTTGCTTGTGATTGAGACACTAGGCTTGTTCATGACCTTAAGAGACTGTTGGCTTGTAGTTAAACCCTCATGTATCTAGACAGCCGTGACCGTATAGCGAGGTGGGTTGCACTTCAATATACGTAGCTCGCTATGTCTGCCCCCGCTCTCCAGTATTCTGGTTCTGGGGCGTGATATGGTTTAAGTGGTGGCCCATGCAGGTCTTGTAAATCAAGATATATGAGGGTTTACCGAATAGATGTCTCAATCAGTATTCGCCCTTGATCTCTGCTCGTATCTTCTGAATCCCTGAATTCTTGTCCTGATCATATGCTTGTATCGTTGAACTGTCCTGGTCCTTCCTTATTGTTCCCACTACCAGAATAAGTCGTTTTAGCGACGCCTAAAGACGTCGCTAAAACAATAATTTTCGTCGCTAAAACTAATTAGCGACGAAATTACCGACGTTTCGGTCTGGTCGCGGAAATGTAAGTCGCTGATCATAAAAACGTCGCCAAACGTCGCAATTGCCGACGTTCGCCGACGTATTTATACGTCGGTATAATGCCGACGTCCACCGTCGTGTCGTCGCTCTTTGCGACGTAATATTTAGTGTCGCTACAAGTCGGTAAATTTATCGACGAATTACCGACGAGACGTCGGTGATTTAGTGACATATACAAAGTCGCTAGACGTCGGTAAATCCTGGGAATTTATAGTGATAATTACCGACGTTTACCGACGTCCTCCGACGTAATTGTGCGTCGCTAAACGTCGGTAGACTGGATAATATTAATTATCTACCGACGTTTACCGACGCACATTTACGTCGGAGGACGTCGGTAAACGTTGCTAATTCTGCAAAAAAAATAAAAATAAAATAAAATACAGAATGTCCATTTCTCCCTGCAGTTTAAAAAGCTAACCATTTCTCACTGTAGAATAGGATCCAAACAATCACAGAATGTCCATTTCTTACTGTACACAGGTTTCAGTCCCTATAACCAAGTCTACAACAATCACACAAAATATGGTTGTCAGAATGGCTCAGAACACAACCCAAAATTCACACAATGTCCAAGTCTACAACAATCATTCTAGCAATGTCCAAATCTGGTTCGTAAGACAAACTAAACATAATCAGTTCTATTTCACATGCTTAATTGCCAAGTATGGGAACGAATGGCTCAGAACACAACCCAAGATTCATTCAAGCATACATTAGTGTGAATCATCTATGTTCTGTACATATGGTGTAGTATATGTTCTTATCGTATCTAGTATCTGAAGAATGTAACAGAATCAAGATGAACTCACATAATGTAATACTAAGACATCATCTACTACTATATAAGATATAGTGATAGGTTGTCGTATCATCATTGCCGAAGGATGAGGGTCGGAGGACAGTCAACTTTATCTACGGCTACATAGTTTCTGCCTCGCCAGTCGAATGGCTGCAGGGACTATGTCCTGATCACCATGTCGTACCGTAGATTAATGCAAATGGAGCTGGAGCCAAAATACAGAAACCAAAATATGATATCAACCTCAAGTGTAGAGTCGGAGGAGAAGATCTTTTCCACCCTCTCCCTCCCTCACGCTATCAACGTCACAACTTTTCTACCTCAAGTTCTGATCAAGCATTTTCCTTCTCCTCTCCTCCACCATGGCTCTGAACCTATCTGCTCCTCCCTACTTCCCTTCTTCTTATTTGACTCTCTCAGCCACATATGATATCCAGCTCAAGTGTAGAGTCGGGGGAGAAGAAGTGGACATGAAGAGGAGGGGGAAGAGCACAGCCGGTGGCATGACCCGGAGGAAGTACAGAGGTTTTCTTCAACATACGTAGGAGAAATATAAGGATATATCTTTTCACAACATATCACCTTGTTAAAGACCCTTAATGTGACAACCATGTTACCACGGTATCGGAAAACTAACATGTCATAATTTTATAAGCCGTGTGTTTTGACATAATCCTCCAACTGGATTTCAGTTCTATGTAATAATACAAGATTACAACATAGGAGGAAAGAGTTGGAAGGATTATGTAAAAATACACGGCTTAGAAAATTATGACATGTTAGTCTTCCGACACCGCGGTAACATGGTTGTCACATTAAGGGTCTTTGACAAGATGACATATTGTGAAAAGATATATCCTTATAGTTCTCCTACGTATGTTAAAGAAAACCTCTGTACTTCCTCCGGGGCATGCCGCCGGCTGTGCTGCTTCCCCTCCTCTTCATGTCCACTTCTTCTCCCCCGACTCTACACTTGAGCTGGATATCATATGTGGCTGAGAGAGTCAAATAAGAAGAAGGGAAGTAGGGAGGAGCAGATGGGTCCATAGCCATGGTGGAGGAGAGGAGAAGGCAAAACTGAATCAGCATTGTCTTCCGGATCGTCCTCATCAAGGTATAATAGGCTGCTCAGCGTGCCCAGCTTCTTCAACTTTTCGCTGGCTGCAGAGTCGAAATGGGAACGGGTCATCTTTGCCGGCCCGGAGCTCTGACTCGCACTCGTCGCCGCGCTACTGGTTTCCTCTCCTCCTCTGACGCGGGTCATAAGAAAAGAAATTTCGTACCTCTTCTTCACATAAACATTATTGCCGCCTTGTACTCGAGCCTTCTCATCTGTGACGCTATTCGACTTCTCGGTGCCTTGGATAGCGTCACAGATGAGGAGGCTCGAGTAGAAGGCGGCAATGATGTTTATGTGAAGAAGAGGTACGAAATTTCTTTTCTTATGACCCGCGTCAGAGGAGGAGAGGAAACCAGTAGCGCGGCGACGAGTGCGAGTCAGAGCTCCGGGCCGGCAAAGAGGACCCGTTCCCATTTCGACTCTGCAGCCAGCGAGAAGTTGAAGAAGCTGGGCACGCTGAGCAGCCCGTTATGCCTTGATGAGGACGATCCGAAAGACAGTGCTGATTCAGTTTTGCCTTCCTTGGATGGTATTGATTCTGTAGATCTGTGTATAAAAGAGGAAGAGATTGGGAGTAGAGTGGACCCAGAGGGAAATAAGAGATTGGAAGCTGGGTCAATATCCAAGAAGCGAAAGAGAGTCGAGGATTCTGATAGGTTGTCGTATCATCATTGCCGAGGGATGAGGGTCGGAGGACAGTCAACTTTATCTACGGCTACATAGTTTCTGCTTCGCCAGTCGAATGGCTGCAGGGACTATGTCCTGATCACCATGTCGTACCGTAGATTAATACAAATGGAGCTGGAGCCAAAATACAGAAACCGAATACAAAATACAGAAACCAAAATACAAAATACAGAAACCAAAATACAATATACAGAAACCAAAATACAAAATATAGAATCCAAAATAGGACCCTCTGTGAGAACGGATGGCTCAGAACACAACCCAACCGGAGAGGATATTCTGAGAGATCCATCTGAAAGGGACGTATACTCTGAGAGATCACCTTTACAAGAATTATATCAATAGTGGAATCGAGTGTTGGAGGAGATATTATCAAAGTATACGTCCTACTCAGATGGGTCTCTCACCGTTACTATTTTTTCCTGACAGCATGGTGGATGTGCTCCATCCACAGATTCTTGCTTCGAGCCAAAACTTTGTCCCGGAGCTCAAGTGGACATCCTTGGTGTAGAGCTCGAGTGAGAGGTTCCTGACAGTATGGTGGTCTTCTTTGTTAAAGTATCTGTGCTCGTCCCACAACCAATGTGGGATGAGCACGGATACTTTAACAAAGGAGGCCACCATGCTGTCAGGAACCTCTCACTCGAACTCTACACCAAGAATGTCCACTTGATCTCCTGGACAAAGTTTTGGCTCGGAGCAAGAATCTGTGGACGGAGCACATCCACCATGCTGTCAGGAAAAAATAGTAACGGTGAGAGACCAATCTGAGTAGGACGTATACTTTGATAATATCTCCTCCAACACTCGATCCCATTACTGCTATAATTCTTGTAAAGGTGATCTCTCAGAGTATACGTCCCTCTCAGATGGATCTCTCAGAGTATCCTCACCGGTTGGGTTGTCGTATCATCATTGCCGAGGGATGAGGGTCAGAGGACAGTCGACTTTATCTACGGATACATAGTTTCTGCCTCGCCAGTCGAATGGCTGCAGGGACTATGTCTTGATCACCATGTCATAGTCCAATATAATCTAGAGATTGACACAGTTCTAATTCATATATGTAGTCCAATACAAATAGTCTAATACAAAAACAACCCAATACAAATAGTCCAATACAAATAAATACTAATAGCTAATGAGAACCATGCTGCTCACGCAAACGCTTAGTGATACGTCCACGCAACCACCTCGAAAAAGCAAGATTTTTGGCGCGAGGAGAGATGTCGTCCCTTGCAAGGACTGCATGAAGAGAACTCTCGGTCTCACTAGCTACCGGTGCTGGATGAATAGAACTCCCGGTCTCACTAGCAACCGGTGCCACTTCCTCCTCAACTGTAGGAGGAGCCACCTCAGCATTCACTGTTTTCTTCAAACGACGTGCCGCTCCTCGGGTCATGGGTGCCATCTGGTAAGATCGATAGTCACAAATAATATAATTGTAACATAAGCAAGCTAACTAAAGGAACCATCATGTAATTTGAGTACATTTTCGAAAGCCGATAAGGTATGAGAAATTTGATTTTTTGCCAAGTGTGAGAACGGATGGCTCAGAACACAACCCAAGATTCATTCAAGTATACATTAGTGTGAATAATCTATGTTCTGTACATATGGTGTAGTATATGTTCTTATCGTATCTAGTATCTGAAGAATGTAACAGAATCAAGATGAACTCACATAATGTAATACTAAGACATCATCTACTACTATATAAGATATAGTGATAGGTTGTCGTATCATCATTACCGAGGGATGAGGGTCGGAGGACAGTCAACTTTATCTACGGTTACATAGTTTCTGTCTCGCCAGTCGAATGGCTGCAGGGACTATGTCCTTGAGACAGTGAACATATACACCATGAATCCAAACCCTATATTCACATTTACTAATCCAAATGGATGCAGGAACTATGTCCTTGCCTCTCCGGTTGGTTGTCGTATCATCATTGCCGAGGGATAAGGGTCGGAGGACAGTCAACTTTATCTACGGTTACATAGTTTCTGCCTCGCTAGTCGAATGGCTGCAGGGACTATGTCCTTGAGACAGTGAACATATACACCATGAATCCAAATCCCATATTCACATTTACTAATCCAAATGGATGCAGGGACTATGTCCTTGCCTCTCCGGTTGGTTGTCGTATCATCATTGCCGAGGGATGAGGGTCGGATGACAGTCAACTTTATCTACGACTACATAGTTTCTGCCTCGCCAGTCGAATGGCTGCAGGGACTATAATAAGACACAATTCACCAAACAGAACCATACTGTAGAACTCACACTTTAAGACAATAGATGAAGGAAGACTTGTATGGAGGATCGATAGGGTTGAGCGATGTCATTTTATTCTACAAAGAGAACCATACTATAGAACTCATACTGTAGAACTCACACTTTAACACAATTCTACAAAGAGTTGTCATAGGGTGTTGAGCGATGTCATTTTATTCTTTTCTTCTTCTTCTTCTTGGGATTTTTGAGTATTGGATCTTGAGAGACATATATAGCTAGAACTTACGAAGAATGGAGTACCATACTTCAACAAATAGATGTTGACTAATTGGTTCATATACTTGTTGTCTAAAATAAGTGTAGGAATGTTGCAAGATGAAGCAATGTATCAAACACTATATCGAAACCCAAACCCAATATGCAAATCCAAATTAATACAAAAATACACAAGTGTATGTAGGGGATTAAATGTACAGAGGTAAAATACATATATATGCAAGCTTGGGGGTGTCCACGTGTCCAACAAATGGACACAAAGTGTCCAAAACCTCATGAACACACTGTATCAGTGAACACATGGCCGTAAAGTGTCTCCGTGTCCATTTTGGACACAAAGAATACCTCAATTAGGTTAGGGTTTACCTTCAGTCTCCTCGCGGTGGTGGAGGAGGAGGACAAGTTCGGTTGTGGAGGAGGAGGGGATTAAGTGTACAGAGGTGAAATACATATATATGCAAGCTTGGGGGTGTCCACGTGTCCAATAAATGGACACAAAGTGTCCGAAACCTCACGAACACACTGTATCAGTGAACACATGGTCGTAATGTGTCTCCGTGTCCATTTTAGATACGAAAAACATACTCAATTAGGGTTAGGGTTTGCCTTCAGTCTCCTCGCGGTGGTGGAGGAGGAGGAGGAGGAGGATCTCGCAGTGGAGAAGGAGAAGGGGCTCGCGGTGGAGGAGGAGGAGGAGAACGGGCTCGCCGGAGGGAGGAAAAGGGGATCGCGGTGGAGGAGGAGGATGAGCGGCGCCGGAGGGAAGGGGGTGGCTGTCGTCGAGGTCGGGGAAGAGGGGGCAGGAAAATAAAATTTGGGGAGAGGGAGAAATGAAAAGTCCAACCGAGGAAACCCTTTTTATCAGAAATTAGCGACGTCCAAAAATACGTCGCAAAGCGTCGGTAACCATTTAATATTCGGCGACTTATTAATCATTGCGACGCTAAAGGTCGCTGAACTAATAAAACTAGCGACATTTTTCGACAAATCAACGACGTTGATTTTTATTACACTAATGGTAGTCGTAATATGTCGCTGTTTGTCACTATCAGCGACGTATTGTGAAGCAACATTTAGTAGTCGCTAAATCCAAAAATATTAGCGACATTGTAAGTTGGCGTCGCTAATTTCGTCGCTAATATGACTTATTTTGGTAGTGTCCCTATGTCGTCTTCTTCAGCGGCATCATTCCTGGACCTGCCGGTCAGCGAGGCAGAGCACCACCCGTGGACCAGCCGCAACCCGGGGATCAAGCCCAGCATTCCGGAGTAGCCTATAGAGTCGTGCCTATTGAAAGAGAACCACCAGTCCAGCCAGTTCAGTCTGCAGAGCATGATGATGGCACTTTGGTGGGTCTCATCAGGACCCTAATAGCTTCTCAGGATCGTAGAGGAGACGCCTTGTACTAGGTAGTGGCAAATGCTTTGACCAAAGGCGGTCATCCAGGGAACAGCGCGGTCAACAGCTTCAAGCGCTTGAACCCTCCATTCTTCGACGGTAGTGAAGATGCTATCGCTGCAGATGCTTGGCTTCAGGACATCGAGGTGAATCTAGAAGCAGCCAGGACCCCAGAGAATGAGAAGGTAGCTGTAGTGCGCTTGCAGTTGTTAGATCTTGCCCGCAGCTGGTGGACGGCTCAGGCCATTAGATTAGCAGCACCCATTGCTTGGGCGGTATTCAGAGAGAGATTTCAGACCAAGTATTTTGATGCTGTAGCTCGGTACGATCTACAGACGAGGTTCACCAATCTGAAGCAGATGGGTAGGACGGTCGACGGATATACGGCCGAGTTTTCGAGGCTCAGTCGGTTTGCTCCCACCTTGGTGGCAACCGAGTATGATAGAGCCCAGCGATTTCAACAAGGGCCTCACCTGGAGATTTTGTTGGCAGTTGAACAGTTTGAGCATCAGACTTTTGATGCAGTCTTGAGAGCAGCTAGGAGGCATGAGTATACCTCCCAGAGGATTGTGGATAGGGCCGGGGGTCGAAAGAGATCCCACGGCCAGATGAATCAGTCTTCAGCTCCAGCCCCGGCAGCCAGGGCTTTGACCATTGGAGCTCCGAGGCGAGTGGCCTCAGTGACGTCAGTTCAGCATTCAACCCCGGCGTACCCTCAGCAACAGAAGTAGAAGCAGTCTTCCGCAGTGGGATGTTCTCATTGTGGGAAGCCAGGCCATGTAGTGGCAGAGTATCGAAGGGCACAGGGATTGTGTCTGGCTTGTGGAGCAACAGACCATAGAGTTGGATCCTGTCCAAATAGGGGTGGTTCTTCATCGTCCAACCTTTCTAGCTCTTCGGTGAGAGGACCAGCACCGGTCCAGCAGCAGCAGTATCCATTGTCGAGGCCCTTGCCGCCTCAGTCCCAGGCATTCTAGCAACAACACCTCCAGCAGCATGCTCAAGCCCAAGCCTTGAGTCAGAATAGGCAACGAGGATTTCAGCAGAGGGGACCAGCACCCCGAGGACATGGTCAGGCTATGGTGATGACCGCAGAGGAAGGATTGGCACCAGGAGAGGTAGTGGCATGTACTATTCTCGTCAACTCCTTTCCAGCTTCAGCTTTATTTGATTTTGGTGCATCACATTCTTTTATGTCTGTACGATTCGCGACACGGGTAGGATTGGAGTCCGAGTCATTATCAGTAAGGCTCAATATACTTACTGGTAACGGACTTATGGGAGTAGATAGAGTGTTTTCTTCATGTCGGATCGTAGTTAGCGGTAGAGAATTTCTCGCTAGATTGATAGAATTCCCGATGGCCGACTATGATGTGGTCTTAGGGATGGATTAGTTGAGGAACCAGTATGCTAGAATAGACTGCCACATTGGCAGGATTGTTTTTAGCATTCCAGGCGAGCCAGAGTTTTCCATCTCCCGATGCGAAGTTAAACCTTCTCTTCCAGTATTGCGGATGGCCGTAGCAGCAGTGCAGTTACCTCGGATAGTTGAAGAATTTCCCGATATTTTCCCAGAAGAGCTTCCAGGGATGCCGCCAGAACGGGAGATCGAGTTCACCATAGACTTGATTCCTGGGATAGCCCCAGTATCAGAGAGAGTGTACAGGATGGCGCCGTCAGAATTAGAGATCTTGTACAAGATGATTGAAGAACTTCGAACCAAGGGATTCATTCGTGCTAGTGGATCGCCTTGGGAAGCCCCGATGCTTCTTGTGAAAAGGAAGAATGGTACGTCCAGGTTATGTGTTGATTATCGTACCTTGAACTTGGTGACAATCAAGAACAGATACCCTCTCCCGAGGATAGATGACTTGTTTGATCAGCTCAAAGGGGTAGCAGTATTCTCGAAGATCGACTTGCGCTCAGGATATCATCAGATCAGAGTCATAGAGCAGGCTATCCCGAAGACAGCTTTCAGGTCTAGGTATGGGCATTGGGAGTTCCTAGTGATGCCATTTGGAGCGACCAATGCGCCGGCTGTATTCATGGATCTCATGAATCGTATTTTCATGCCTTATTTAGATCAGTTCGTGATTGTGTTTCTGGATGATATCCTGGTCTATAGCAGGAGTGAGGCGGAGCATGAGCAGCATCTCCGTGTAGTTCTTCAGATTCTCAGAGAGCACCAGTTGTATGCCAAGTTCAGTAAATGCGAGTTCTGGCTCGATCGCATTTCGTACTTGGGTCACATCATCACTCGAGAAGGAGTAGAAGTGGATCCCCAGAAGATTGTCGCTATTGAGTCATGGCCGGTGCCCAGTACAGTTGCAGAGGTTCGCAGTTTTCTCGGATTGGCCGGCTACTACCGGCAATTTGTTTCAGACTTTACCCGGATCTCGGTGTCATTGACCCAGTTGACCTGCAAGGAGGTACAGTTTGCTTGGACAGCAGAGTGCCAGGATTCATTTAAGAAGTTGAAGCGAGGCTTGATGACGGCTCCCATTCTCACACTTCCAGATGGAACTGGAGGATTCTCAGTATATTATGATGCTTCAGGCAAAGGCTTGGGATGTGTTCTGATGCAGCATGGGAAGGTAATAGCTTATGCGTCACGACAACTTCGTGATCATGAGAGGAATTACCCAACCCATTACTTGGAGCTGGCAGCAGTAGTGTTTGCACTTAAGTTGTGGAGGCACTACTTGTACGGAGATAGGGTAGAGATTTTCACCGACCACAAGAGCCTGAAGTATGTTTTCACCCAGAAGGATCTTAATATGCGTCAGAGGAGGTGGCTGGAGCTTCTTGTGGATTATGATGTCAACTTGCAGTATCATCCCGGGAAGGCCATCGTCGTTACAGATGCATTGAGTAGGAGAGGCGGAGTTTATTTCCTGACAGCGCAACCAGAGCTGTTAGCAGATCTTCAGAAGATGGGTATTGAAGTTGCCCTCTCTTCTAGCATGGCATTGATGGCCAGCATGCAAGTTCAGTCCACCATAGTCGAGAGGATCCGGATGGCACAGTCAGCAGATTCTAAGCTTCAGCGACTTAGAACAGAGTGTGAGGCAGGGCGAAGACCAGAGTTATGTATTCATGAAGACGGTACACTTAGGCATGGTAAGCATCTTTGTGTACCCAGTGGTGATATCAGACAGGAAATCGTGGCAGAGGCTCACAGTTCGTAGTATTCCATTCATCCTGGTGGTACGAAGATGTACCGTGATATCCGTCAGCACTTCTGGTGGAATGGCATGAAGTGGGAGATAGCCCGGTTTGTCTCTCGTTGTTTAGTCTGCCAACAAGTTAAGGCTGAACATCAGTGGCCCGCTGGACTTCTTCGGCCCCTGTCGATTCCAGAATGGAAATGGGAACATGTGACCATGGATTTTGTGACCGGATTGCCTAGGTCCCCAGCTGGTCGAGATGCTATTTGGGTCATAGTTGACAGGCTCACGAAGGTAGCTCACTTCCTTCCGTTCAAAGTTGGTCAGTCGACAGCTCAGTTAGCAGAGATGTACCTCAGGCAGATTGTCAGGTTGCACGGAGTGCCAGTCAGTATCACCTCAGATCGAGATTCAAGATTCACGTCGCACTTTTGGCGTAGCCTGCAGGAGAGTTTGGGAACTCGTCTCCAGTTCAGTTCAGCATATCATCCGCAGACAGATGGTCAGTCGGAGCGTACAATCCAGACTCTTGAAGATATTTTGAGATCTTGCATACTCGACTTCGGTGGTTCATGGAAAGATCACCTGCACCTGGTGGAATTCTCATACAACAACAGCTTCCAGGCCAGTTGTCACGCCCCAGAACTAGAATACTGGAGATCGGGGGAGAGACAAAGCCAGCTACGTATATCAGAGTACGCCAATACCCTAAGATACGGTCAAAGCTGTCTAGAAGACAAGTGGGTGGACTCTAGCATGCCACTGACGACTCCTAAGGTCGATCAAATCCTATCTCGATCCAATCAACATAAGAAGCAATAAAGAGTAAATCATATATGAGATGGGTAAGGCGTCCCAAACACAAGTACATACATAATCATGAGAGCTGACATAATAAAAGATATATCAACTGACTATACAAAAGGTACGTAAATGTACAACTAGCAGCTGTCCGGAATATACATCCACACCGTACTAAGACAGAGGGAACAAAACCCAGAAACAAGGACTAACATATGTCCTTGGCTAATACACCATAAAATGAAAGTACAAGATAAAGTAGGAAATAAAGGTAACCCACTCGCTAATCCATGTCGGTCCTCTGAGTCCGAACCATCCGGAGGAGAAGACGGTAGATCCTCGTGATCAACTATGGAACCTGACCATGCAAAACCAGTGGGGTCAAACCCCAAATAGCAAGTACCATAAGGAAGGCTCGAAGTGAATGACAAAGTCCAACAATAACACAATAACATAATGACAGAAATAAATAAATATGGTTCGAGACTAGTGCGGTACCAATGCACGTATCTCAAGAATATAAATGACTGAATGGAAATACTGAACAATATAACTATAGAACATAATAATCCGATGAGCAACAAGGGGTTTAGGAACTACTAGGAATCGGAGCTACAACCCTTAAACCAAACAAGGACCAGGGTTGCAGATCTTTTCCCTAGCAGAACATAGCCTCTGGCCACTCATCGACACAAGAGCATATAAGGTAACACACAATCAAAAGTGCACGGCCAATCATTACCTACGGCTTGCTATCATTAACTAGCTAGGGTTATCACAATCCTAATTACTAGTATGCAAGTTGAGGATTTTCGCAACTACCTGACTGCAGATACCCGGATGTCCAGAGGTACGAGTAGTACATCTATTGCCCAACAAGACTGCTGGCAGATGAAACGTGTCTAGACTTGTAACATGAACAACCATATCATATACTTGTAAAGAAAAACATATAACTGACTGTGCCGCAACCCGGCACGACATGTGACTCGATCATATCATATAACATATATAACTGACTGTGCCGCAACCCGGCACGACATGTGACTCGATCGTATATCAATACGCACAAACTTGGTAGGTCATGGAGCCCTTGCCTAGCAGGGTTGAGCCATGCCTCATGGGGCCCTTGGAGCTCGGGGTTGGTAGTGCGAATTTCCTCCTACAATGATCTACTTGAATTTACTAGTCATTTACCTTATCATATTCATGTCAAATTCTCAAGTCGTGGACACTCAAGAATTTCCTAAGATGACGTGTGCTATGTACGAATAAATCGTAAGTTATCACTTACGAACATTCCCGTACTAACATCACGTGATACACAGAACAATACTCACACTCGATTGTCCAGTGCCAAGATGCAATAGATTAAACATTCAACAAGCTATATCCACGGTGTCAAGAAAGAACATGTACTCATATCTCAGGTCTAGAAATCAATAAGAAAATCAAGTCATGAGTGCGCTACTACGAGCCACTGAATCGAGCTAGGCATATACAGTAATCTGGAGTGCACCATGACAGGCCACTATCTATAATCTGGACATAGAACAATATGTGAACATAAGCATATACCATGTATATAGAGTGTACAGTCATTCTCTAACTATCCAAGGTCATCTAATCATGTTAAGAGTCCATTACAATCGAGAAAATATCAAAAACGGACAAAAACGGGCAAAAACGGACAAAAATAGCCTAAAACAGCATAAAACGGCATACCGACGGTATACTGCGACATACCGGCGGTATACCGGGCTAAAGACAGAAGGTTTCTGGTACAAAAACCGGCATACCGGCGGTATACTGCGGCATACCGGCGGTATACCGTTTTTCCAAACAGCAACAAAATCCAGATTTTCGGTAAAACTCGTTTCGGCCATAAAAACTTCATTTTAAATCGAAATTCGGACTTTCAAAAGTCAAAATTGAATATAATAGAATTTCCTACAACATGGAAGTATTAGTTTTCACAAATTAAAACATTTGGTAGATCAAAACCTCAAAATACTCGAAAATCATATCTAGAAAACTTAGATCTATGCCATATTGTCGATCAAAACCAAAAGTGCTATACATTAAACTTGTTAACAATTTAGAGGATCATATTATAGAACAATAAAACTCTAATTTCTATGGAAAATAAAATTATAGCATGGTCATGTCACTTTTGAGCAAGATGTACTTGTCTAGGTTTTAGCAACCGAGCCTAATCTTCTACTCCACCACCAAGAGGGGTTCTGAAACCACACTCTAGGCCTCAAGGCCAAGCTTTCCTAGGCTTGAGGAAGAGGGAAGAGAGTGAAGGAAAAATGGTGAAGGAAAGAAAAGAGAGAGGAGAGAGAAACTTATAGGATATATATAGAAGGGTGAATTAATCGTGACCGTTGGATCGTGATCCATGTCACATTCTAGGTCAATCCTAGCCATTGAAAGAAAACCAATCGTCCATTGGATAATAGAATGCATCTACACTATTCACGAAAATATCTAAATACTATTCATCAAAATATCCAAAACACTATTCATGAAAATATCGGAAATACTATTCACGAAAATATCTGAAATCAAAAATATCTAAAATATGGAAAATCTATCCGAGCGGCATACCGTCGGTATACTCCGGTACACCGTCGGTATACCGGCCAAGGAGAAAATCTATTATTTGGGAAAATTATAAAGCGTTCCGAAAATCGAGAAAATACGAAATACAATACAAAATATGTATCCGTATATAAATACCGATACTGTGAGACGAGTCTCACAACTCTCCACAACTTAGAAAAATTTCGTCCTCGGAATTTCCTAAAGCCAGTCGAGCAAAAATACACATGCTAAAACAATATATAAATCATAACTCATCGTAAGAAAACATCTCGTGTACAAGTGATATATTGAGACACAGAATTTTAATAAATGCTGAAAATAATAAATACATACATATATAATACAAGAAAAGGAGGCATTTGGAATAATATACCCCTGAGTCAGTTGAGTAGGGATTCGTCCTCACTTGCCTACGCTGACTCACAAAGTGGACAAGGGTCAAGTTTCGAAGTAAGTCGGTACCAACGACTCAGTCGAAGTCATGACTCTAATCCAGGACGCACCTACGTAGTCGGGATACATGATAGATATCGTGTATCACGAGATACGGAGGCAGATGAGTGGTACGAGAAACTCGCCTTCACTCACCGAATATGTCAAGTCGACCATCTCATTCCGGGTATAAGTGGAATACAAGGCCGTCGATGGAACCCAAGAATGAGAATGACTGAAGGAACGCCTCAGATGCTTACTAACAATCTGACTGCCCTCAACCAACATCTGCTCAATAATAACAAACTCTCTCTACCTATGCATCGGGACTGCTGCTCTTACCTGATGCTGAATTTTTTACCTGACTTACTGAACCTGGGCAAACTGCGTCAAATGCTGACATTGAAACTGCTGAAACAACGTCGGAAGGAGATGCTGAACACGGGATTCGGGCTGACTTTATTAGCTAAACTGACTAGAGTGAAGTGAACTGAGCTGCCACCAGATACTGAGATGGTACTGGTACCTGACTCTGTGGAGGCGAAATCTGATGCCGACATACTGCCTGAACCAAGGAAGAAGACAGAGCAATAAAATCCTCGAAAGAAATAGATAAGAAGGTTGGGTGTCCCTGAATGATAAGGACATGTGATATCAATAATGGACATGAATATAACAAGGATATGTCAATCATATTTACAGTTCAAGAAAAACGAGAATACGATAAGCAAGGGAGATCAAATAAAGACAAATATAGGATTGAGATTCTAACAAGATGAATCTCCCACAAGTCTGAAGATAGACCTGCATGGGCCACCAAAAAAACCCTGTCATGCCCCAGAACCAGAATACTAGAGATCGGGGGCGAGACAAAGCCAGCTACGTATATCAGAGTACGCCAATACCCCGAGATACGGTCAAAGCTGTCTAGAAGACAAGTGGGTGGACTCTAGCATGCCACTGACGACTCCTAAGGTCGAACAAATCCTATCTCAATCCAATCAACATAAGAAGCAATAAAGAGTAAATCATATATGAGATGGGTAAGGCATCCCAAACACAAGTACATACATAATCATGAGAGCTGACATAATAAAAGATATATCAACTGACTATACAAAAGGTATGTAAATATACAACTAGCAGCTGTCCAGAATATACATCCACGCCGTACTAAGACGGAGGGAACAAAACCCAGAAACAAGGACTAACATATGTCCTTGGTTAATACACCACAAAATGAAAGTACAAGATAAAGTGGGAAATAAAGGTAACCCACTCGCTAATCCATATCGGTCCTCTGAGTGCGAACCATCCGGAGGAGAAGACGGTAGATCCTCGTGATCAACTATGGAACCTGGCCATGCAAAACCAGTGGGGTCAGACCCCAAATACCAAGTACCACAAGGAAGGCTCGAAGTGAATGACAAAGTCCAACAACAACACAACAACATAATGACAGAAATAAATAAATATGGTTCGAGACTAATGCGGTACCAATGCACGTATCTCAAGAATATAAATGACTGAATGGAAATACTGAACAATATAACTATAGAACATAATAATCCGATGAGCAACAAGGGGTTTAGGAACTACTAGGAATCGGAGCTACAACCCTTAAACCAAACAAGGACTAGGGTTGCAGATCTTTTCCCTAGCAGAACATAGCCTCTGGCCACTCACCGACACAAGAGCATATAAGGTAACACACAATCAAAAGTGCACGGCCAATCATTACCTACGGCTTGCTATCATTAACTAGCTAGGTTTATCACAATCCTAATTACTAGTATGCAAGTTAAGGATTTTCGCAACTACCTGACTGCAGATACCCGGATGTCCAGGGGTACGAGTAGTACATCTATTGTCCAAAAAGACTGCTGGCAGATAAAACGTGTCTAGACTTGTAACATGAACAACCATATCATATACTTGTAAAGAAAAACATATAACTGACTGTGCCGCAACCCGGCACGACATGTGACTCGATCATATCATATAACATATATAACTGACTGTGCCGCAACCCGGCACGACATGTGACTCGATCGTATATCAATACGCACAAACTTGGTAGGTCATGGAGCCCTTGCCTAGCAGGGTTGAGCCATGCCTCATGGAGCCCTTGGAGATTGGGGTTGGTAGTGCGAATTTCCTCCTACAATGATCTACTTGAATTTACTAGTCATTTACCTTATCATATTCATGTCAAATTCTCAAGTCGTGGACACTCAAGAATTTCCTAAGATGACGTGTGCTATGTACGAGTAAATCGTAAGTTATCACTTACGAACATTCCCGTACTAACATCACGTAATACACGGAACAATACTCACACTCGATTGTCCAGTGCCAAGATGCAATAGATTAAACATTCAACAAGCTATATCTACGGTGTCAAGAAAGGACATGTACTCATATCTCGGGTCTAGAAATCAATAAGAAAATTAAGTCATAAGTGCGCTACTACGAGCCACTGAATCGAGCTAGGCATATACAGTAATCTGGAGTGCACCATGACAGGCCACTATCTATAATCTGGACATAGAACAATACATGAACATAAGCATGTACCATGTATGTAGAGTGTACAGTCATTCTCTAACTATCCAAGGTCATCTAATCATGTTAAGAGTCCATTACAATCGAAAAAATATCAAAAACGGACAAAAACGGGCGAAAACGGACAAAAATAGCCTAAAACAGCATAAAACGGCATACCGGCGGTATACTGCGGCATACCGGCGGTATACCGGGATAAAGACAGAAGGTTTCTGGTACAAAAACTGGCATACCGGCGGTATACTGCGGCATACCGGCGGTATACCATTTTTCCAAACAGCAACAAAATCCAAATTTTCGGTAAAACTCGTTTCGGCCATAAAAACTTTATTTTAAATCGAAATTCGGACATTCAAAAGTCAAAATTGAATATAATTGAATTTTCTACAACATGGAAGTATTAGTTTTCACAAATTAAAACATTTGGTAGATCAAAACCTCAAAATACTCGAAAATCATATCTAGAAAACTCAAATCTATGCCATATTGTCGATCAAAACCAAAAGTGCTATACATTAAACTTGTTAACAATTTAGAGGAGCATATTATAGAACAATAAAACTTTAATTTCTATGGAAAATAAAATTATAGCATGGTCATGTCACTTTTGAGCAAGATGTACTTGCCTAGGTTTTAGAAACCGAGCCTAACCTTCTACTCCACCACCAAGAGGGATTCCGAAACCACACTCTAGGCCTCAAGGCCAAGCTTTCCTAGGCTTGAGGAAGAGGAAAGAGAGTGAAGGAAAAATGGTGTAGGAAAGAAAAGAGAGAGGAGAGAGAAACTCATAGGATATATATAGAAGGGTGAATTAATCGTGACCGTTGGATCGTGATCCATGTCACATTCTAGGTCAATCCTAGCCATTGAAAGAAAACCAATCGTCCATTGGATAATAGAATGCATCTACACTATTCACGAAAATATCTAAATACTATTCATCAAAATATCCAAAACACTATTTATGAAAATATCGGAAACACTATTCATAAAAATATCTGAAATCGAAAATATCTAAAATATGGAAAATCTATCCGAGCGGCATGCCGTCGGTATACTCCGGTACACCGTCGGTATACCGGCCAAGGAGAAAATCTATAATTTGGGAAAATTTTAAAGCGTTCCGAAAACCGAAAAAATACGAAATACAATACAAAATACGTATCCGTATATAAATACCGATACTGTGAGACGAGTCTCACAACTCTCCACAACTTAGAAAAATTCCGTCCTCGGAATTTCCTAAAGCCAGTCGAGCAAAAATACACATGCTAAAACAATATATAAATCATAACTCATCGTAAGAAAACATCTCGTGTACAAGTGATATATTGAGACACAGAATTTAAATAAATGCTGAAAATAATAAATACATACATATATAATACAAGAAAAGGAGGCATATGGAATAATATACCCCTGAGTCAGTTGAGTAGGGATTCGTCCTTGCTTGCCTACGCTGACTCACAAAGTGGATAAGGGTCAAGTTTCGAAGTAAGTCGGTACCAACGACTCAGTCGAAGTCATGACTCTAATCCAGGACGCACCTACGTAGTCGGGATACATGATAGATATCGTGTATCACGATATACGAAGGCAGATGAGTGGTACGAGAAACTCGCCTTCACTCGCCGAATATGTCAAGTCGACCATCGCATTCCGGGTATGAGTGGAATACAAGGCCATCGACGGAACCCAAGAATGAGAATGACTGAAGGAACGCCTCAGATGCTTACTAACAATCTGATTGCCCTCGACCAACATCTGCTCAATAATAACAAACTCTCTCTGCCTATGCATCGGGACTGCTGCTCTTACCTGATGTTGAATTTTTTACCTGACTTACTGAACCTGGGCAAACTGCGTCAAATGCTGACATTGAAACTGCTGAAACAATATCGAAAGGAGATGCTGAACACGGGATTCGGGCTGACTTTATTAGCTGAACTGACTAGAGTGAAGTGAACTGAGCTGCCACCAGATGCTGAGATGGTACTGGTACTTGACTCTGTGGAGGCGGAATCTGATGCCGACATACTGCCTGAACTAAGGAAGAAGACGGAGCAATAAAATCTTCGAAAGAAATAGATAAGAAGGTTGGGTGTCCCTGAATGATAAGGACACGTGATATCAATAATGGACATGAATAGAACAAGGATATGTCAATCATGTTTACAGTTCAAGGAAAACGAGAATGCGATAAGCAAGGGAGATCAAATAAAGACAAATATAGGATTGAGATTCTAACAAGATGAATCTCCCACAAGTCTGAAGACAGACCTGCATGGGCTACCAAAAAAACCCTGTCACACCCCAGAACCAGAATACTGGAGATCGGGGGCGAGACAATGCCAGCTACGTATATCAGAGTACGCCAATACCCCGAGATACGGTCAAAGCTGTCTAGAAGACAAGTGGGTGGACTCTAGCATGCCACTGACGACTCCTAAGTTCGAACAAATCCTATCTCAATCCAATCAACATAAGAAGCAATAAAGAGTAAATCATATATGAGATGGGTAAGGCGTCCCAAACACAAGTACATACATAATCATGAGAGCTGACATAATAAAAGATATATCAACTGACTATACAAAAGGTACGTAAATGTACAACTAGCAGCTGTCCAGAATATACATCCACGCCGTACTAAAATGGAGGGAACAAAACCCAGAAACAATGACTAACATATGTCCTTGGCTAATACACCACAAAATGAAAGTACAAGATAAAGTGGGAAATAAAGGTAACCCACTCGCTAATCCATATCGGTCCTCTGAGTGCGAACCATCCGGAGGAGAAGACGGTAGATCCTCGTGATCAACTATGGAACCTGGCCATGCAAAACTAGTGGGGTCAGACCCCAAATAGCAAGTACCACAAGGAAGGCTCGAAGTGAATGACAAAGTCCAACAACAACACAACAATATAATGACAGAAATAAATAAATATGGTTCGAGACTAGTGCGGTACCAATGCACGTATCTCAAGAATATAAATGACTGAATGGAAATACTGAACAATATAACTATAGAACATAATAATCCGATGAGCAACAAGGGGTTTAGGAACTACTAGGAATCGGAGCTACAACCCTTAAACCAAACAAGGACCAGGGTTGCAGATCTTTTCCCTAGCAGAACATAGCCTCTGGCCACTCACCGACACAAGAGCATATAAGGTAACACACAATCAAAAGTGCACGGCCAATCATTACCTATGGCTTGCTATCATTAACTAGCTAGGGTTATCACAATCCTAATTACTAGTATGCAAGTTGAGGATTTTCGCAACTACCTGACTGCAGATACCCGGATGTCCAGGGGTACGAGTAGTACATCTATTGCCCAACAAGACTGCTGGCAGATAAAACGTGTCTAGACTTGTAACATGAACAACCATATCATATACTTGTAAAAAAAAATATATAACTGACTGTGCCGCAACCTGGCACGACATGTGACTCGATCATATCATATAACATATATAACTGACTGTGCCGCAACCCGGCACGACATGTGACTCGATCGTATATCAATACGTGCAAACTTGGTAGGTCATGGAGCCCTTGCCTAGCAGGGTTGAGCCATGCCTCATGGGGCCCTTGGAGCTCGGGGTTGGTAGTGCGAATTTCCTCCTACAATGATCTACTTGAATTTACTAGTCATTTACCTTATCATATTCATGTTAAATTCTCAAGTCGTGGACACTCAAGAATTTCCTAAGATGACGTGTGCTATGTACGAGTAAATCGTAAGTTATCACTTACGAACATTCTCGTACTAACATCACGTGATACACGGAACAATACTCACACTCGATTGTCCAGTGCCAAGATGCAATAGATTAAACATTCAACAAGCTATATCTACGGTGTCAAGAAAGAACATGTACTCATATCTCGGGTCTAGAAATCAATAAGAAAATCAAGTCATGAGTGCGCTACTATGAGCCACTGAATCGAGCTAGGCATATACAGTAATCTGGAGTACACCATGACAGGCCACTATCTATAATCTGGACATAGAACAATACATGAACATAAGCATGTACCATGTATATAGAGTGTACAGTCATTCTCTAACTATCCAAGGTCATCTAATCATGTTAAGAGTCCATTACAATCGAGAAAATATCAAAAACGGACAAAAAGGGGCAAAAACGGACAAAAATAGCCTAAAACAGCATAAAACGGCATACCGGTGGTATACCGGGCTAAAGACAGAAGGTTTCTGGTACAAAAACCGGCATACCGGAGGTATACTGTGGCATACCGGCGGTATACCATTTTTTCAAACAGCAACAAAATCCAAATTTTCGGTAAAACTCGTTTCGGCCATAAAAACTTCATTTTAAATCGAAATTCGGACTTTCAAAAGTCAAAATTGAATATAATTGAATTTCCTACAACATGGAAGTATTATTTTTCACAAATTAAAACATTTGGTAGATCAAAACCTCAAAATACTTGAAAATCATATCTAAAAAACTCAGATCTATGCCATATTGTCGATCAAAACCAAAAGTGCTATACATTAAACTTGTTAACAATTTAGAGGAGCATATTATAGAACAATAAAACTCTAATTTCTATGGAAAATAAAATTATAGCATGGTCATGTCACTTTTGAGCAAGATGTACTTGCCTAGGTTTTAGCAACCGAGCCTAATCTTCTACTCCACCACCAAGAGGGGTTCCGAAACCACACTCTAGGCCTCAAGGCCAAGCTTTCCTAGGCTTGAGGAAGAGGGAAGAGAGTGAAGGAAAAATGGTGAAGGAAAGAAAAGAGAGAGGAGAGAGAAACTCATAGGATATATATAGAAGGGTGAATTAATCGTGACCGTTGGATCGTGATCCATGTCACATTCTTGGTCAATCCTAGCCATTGAAAGAAAACCAATCGTCCATTGGATAATAGAATGCATCTACACTATTTACGAAAATATCTAAATACTATTCATCAAAATATCCAAAACACTATTCATAAAAATATCGGAAACACTATTTACGAAAATATCTGAAATCGAAAATATCTAAAATATGGAAAATCTATCTGAGCGGCATGTCGTCATTATACTCCAGTACACCGTCGGTATACAGGCCAAGAAAAAAATCTATAATTTAGGAAAATTTTAAAGCGTTCCGAAAACCAAAAAAATATGAAATACAATACAAAATACGTATCCGTATATAAATACCGATACTGTGAGACGAGTCTCACACCAGTATCCAGATGGCACCGTTCGAGGCACTGTATGGTAGGAAGTGCAGATCCCCGCTAGTCTGGGATGTATTGGAGAGAGGTAGATGCTTGGTCCAGAAATGATTGCCCATACAGTTGAAGTGGTCAGAAGAGTCAAGGATCATCTTCGAGTTGCCCAAGATCGCCAGCGCCATTGGGCCGATTCTCATCGGCGTCCTCTCAAGTTTTCTGTCGGAGACCATGTATTCCTGAGGATTTTGCCTAACCGTGGCGTCATTCGTTTCGGCGCACGAGGAAAGCTTAGTCCTAGGTATATAGGACCGTTCGACATTCTGGAGCGAGTAGGAGATGTATCCTATCGTCTTGCTCTTCTGCCGTCGCTACGTGAGGTGCATGACGTGTTCCATGTATCCCAACTACGACGGTATGTCCCGGACCCAAGCCATATCCTAGATCATTCGGAATTGGTTGTTGGTACCAACCTTTCGTATGAGGAGAGGCCCGTGTCTATATTGGACCGAAGAGAGAAGACGCTCAAGAACAAGACTATCAAGTTAGTCCGAGTTGCTTGGGGTCATCACTCTTTGGAAGAGTCAACGTGGGAGCATGAGGATGATATCCGATCGCGATATCCCGACTTGTTTGACTCATGAGGTATAATATCTTCCTTATGCCTCATGCCTTCGAATCCTTGCTCGAATGAGTGATTGCTTGCCTAGTTATAGCTTGCATGTGATTAATATAGCTTGTCCTCGTCTCTCTAGCCTCTTAATTAAATTCCGAGGACAGAATTCTTTTAAGGTGGGTAGAGTTGTAATGCCTATGGTTCGTATTACGTATTTTTGGAATACGTGTACGTATTTAACTTGTATTACATGATTCCTTGCTTAGCTTTTCTTCATAACTTGGTTTGTTCTTGGATTGGTTCGGCTTGGCTTGGTTTGCTTTGGTTCATCATGAACTAAAGGTGAACCCCTACCTACCTACCACCACCATTAGTATTTATTAACCCATTCTCCTTTCTCTCTCCTCATTACTCTTCTTTTTCTCCACCATAACTTCATCACCTACCAGAGAGGGAGAGGTCTAGGCAAGTACAACTTACTTCATGGAGGAACTCTAATTTTATTATTCCATTCTCTCCTTTACAGCATTCTAACATACTTTAGTACTTGGCATTTTTACTTTCCATGGCCAGATTCTTGTAGATCTAAATTTATCTTATTTTTGAATTTCTTGGGTTTTGATCTACTTAATCTTGTTATTTCTAAGTTTTGATGGTTCCATATTGTAGAGAATTTTGTTCTGCCCCATTTTGACCTATGGAAGTTCGGATTTCGACTTTGGATGAAGGTTTTATGGAGCTTGGAAGCATGGGATCATGGTGTTCTTCTTCTCAAAAATTTGGAGAAGAAGAACAGTTCTCTGGCCATATGGCAGTACTTGACCGCATGAACATTCATGCGGCAAGTCGCTCTCAGCCGTATAAGACCCTTGTACTTCTAGCCGCATGGACTTCTCCTCCGACAGCCGCATATGCACTCATTCCCGCCAGCCGCATGAGGGCCCTTCTTCCTGAACCGCATATGCACCCGTCACTCGCAGCCGCATAAGCAACCACATTGACCCAGCCGTATGGGGCTCAACTCAGTTGAGCCGTATGGACCCTTGTTCCACGAGCCGTATGGATCTTTGCTTTGCGAGCCGCAGGACTCTGGGTCCGTTCCAGCCGCATGAGAACCCCTCCCCCGCGAGTCGCATGGACCCTTGTTCCACGAGCCGCATGGATCTTTGCTCTGCGAGCCGTAGGACCCCGGGTCCGTTCCAGCCGCATAAGAACCCCTCCCCCGCGAGCCGCATGGCACCTATTTCCTCCTGACCACATGCGCCCTTGCGCCCTTGACTGAACCTAGCCGCATGGGCTTCTAACTGAGCCTCATGCGCCTCCTTCTATTCCTAACCGCATGGGCTGCTCCCGTCCTCAGCCGCATGAGCTGCTCCCGTATGGATTCCTTCCTTGGCTGCATATGCCTGAGCCGCATGGCTTTTCCCTAGACTTGTATTCTATGATTAAATTATTGTTATTTGATTTTTACTGATAACTCCTGTCTTTTAACCTCAGCATAAATTGGGCCTCCTGGTTGAATGCTTGCACTATGATGTCCTGCACATGTACCACGAATACGGTAGTGACCCACAGTGGTGCACTCTTGATACGTAACATGACCTGATGGTGGCCCGTCGTGGCGCACTCCTGACATGATAAACCTGGCATATCTTGATAAGCTGTTGCATAGGCTACCTAGCATGACATGACCTGTATAAATAACCTGGACAACGTGGGCGATTGTGCTTGTACAAATAATCCTGTCCTGTCTTGCATCATATCTAGGATGGGACTCCTGAGTACCACGGTCAGGAGTACCTACTGAAATGGACTAAGGCTAATAACTAGATTAATACATTAGTCATAAAGAGATCTCCCAGCTACAGGCAATCCCGTTACCTGGGCGCGCTTGGGATCTGTAGCCTGCCGTCGAGTAGGGCACATTTCCAGCACACTGTCATGTGTTACACCCCTTCAAGCTACTTAAGGGTACATGCGTTTCCTGAACGATGTACCCACCTGAATTCAACCCCTAATTTTGACCTGGGTAACCTGGATGGTCTGTAGGGCTTGTGGCTATGGAATAATCTTATTGCATCTTGCTAGTAACTAGGCCTGTGATAACACTAGTTAGTTAAAGTATCAAGTCGTACTTATTGCTTGGCCGTGATTGTTGAATGGAGACTAATCAGTCTAGTCTTGCCTTGATCCTGTATAAGATTGTTACATGTCCTGATTTTCTTATATTATCTTGCCGATAAATGGTGGGAAACCAAGTTCCGTTCAGATGAAGGGTTACAACCCTGGTCCTTGTTTGGTTTACGGATTATAACCTGGCTATCCGAATAGTTCCATCGTTATCTCGTCGTATATCATCCTGATCTTATATTTCCAGATTTTATTTATTTATTTATATGCTGTGCTAATTGCTGGTTTTAGTCCCTAAGTGAAGCTTCCTTTGTGGCACTTGCTCTTTCTAGAATCTGACCCAGCTGGTTTTGTATGGCCAGATTTCGGAGCAGCTCCGGAGGATCTACCGACTTTCCAGCCCGATGGTGACCACCAGGCGTAACCAGGGCAACGAGTGGATTATTTTTGGCTCTCCCACTTTATTGTAAAGATATTCTTTTGAGGCGTTTAGCCGACGAGCACCTGTTTAGCTCGATTATATTTACTTACTGTCTGCCTACAGACTGTAACATGATTGACAGATCCTAGGGTTGATCATATATGACTAAACTCTTGCTAGTCCTGACATTTTGTAACGACTAGCTTCATGATCAACTGAATATGTAATGTTTGGGACGCCTTACTATTGTATATTTGGTGATTTTACATCTTGTAACATTTACTTACTTGCTTGTGATTGAGACACTAGGCTTGTGACCTTAAGAGACTGTTGGCTTGTAGTTAAACCCTCATGTATCTAGACAGCCGTGACCATATAGCGAGGTGGGTTGCACTTCAATATACGTAGCTGGCTATGTCTGCCCCCGCTCTCCAGTATTCTGGTTCTGGGGCGTGACACCGTGGGCTCTAGGTTGAGTTGTTTCTTCTTACGGTGAGAATTTTTGGGGGGTCTCCGGGTTGCTGCGGTGGGGTCAACCGCCGCAACAGTCGAGCTCTGTGCTCGGATACCTGTGTTTTCTGACGTAGGAGGGATCGCTTCTTTCTCTGTCTCTGTCAGTACGCTAAGAGGATTGAGGGGATCTAGGAAACCGGCTTCCTTGGCTTGCTCAAACCTACTTACCGCAGCTGGGCCTAAGATTGCCAGGTCGCCGACGAAGGGACTGCTGGGGTTGAGGGGTGAGACTGCCACGCTCGAAAGGGTAACCGGAGTCTGCTGCTTCCGATCGCTGGCAGAGGGTTCGACGGCTATCTGGGACTCTGTGGCGAATTGCTCGTGCTCAGAGGGAGGGGGAGGGTGCACCAGGTTGGCTTCAGACGGGATATTAGAGAGGGTGTCGAACTGGTTGTTAAGGGGGATGGTTGGGTTCTTATAGGGGATAATGGCAGTGCTCGGTGGGGGGGTAGTCACCGGGGCTGGGGGTGTCGCTGTCTACGAAGTAGGTGTGGGAGTTGGGTAGAAGGAGAATAGGGGCTTTGGTAGCGGTAAGGTCCTCATTCGATCGTTGCGACTGTCTGGTTGTTTTTTTCCTAAGCTCCGGGTGTGCTCTGAAGCAATGCTGAGTAGAGTGGCCTCTTATCTGACAGTGTTTGTAGAAAATAATGTTGTTGTCATACACCAGCGTCTGGTAGATCGTCTGTCCCCCGAGCTCAAGTTGAATTTTAACAGGGGGGTCAGTGGCCAGATCGAGTTCCACGCAAATCTTCGCGTAGTTACCTTTAGAGAGATTGCGTGTTTCCTCAGCGATAGCAACTAGAGTCCCGAAGGAGCCGACGATCCTCTTGAGTGTCGCCGGGGTGAAGCAGACAAAGGAAAGGTTAGGGAGGGTGATCCAGGCTGGGATGATCGACGGGTCGACCTTGGGGTTGAAGCCGGGGGACCATTTGATGATTTTGGCTGTCAATGTTGGAGGTGCCTTTCGCCCAGACTCTAATGTAGTCTGAGTCGGAAGAAAGGTGGAGGAACATGTGCTTAGGATCCAAAGACACGACCCTGTAACTGATGAGAGGCCCCATCCGGCAATCGCTTCTCGTATTTTTGCTAGTTTCGGGAACCCCGAAGAAAACTTAAGCACGAACGTCTTCGTGAAGGTGGAGGAGAGGGAGGAGATCTCTTCTGAGGAGAATGGAACACGAAGAGGATGACCGTCGATAGAGGTCGGGAAATCGATGTCCGAGACTTCGACACTCTCAGCCGGAAGAGGGCGGAGGACCCCTCGATCCGACCGGAGGATCTCCGCGAAGGAGGGGCCTGTGAGGGGGTTCGCAGTGCGAGGGGGAAGGAGGGAATGGGTGAGCTGACCTGGCTGCGGGTGGAGGGGAGGAGACAGGGAGGGGGGAGACGGCAGGCGCTCCACTCGTCAGGGGCGTCGAAGCCGAGCGCAAGATGCGGAGCGGGGGACGGGGGATGCCGAGCGACTTGTAGTGCCCCGCTCCTCGCGGTCCACTGTATAATACCTAAGTCTTGCTGACTCAGTCTTGAACTGAGTATTCAGAGAAAACTTTGTCGGTATCGATTGATCGCGGATGAGATGCAATGAACCTTTCCAATTGATGGATTGGCTTCTATTGAAATGAATCCAAGAGTTTTGTTGGATGTTTTCTTTCGCTGCTTGGTTTTGATGATTGCGTTTTCGTGTTGGTTTTTGATGATTGGTTTTTATTGTTCGCTTTCGTCGTATTTCGCATTCATTTCGAATCTTGAGAGAAAGAGACCGAAGTATGCTAATCAACTGTTGGTGCCAATGTAGGACGCGTGAACTGTTCGTGAACGACGTATGAAGTCCCTCCTTCTCTCAACTAAGATTCATCTCGGTGAGTTGCTTCAACCGAACAAACATTGATCAGTACGCCTAATAAAAGTGATCTCTAGTCCAGTCTGTTGCCTTGTACCTATGATCAACGAAACCACATCAACAAAAGATAAGAGAAGATAATTGAATTGAATCAAATGTAAGATTATGTATTGCTACTCTATCTGCTCCATAAGAATGATCATATGTTCGGTTACTAAGTATGCTTGACAAATATAGACATGTACAGATAAACTTGTACATGTTGAGATGAATAAGAAGGCACGAAATGAACGTGTCGTATATCTGTGCATAAGTCCAAATGTGTCTCATCTGATAGAACGGCTAGAGCATGCATTTGGTCTCGGACAACTTGTCTACAAGGAAAATATTTGTCTCTCGGGTGGTATCTGGGGGCACCTGGAACCGCTCGACCTAGAAGAGATTAGGGCCTCCATGAAATATCACTACAACAAAAAACCCTTTTAATGACGGCTAAAAAGCGTCATTAATGACAGACCATGATGTTTTTTTTCAAAGCAACCGTTATGAAAACGGGTGTTATAAATGTTTTTTAAAAGCGTTATAAAAAACCATCATGAATAGTTTCCATAAAAGTGTTATGAATATTTAATATATAGTGCACAATTCAGGACTTTTGTAAAACGTTATGAATAGATAATATGTATAGGCTCAATGCAGCACATTTATAGCACTTTATACTATTCAAATTAGCATATTTATAACGCTCTATACTGCACATTATATATTATATTCCAAAAACTTAACATTATATATCACCATCTTTATTACATTTCTCAAAATAGAGTACATATCAACATCTTTATTACATTCTCAAAATAGAATATCCAAATACATATATATATTTACAACTACCAAAATTGTCAACATCAAAACTTGGCCACATAACCAATAATCATGAAAGATCAACGAAAGTCGAAACACCAATGAAATCCTAAGAAAAAGAGAAGACAACCAAATCAGTCCATATAATTATCAGGCCTAAAAATCAAATCTAATCATGAAATATCAGGAGAAAGGAGTAAAACAAACTAGGTCATGATAGAGATCAGGTATTTGTCCCATATCTGGAGCAAGCTTGACAGAATAATCTCTTAGAAAAGAGTTTTCATAAAAATGGGAACAATCATAACATTATATAGAAACCATAAAAAAAACTATTGCAGAGATTTTGTAAGAAAAAAACCAATTCCAACGACGCCAATGCCTTTAAAAGGGAAGAAATAGAACAGTATCCTGAAGGAAAGAGGATGTTTCGATTTCCTTCACCGTTTCACATAATTCAGTAGTCATTGTGCATTTACTGTCTGTCCTCTTATTCATTTCCACTTCCACCAAGTGCCGCAGAAGTTTTTCCGTTTCAATCTACCAAAATGACATATAAAAATTATGAAAAGAAAAAAGAGCACAATAATAAAAGAAAGAAATCCTTCTTATAGACAACCCCTATCAACGCACAAATACCTGGGATAACTGTGCAGACTCATCGGATTCAGGATGGAGAAGCAGCTGCATTTTAGAAAGGTTTATTAAGACGAGAATTGTTTATACAGTTGCATGTTAAAGTAGAAAAATTTTAGTTTGCATTTATTATATAGTCTCAAAGTGATGAGAAAAGATTTAACAGAAAAACTTGTTTCCTGATAAAAAAAATGGTGGCAAATATTCAAACAAAGCATATGCCCAAGGTGAAAACTGGGAAGTAATATTGTCAACTGAAACGCCTTGTCTATGGAGACTATGTATCTCCTACAAGAGTTAAAATTAGGAGTCAATCTATCTGAATAGATATGCACAACAACCACCAACAAGCAACAACCATCAAGTTGCCGAATCCTTCTCTATATTTTTACAATAATCGAATAGCTACAAGTGATTGTGAGAGACACCCCAATTATGACAAGACCATCAAGTTTCAAAGTCTAGCATGTAGCGAAGGCATCATTAACCTGCTCAGTCGTTCTGATTTGATCTTTTGTTCGGCCAAGCAAATCATATCCCCCTTCAAAAGCAAAAACATATGAACAAAAATGGAAAAACTAAGACAGTCTGAACCGCACTATCATATCCTCCATTTGGTGAAAGCCAACCAATTTATTCAACTTTGTCAGTATTTCTGCTGGCTTTCCCAGTGCCTTCCCAAACATCCTCCCATGTATCTAAGGTCATAAACATAACAAAACTAATAATATAATGTAATGCAAAGTTACTGATATTCTGAAGCTATAGGTAGGGGAAGATACCTTAGCTCTTCTTTTTCAGCATTAGAAATCTTGAAAAAAATTTATCATATCTTCATTTAGTTTTATCCGGGGTATGATAGACCGTAAGTCCTGAACAATGATAAAAGAAAATACAGAACATAATGAAAGTAATCAAGTATTGAGTAGATGTGTCTACTAAGACAAGAAAAAGTAGAAATCCACAAATAAATAGTGAAACAAAAGGGTTAAGTACAATAAGCTGGTGACAAAATCAATACCAGTACAAGCTCTACTTCCAAAATAGTTTCAGCACTGCATGGTGTGCCTTGTTTGATACCTCCCTCAGGTAACCAACCTAGAATACAATAGAACTACATTCAAACAATAAGCTCTTTGACCCATTACTATATGAAAGTAGAAGGAAAAAATAAGCATTTGTTAGGGTTTTATTTCGAAAGAAAAATATTTTAGGGTCACCAAAATATATAAAATGGACAGATCAAATTACATTGATCATGTTACTTGATCCAGCAAGAACTAATATTCGTCTTCTCCTTCCGAAATTGCTAAGTGTAGTATTTGTGTCTGTGCAATACAGGCACAAATGTATATTCGATAAAAAAATAGCTGACAAAAAGCTCATTTCTCCATAAAAAACTTGAGCATGATCACACTATTATGGGATCAAACTTTCAAGAAGAAAAAAAGGAACTCAAAAAAAAAACTTGACAATTTCGCTCAAAATAAACACCAAATGTGACACGACACGGATACAAAAGGGGAACAGGAATTTACTTTGACGTGTTCAACAGAACAAAGAACTGATACGTCAGTTTCGAAGTGTCAGTGCTTCACAAGAACATCACAATTTTGCAGAAAGATTCAAAGAATCATATTCTACCATATGCTCAGCTGATTTATATCCAGGTTCCAATCTCTCAATAAAACTTAACTTTTTAAATAGTGATGGAAGACTCACGGTATGCTCCCAAGAACACCATAATTTGCATTAAGTTTCTAAGCGACCTAGATCCAAGATTCGATCTTTCATCTAAAAAACAAACCCAATAGCATCATCTGCTCCAATAAAACCTAACCCTAGTGCTAAAAAATTAGGACTTAAATGAACATCAAGGAATCACCTTCGGATCGTCGGCCTTCTGCGCTAGAAGCCGGTTGAGCACTTCGACGCACTCCGCGAACCTTCCGCCCCGGAACAGTGCCTCCGCCTCACTGGCGAGCCCGTCGGTGGACGGCAGCGTCCGACCATCCTCGCCCGACGAATCCCGTCCCTCCATCCCGTATCCGAAGCAGCCCGAGCAAGAAACGAACGCTGATGACAGAATTAAATCGGGACGGAGGAGCGCCGGCGACGGAGGTTTAGGGCTTCTTCATCTATGGAATACAAAGGGTTAGGATTAGGGTTTTGTAGAGGAAATCGGAGGGTTGTTCTATTTTGTAGAATGAATGTGGGGATTTGTAGGGATAGGATAGTTCTTTTTCGTTTTGGTAATTTGGTCGATTGGAAAGGGGGAGAGGGAGGTGATGCCTCTCTCATATTGGGTCTTTCGTAGAGGTGTTAGGAACTTAGGACTTGGGACATCACAATTTCTGCGGTCCTCAAAATCGACGGAATGAAAAATCGATGGAACCCTAATTCTGAGCATGGTAGCGGAGGAAGAGGAAGGGGAGGAGGAGAGGGGAAATGGAAGGAGAAGAAGGTATTTCGAACTCTTAATATTAATAAGTTTGCAAAATATTACAAGTTTGTCACCGCTCTAAAATATTAATAATGCTTTGTTTTATAAACGTTATAAAAAGCCCAGAATTAGCCCAAACCTTCATAGAAAAAAGGTATTTCAAACTTTGATAATGCTTAGGTATCAGGCGTCATCAATACGTCTTATCGAGCGTTATTAATAGGCCTTTTTGTTGTAGTGAATGGGAGTCAATATCTGAGTCCTTAGCGACGAGCTGAACCGGAGAGTCACAGCGGCTAATCATGGAGATCCCCCATGGACCAACATGTAGAATAGTCCACCTGCATGACCCGAATGACAACTTCAATATCTGTAAGAATGAAACATGAATTACTCGTTATACAAATTATGCTAACATGTTTTTGTGCAGGGATGACTATTGGCGATGGTAAGTTGATTATGAAATATTCTACTATCATGTTCTTATGAATTATTAAAAAGAACCTAGACAAGTAGAAAGATCACTAGTAAATGTTAGCTCCACATGTTGATTTAGTACAGAGATTTGCGAGTTCGGCCAAAAGTCGCTCCCCAGTACATGATGTGTGCTGACCCACATTGTGGGCATCCTTTTTACAAAGCAAAAGGAGACAGGGCAATTTCAAGTGAGGCACTGAAGCTCGTCTAGCCCATTAGAGCTCGTGGATTGCCTCAAGCTACTTTTCATTCCAGTCAAGTTTCAAGTTTCTTTTCCTTTTGAAGGTGTCTTTTCATTTCCAGCATGTAATAAAGGAATATGATGTATGGGCATTGCGACTATTTTTAAAAGAGAGTTTTAAAGAGAATCATGTAGCCAATATAAGGCAAATCTGAGTTCGCAAAGCTTTATACTTGTATTTCCATCAAGTTTATCAAAAAAAGAACTATTTACATTTCAAATCTCTGTGTCCAATATTTGGTTTTCTGCAATGAATGGGAGCGTGCGTGTGTTTTTGCTTGACTAGTTGTTTTGTGCAGGTACATGGCCTTGTGCAAGCGCAACTTAGGCTTGTACGGCATCACGCCTTAGCGAGGACGAACGATCCCGCAGCGATCCAGGCAAGACGGACGACCCTAGCGAGATCGGGGCGTGACACAACTAGCCCAGACTTCGACTGTCACCGTGGGAGGGATGCCTAGGGCGGAGGAAGAGGGACCCACCGGAGGAAGATGGGCGCATGTGCGGTAGGGCGCATGGCCGGGAGAAGGGGGCGCATGGCCAAGAGTAGGAGGCGCATGCTCGCTGCCGAGGGCGCATAGCCGCTGACGGAGGACGTATGGCCCCAAGGGGGGGCGACGTCGGACGGGGTGGCATCCTCGGCGGAGGTTGCACATAAGCCAGGGACAATAGCGAGGAGCCGGGTGCATGCACCAGGCGGTGGTGCATAAAGCCCGGAGTCAGGGGGAGGTGGCCACCGCGGGCACATAGCTTCCCGAGCGTCCGTGGCAGGGGGCGCATACCCTCTCCTAGGTCGAAGGAAGCATTCACGTGGGCTCCCACCACCACGTGGGTGCATGGGAGATTCAAAATTTGAAAATGGCCACATGCCGGAACCACAGGACGAGCCGAACCAAAGTCCCCAGCACTGAGGGTGACTATAGCCGGGCTAGGCGGCACGTCGACGGGATGCGGCTGGAGTGGGCCAGCACTGGACGATCGCCGGGTTGCCTGGCCAGCAAAGAGGTGGGGCGAAGCGCGTGAGGGACGGGGGATGGTGGCAGCTGCCAGCCTCCACAGGCCGACAAGGGATGTCCGTCGCGCTCGAGCCGGGGGGGGGCGGTGAGGCCACCGGATTTTGGGAGCGAGCCCGGGGAGGCGAGTCCGACAAGGGCTAGCTGGTCGGGAGACCAAACGGGCCGCGGTGGGCGGGGAGCTCGCCGCGAAGTGTGGGCACGCGGTAGGGCGGCTGCCTAGGGGAGGAGAAAGGAGTCGGCGGCGGCGAGCGCCGGGGCCGCTATGCTCCGCCGCCTGAAGCTTGTGCGGGAAGGGGAGGTCATGCGGGCACCATACTGGAGCAGGGGAGGTTTGTATATATATTAATATATATATATAATATATTATATATATATATATTATATATAATATATATATATATACAAACCCC